>JAGDQO010001184.1:0-504472 GCA_018342035.1 Solanum appendiculatum
TGCTCCTTCGAGGACTGCTCCTCACCCACCCTCTTCTTCAAAAACCCCGGAGGATGACGAAGATGAAGAAAAACTTGTTCGTAGAAACAATGACAAGGGAAAAGTTACTGGTGTGGATTTCTCGGGAAATGTCCCTAAGGTTTATTATCAAGAAATCCCTGGTAGTCCTACAGCCAGTGAAATGGAACCACCTCCAAATCGAAGGGATTCTGTACCTGATCATTTAAAGATGATCAAATCTGAAAAGGATTTTATTCCTAATCCTCAGACTCTGCAAGAATCATGGACTCATCCTAATAACCAAATCAACAGAGATTGGTATAAGGATACTTATACTCTCAAAGAAAGAGAGAATTTTGCAAACTCTTGGATGATTGATATGAAAAGAATTGGTTGCGAAATAGACTTCTTTAAGTGGTTTGAAATGACGGGAAAAATTGATAATCAAAAAGATTCTCTTAAAGTCATTATCAACAAATGGTACACTACTTCAAACAAAGTGATTGAAGATGTTACTCCTCCTCTTGAAGGAATAAATATCCCGATTTGTGGAACTATTATAAAAGCTTCTCCTTTCAAAATCCTCTCCGAAGAAAAACCTTCTGTCCTTGCTACCAATCTTGAAATCAACAAGATTATAGAACAGAATAATTATACAAATCAAATTCTTCATGTCGTTTCTAGACAAATTGAAGATTCCAAAGAAAGAGCCTCTTTTTCAGGAAGGCCTGTCCCTCTATCTTCTACCCAAAGCAGTCAGAAAATAGACCCAAACCCTATATTCAAAATCAATGAATTTTCCCGAGAAAATTATCCTAAACTAAAAAATACCTTTGATATTTCTGACAATATTTTGGATAAAATTAATGAGAAACTAGCCAATTTCTCTATATCTAAAAAAAGAGCTGCTTACAGAGCTTCTACCAGCACCAGTGGGAACATTCTTTCTACTATCAAGGAAAATATTATACAAAAACTTTCCAATGATAGATATCATAACCGAAAGAACTATCATAAAAGACCTTCTTTCCCAGACCTTCAATATGAGGAAAACGCTTTTTTTTCCACTTCTTCTCATGAAGGAAGTAGTATTACTGAATGGAATATTGATGGTTTAGCAGAACATCAGATTTATAATAAGCTCCACGAGATGGGGATAGCTATAACAGCTTATAAAATAAGAAATTGTTCTGATAGGGAAGCTGCTTCAATGATCGTGGCAGGATTCACTGGAATGCTTAAACATTGGTGGGATAATTATGTTTCTGAAGAAACTAAAGGAATTATCTACAATACTCAAGCTACTGAAATTGTTATTAAAATGGAAGGAACTAATGAAGTTCCTACAGAAGTTTTTAAAGAAGATGCTTGTGCTACACTTCTTTATCACATAGCAAAGCATTTTATTGGAGAACCCAAGCTATTTCAGGATAGGAGTCTCCAAATCCTCAACAATATCAGTTGTCCCTCTTTAGATGATTTTACCTGGTATAAATACAATTTTATGCAGAAGGTAATGATTAGACCAGATTGTCATTTAGACTTCTGGAAAGAAAGATTTGTGAGCGGACTTCCACCTCTCTTTGCTGACAAAGTTAGAACTAAGATTCAAGATAGGAATGAAGGAAAAATTCCTTATGACCAGATGACTTATGGAGATCTTATTAGTGTTATAAACACTGTTGGATTAGAACTTTGTACAGATATTAAGTTGAAACAACAACTTAAAAAAGAAAAATCCTCGTCAAGGAGAGAATTAGGAAGTTTCTGTCAAGACTTCGGGTTTGTTTCTCTAACACCTCCTTCAAGAAAAATCAGGGAGGAGAACAAAGAAAATAAGAAAACTCATCGTAGTAAGTCTAGAAGAACTTCTGAAAAGGATTACAAAAAATCTTCCAAAAGAAGGAAAAAGCATAAAGGATTTAAGAAATCCAAAGAGGATGTATGTTGGACTTGTGGAAAATCTGGCCATAGAGCGAGTGAATGCAGGTCAGGTAAACAGAAGAAGATCAACAGTCTTGAAATAGACGAAGCAACCAAAGAAAAGCTTTTTTCAATTCTTGAAGAACCTTTATCCGATTCTTCAAATAATTCTGCTGAATATAGTGACGAAGAAGATATCAACGTCAATTATGATTCAGATTCTAGCCAATCGGGAAAAAACTGCAACTGCACAGAGGCTTTCTGTGTTTGTGATAATATTCCTCAAATAAGAGTCCTTAGCAACGACTCTAAAGAAGCTCTCTTCGACATTATTGAACATATTGATAATGAAGAAGCTAGGAGAAAATATCTTTTAGAACTCAAGAATATTATTCTCAACAAAAAAGAAAAGCCCAAAGCTCGTACTATGGTTGAACCTTTCAGCATGAAGCAAATCATGAATAGGTTTGAAAGAAATGCCGAACCTACTATTTCTGATCTTCATCATGAAGTCAAAACTCTTAAAGAGGAAATCAAAGACATTAAAATCAGACTTGGGAAAGTCGAAACCAATGTCATTGCTGATAAAATTCTCAAAGAGATTGACAAACAGAATCTTGATGAAGAAACTGAAGATATCCCTGAAAAGGATAATTTAGATTATCCTCCTTTCAATATTGATCTTTCTGCTACACCTACTCCTAATATCGCGACTACCTCTTGTCCAGGTATCGATGTTATTACTTCTGTTAGACCTCAGCGTCATCATATACCTATTAAGATTGTTGTCAATAAAGATTTTATTATTAATAAAATTGCTTTGCTTGACAGTGGTGCAGATCGAAATTGCATTGTTAAAGGTATTGTTCCTACTAAGTACTTAGAAAAAAGTACTTCCAAATTATATTCGGCTACTGGTGAGTTGCTAAAAATTAATTATAAGCTTTCTAAAGCTCATATTTGTAACAATAATATTTGTTTAACAAATGATTTTATTATTACTGAAGATATTATTCTTGGAATACCTTTTATCACTCAGATAAAACCTTTTATTACTAATTTAAGTGGTATTACTACTTCCATTTTGGGAAAAGAATTACATTTTCCTTTTGTTAAAACTCTTTCCCAAGATGAAAGTAATTTTATCAGAGAAAAAACGGTTTTTCGAATAAACTCTTTATCTCAGCATGTTAATTTTCTCAAAGAAGAAATTAAAATTAAAAAAATTGAGCAAATTTTAAAAACCCCGGAGATAGTTACTAAAATATCCAATCTTCACAAAAAAGTTGAAGATGAAATTTGCTCTGATTTTCCTAATGCTTTTTGGGAAAGAAAAAAGCATATTGTTGATTTACCTTATATTGAAGGATTTAATGAACAAGCTATTACAACTAAGGCTAGACCTATTCAAATGAATCATGAATTACTTGATTATTGTAAAAAGGAAATTGATAATTTGTTGAAAAATAAAATTATTAATGTTTCTAAATCCCCTTGGAGTTGCTCTGCTTTCTATGTCAACAATAGTGCTGAAAAAGAAAGAGGAGCACCAAGACTTGTTATAAATTATAAACCTTTGAATGCTGTTTTAAAATGGATTAGGTACCCGATACCTAACAAAAGAGATTTGTTAAAACGAACTTATAAGGCTAATATTTACAGCAAGTTTGATATGAAGTCTGGGTTTTGGCAAATTCAAATTGCTAATAAAGATAAATATAAGACTGCCTTCAATGTCCCATTTGGACAATATGAATGGAATGTTATGCCTTTTGGGCTCAAGAATGCTCCCTCTGAATTCCAAAATATCATGAATAACATTTTTAATGATTATAGTTATATGTCTATTGTCTATATTGATGATGTGCTTATCTTTTCTGATGATATTGATTCGCATTTTAAGCATCTTAATACTTTCTTTAAGATTGTTAAAAGTAATGGTTTGGTTGTTAGTGCCAAAAAGATTAAACTCTTTCAAACCTCTATAAGATTCTTAGGCCATGATCTTTATCAAGGTAGTTACAAACCTATCTGTAGAGCCATTGAGTTCTCCTCTAAGTTTCCTAATGAAATTATTGATAAAACCCAATTGCAGAGGTTTTTAGGAAGTTTAAATTATGTTGCTGATTTTATTCCTAAAGTCAGACAAGTTTGTGAACCTTTATATAAAAGGCTCAAGAAAAATCCTGTCCCTTGGGGAGATGATCAAACTCAGGCAGTCATAACTGTTAAGAAATTAGTTCAAAGTCTTCCTTGTCTAGGAATTCCTAATCCTAATGATTTTATGATTGTAGAAACTGATGCTTCTGACTTAGGATATGGAGGTATCCTGAAACAAAGAAGTTCTTTAGAATCTCCCGAACAATTAGTTCGTTTTACTTCAGGAATCTGGAATTCTGCTCAAAAGAATTATTCTACTGTTAAAAAAGAAATCTTGTCTATAGTGCTATGTATCACAAAATTTCAAGATGACTTAATAAACAAAGAATTTTTATTAAGAGTTGATTGTAAATCAGCTAAAGAAATTTTACAAAAGGATGTTAAAAATTTAGTGTCAAAACAAATATTTGCTAGATGGCAAGCTCTACTATCTAGCTTTGATTTTCAAATTGATTTTATAAAAGGAGAGAATAACTCTTTACCTGATTTTCTAACAAGAGAATTTTTACAGGGAAAAAATGAGGCCTTTCAAGCCTAATACTCCTTCGAAAGAAGGAAAACCTATGGCGAAACCATTCGTCTTACCTCCTTTAACACCGGCAAAAACCCCACAAAGACCGGTATTTGATAATAGATTTACTATGCTCGCGGACTATCCAAAATTGCCCGCTCCACCCCCTAATCCTACCAAATTAATACAATTAAGGCCTAATAGACCTTTGACTCCTGGAGCCTCAAGTTCTAATGTCCAGACTAAAGACAATTATACAATGAAGACTCCCGAGTCTTTTGCTCAAGCTGTTAAGCCTGAATTACCTACTCCAACTACTGTCCCAAAGGAAGAAAAGTTTGATTTTGTAACAACTCAAATGTTACCAATATTGGCTCTAGATAGAGAGTATGAAAACCTTGAGGTTAGTACTCTTATTAAACCTTGCTACACAGATGGCAACTTTGTTGATACAGATTGTTCTTACAAGACCAGAAGGTTTTACGAAGCTATTTTGGTAGACACAGAATCCATTGAGATTGAACATAACAGGGATGAACAAAATCCTGATTTTATAAGATATTCTCGATTTACTATCAAGAGAATTTTATCTCCATTTGAATGGTATACTGATCATTTACATACTCCAGTATCTTTGTCCATGCCGCATAAGCCACAAACTTATAATTGGCATGACTACAAAGCAGCTTGGTTCAATTTTATGTATCTTAGGCCAAGACACACTTGGTTTATTAAATACTGTCCAAAAATGATTAAGTCAATTATCCCTAAATGGTTCTACGAATGGTGGAATATTTTTGGAGGAAATTTGCAGATTTTACCACAACAATTTCACATCAGGTTCACTGAGTTCCAAAGTACTACAGATATATCTACTCTCCCAGAGTATATCAAATTATGTAAATTCTTTGTTCAGAAAAGAATTTCTTATATTATTTCTTGGAATTTCACCAAGGTAGAAATAGACAAAATACGCTTCTTAGCTAAAGAAGTAATGATTAAAGGATGGACTCCTAAGCCAACCGGAGTCAAGCCCAATATCAACTTAGCAGCAGTCAATCCTGCCAAGCAAAAGGTTTCAAAAGAAGAACTCAAAGCAAAGCTCAAAAGAGCTATGGATAATCTCGAAGATTATACTGAAACTCAGATAATGCAGCTAATCAGTGATGCCGCGTCATCTGGAAGCAGTAATGGGGACATGTGTGATCTCAAAGGAATCGCACAGTCATATGTGGACCCCGATTATGAATAGAAACTTGGCTCTTGAGAAAAGTAGAGACCAAAGGTCGGAATTACTTTTCAAAAAGAGACGTTTTACTATTCCTAAAAGGAATCCAATCAACTTTACTTTATAAAAGTAAAAGACCCCACTCACCAACCGACACTTTAATTTGTCTATTGTAAAGAAAGAATCCTTCTTCTATAAAAGGAATTCTTTCTTCTCCCTAGAAGGCATCAGTCATTGTACCCAATACTGAAAACCTCTCTCTCTCTCTCCCTATGTTTTAATGCTTCCGCCTGTAGCTCTTTCATGTTGATGTTCATATAAATAAAAATCTGTGAGTTTTTAATAATCTCTTTTGTTCTTCGTATAAATCTTGTCGTATTTTACTAATACAACTTCGGAGGATTACCGCCGATCCGTTATTGAGGATGACGAAGATGAAGAAAAACTTGTTCGTAGAAACAATGACAAGGGAAAAGTTACTGGTGTGGATTTCTCGGGAAATGTCCCTAAGGTTTATTATCAAGAAATCCCTGGTAGTCCTACAGCCAGTGAAATGGAACCACCTCCAAATCGAAAGGATTCTGTACCTGATCATTTAAAGATGATCAAATCTGAAAAGGATTTTATTCCTAATCCTCAGACTCTGCAAGAATCATGGACTCATCCTAATAACCAAATCAACAGAGATTGGTATAAGGATACTTATACTCTCAAAGAAAGAGAGAATTTTGCAAACTCTTGGATGATTGATATGAAAAGAATTGGTTGCGAAATAGACTTCTTTAAGTGGTTTGAAATGACGGGAAAAATTGATAATCAAAAAGATTCTCTTAAAGTCATTATCAACAAATGGTACACTACTTCAAACAAAGTGATTGAAGATGTTACTCCTCCTCTTGAAGGAATAAATATCCCGATTTCTGGAACTATTATAAAAGCTTCTCCTTTCAAAATCCTCTCCGAAGAAAAACCTTCTGTCCTTGCTACCAATCTTGAAATCAACAAGATTATAGAACAGAATAATTATACAAATCAAATTCTTCATGTCGTTTCTAGACAAATTGAAGATTCCAAAGAAAGAGCCTCTTTTTCAGGAAGGCCTGTCCCTCTATCTTCTACCCAAAGCAGTCAGAAAATAGACCCAAACCCTATATTCAAAATCAATGAATTTTCCCGAGAAAATTATCCTAAACTCAAAAATACCTTTGATATTTCTGACAATATTTTGGATAAAATTAATGAGAAACTAGCCAATTTCTCTATATCTAAAAAAAGAGCTGCTTACAGAGCTTCTACCAGCACCAGTGGTAACATTCTTTCTACTATCAAGGAAAATATTATACAAAAACTTTCCAATGATAGATATCATAACCGAAAGAACTATCATAAAAGACCTTCTTTCCCAGACCTTATTCTGTGTCTACCAAAATAGCTTCGTAAAACCTTCTGGTCTTGTAAGAACAATCTGTATCAACAAAGTTGCCATCTGTGTAGCAAGGTTTAATAAGAGTACTAACCTCAAGGTTTTACGAAGCTATTTTGGTAGACACAGAATAAGGTCTGGGAAAGAAGGTCTTTTATGATAGTTGAAACTGATGCTTCTGACTTAGGATATGGAGGTATCCTGAAATTAAAAAGTGTCAGAAACTTTACAATAGACAAATTAAAGTGTCAGAAAATAGACCCAAACCCTATATTCAAAATCAATGAATTTTCCCGAGAAAATTATCCTAAACTCAAAAATACCTTTGATATTTCTGACAATATTTTGGATAAAATTAATGAGAAACTAGCCAATTTCTCTATATCTAAAAAAAGAGCTGCTTACAGAGCTTCTACCAGCACCAGTGGTAACATTCTTTCTACTATCAAGGAAAATATTATACAAAAACTTTCCAATGATAGATATCATAACCGAAAGAACTATCATAAAAGACCTTCTTTCCCAGACCTTCAATATGAGGAAAACGCTTTTTTATCCACTTCTTCTCATGAAGGAAGGAGGATTACCGCCGATCCGTTATTGGTATCAGAGCCATGTTGGCAGTATACGTACCTAGCATGAGCAGCTAAGTACATATACTGTCTGGGGCATGACAAAATTTATATTAATTTATGAATTGATTATTTAAGCTTTGATTAATCTATTTTAATATTTTAATATGTTAATTGATATTATGTTCTTAATCTTGTTTCTATAACTGGTGTGAGGTGTTCATTCTTCTCTAAGTGTGTGAGGTAACCGAATAATACCCGGTTCATACGTTGGCTAGCCGAATTGAATAGGTCGTCAAGCTAGGAGAGCGTTAGACCTTGTATGGTGATCCCGTAGCCAAGATAACTCTAGAGAAAGAACAGATGTAAAACCAAGAGAACCTCCCTTAGAAACTAAGATCTAGATCTTTAATATCTCTTTACATATTTTTATATTATTATTGATTGATCATGTTTGAATTATCTGTTTCTATTAAAATATAATTTTTGTCTATAAGTCCTTAAGACAGTATCGTTTAAAAATGGAAACCAACCAGCATATTTTAAACAGTGTTAACCTATCTTCTCAAGCAACTAAGATTGCTAAACTTGAAAATGATCTTCAAAACTGGAATATACCAGAAGAACCTTTTAAAGCTATTTATCATTTAGGTAAATTTAATTTATTTATTAATCACAATATTAAAACTTGTGAATCTACTGTTGCTATTAATAATTCTCTTGAAATTATTCGTTTGTTGAATGCTAACGATATTAATCGTTATAAAAATAAATTCAATTATTTGCATATTGGTTTAGTGCAAGTTGCTGTTAAGCCCCTGTTCAGGAAAGGCTTAGATATTCCTATTTGTGTCCTCCTTAGAGATGACAGATTTCTTAATTTTGATGATTCGCTGTTAGGCGTTCTTCAAAGTAATCTAGCTGATGGCCCGGTTTACTTTAATTGTTATCCTAACTTTTCAATAGACATTAATGATCCTAATGTCATGGATTCTTTGACACTCAATGTCAAAACTAAAAATCTTAATAGCAAAGCCAATACTCGAGAAATAGCGATTATTTACAGAGTATATTATCGGCTTATGTCTACTACTCTTGCACCAAAGGCTCGAATTGAGAGCCAAAAGGGTGTAACCATGCTTATGGAGGCCAATCATGAGCATAGTTCAATATTCGTCCCTAGATTGATCAATTGGAATGACATTCTGTCTAACGATGAATGGCATTTTGATGCAATCACTCAACCCTTTTCCTCTCATTCAGAGAGATCTCGTATTGAAAGGGTAATTCAATACCCTGATGGTTCTATAGATTTAAAATTCCTTGAGAATTCCTTATCCAGAACTGCTTCTAGAAGAGCGTCTTGTTCGTCTGTCCCAGCTAGGATGGCTCCTTATTCGCCATCTGCTCCTTCGAGGACTGCTCCTCACCCACCCTCTTCTTCAAAAACCCCGGAGGATGACGAAGATGAAGAAAAACTTGTTCGTAGAAACAATGACAAGGGAAAAGTTACTGGTGTGGATTTCTCGGGAAATGTCCCTAAGGTTTATTATCAAGAAATCCCTGGTAGTCCTACAGCCAGTGAAATGGAACCACCTCCAAATCGAAAGGATTCTGTACCTGATCATTTAAAGATGATCAAATCTGAAAAGGATTTTATTCCTAATCCTCAGACTCTGCAAGAATCATGGACTCATCCTAATAACCAAATCAACAGAGATTGGTATAAGGATACTTATACTCTCAAAGAAAGAGAGAATTTTGCAAACTCTTGGATGATTGATATGAAAAGAATTGGTTGCGAAATAGACTTCTTTAAGTGGTTTGAAATGACGGGAAAAATTGATAATCAAAAAGATTCTCTTAAAGTCATTATCAACAAATGGTACACTACTTCAAACAAAGTGATTGAAGATGTTACTCCTCCTCTTGAAGGAATAAATATCCCGATTTCTGGAACTATTATAAAAGCTTCTCCTTTCAAAATCCTCTCCGAAGAAAAACCTTCTGTCCTTGCTACCAATCTTGAAATCAACATGATTATAGAACAGAATAATTATACAAATCAGATTTATAATAAGCTCCACGAGATGGGGATAGCTATAACAGCTTATAAAATAAGAAATTCTTCTGATAGGGAAGCTGCTTCAATGATCGTGGCAGGATTCACTGGAATGCTTAAACATTGGTGGGATAATTATGTTTCTGAAGAAACTAAAGGAATTATCTACAATACTCAAGCTACTGAAATTGTTATTAAAATGGAAGGAACTAATGAAGTTCCTACAGAAGTTTTTAAAGAAGATGCTTGTGCTACACTTCTTTATCACATAGCAAAGCATTTTATTGGAGAACCCAAGCTATTTCAGGATAGGAGTCTCCAAATCCTCAACAATATCAGTTGTCCCTCTTTAGATGATTTTACCTGGTATAAATACAATTTTATGCAGAAGGTAATGATTAGACCAGATTGTCATTTAGACTTCTGGAAAGAAAGATTTGTGAGCGGACTTCCACCTCTCTTTGCTGACAAAGTTAGAACTAAGATTCAAGATAGGAATGAAGGAAAAATTCCTTATGACCAGATGACTTATGGAGATCTTATTAGTGTTATAAACACTGTTGGATTAGAACTTTGTACAGATATTAAGTTGAAACATCAACTTAAAAAAGAAAAATCCTCGTCAAGGAGAGAATTAGGAAGTTTCTGTCAAGACTTCGGGTTTGTTTCTCTAACACCTCCTTCAAGAAAAATCAGGAAGGAGAACAAAGAAAATAAGAAAACTCATCGTAGTAAGTCTAGAAGAACTTCTGAAAAGGATTACAAAAAATCTTCTAAAAGAAGGAAAAAGCATAAAGGATTTAAGAAATCCAAAGAGGATGTATGTTGGACTTGTGGAAAATCTGGCCATAGAGCGAGTGAATGCAGGTCAGGTAAACAGAAGAAGATCAACAGTCTTGAAATAGACGAAGCAACCAAAGAAAAGCTTTTTTCAATTC
Organism: Solanum appendiculatum; assembly: GCA_018342035.1. NCBI lineage: Eukaryota > Viridiplantae > Streptophyta > Magnoliopsida > Solanales > Solanaceae > Solanum > Solanum appendiculatum. The sequence goes on from JAGDQO010001184.1 coordinate 10,818, forward strand.
TTGAAGAACCTTTATCCGATTCTTCAAATAATTCTGCTGAATATAGCGACGAAGAAGATATCAACGTCAATTATGATTCAGATTCTAGCCAATCGGGAAAAAACTGCAACTGCACAGAGGCTTTCTGTGTTTGTGATGATATTCCTCAAATCAGAGTCATTAGCAACGACTCTAAAGAAGCTCTCTTCGACATTATTGAACATATTGATAATGAAGAAGCTAGGAGAAAATATCTTATAGAACTCAAGAATATTATTCTCAACCAAAAAGAAAAGCCCAAAGCTCGTACTATGGTTGAACCTTTCAGCATGAAGCAAATCATGAATAGGTTTGAAAGAAATGCCGAACCTACTATTTCTGATCTTCATCATGAAGTCAAAACTCTTAAAGAGGAAATCAAAGACATTAAAATCAGACTTGGGAAAGTCGAAACCGATGTCATTGCTGATAAAATTCTCAAAGAGATTGACAAACAGAATCTTGATGAAGAAACTGAAGATATCCCTGAAAAGGATAATTTAGATTATCCTCCTTTCAATATTGATCTTTCTGCTACACCTACTCCTAATATCGCGACTACCTCTTGTCCAGGTATCGATGTTATTACTTCTGTTAGACCTCAGAGTCATCATATACCTATTAAGATTGTTGTCAATAAAGATTTTATTATTAATAAAATTGCTTTGCTTGACAGTGGTGCAGATCGAAATTGCATTGTTAAAGGTATTGTTCCTACTAAGTACTTAGAAAAAAGTACTTCCAAATTATATTCTGCTACTGGTGAATTGCTAAAAATTAATTATAAGCTTTCTAAAGCTCATATTTGTAACAATAATATTTGTTTAACAAATGATTTTATTATTACTGAAGATATTAATGAAGATATTATTCTTGGAATACCTTTTATCACTCAGATAAAACCTTTTATTACTAATTTAAGTGGTATTACTACTTCCATTCTGGGAAAAGAATTACATTTTCCTTTTGTTAAAACTCTTTCCCAAGATGAAAGTAATTTTATCAGAGAAAAAACGGTTTTTCGAATAAACTCTTTATCTCAGCATGTTAATTTTCTCAAAGAAGAAATTAAAATTAAAAAAATTGAGCAAATTTTAAAAACCCCGGAGATAGTTACTAAAATATCCAATCTTCACAAAAAATTTGAAGATGAAATTTGCTCTGATTTTCCTAATGCTTTTTGGGAAAGAAAAAAGCATATTGTTGATTTACCTTATATTGAAGGATTTAATGAACAAGCTATTACAACTAAGGCTAGACCTATTCAAATGAATCATGAATTACTTGATTATTGTAAAAAGGAAATTGATAATTTGTTGAAAAATAAAATTATTAATGTTTCTAAATCCCCTTGGAGTTGCTCTGCTTTCTATGTCAACAATAGTGCTGAAAAAGAAAGAGGAGCACCAAGACTTGTTATAAATTATAAACCTTTGAATGCTGTTTTAAAATGGATTAGGTACCCGATACCTAACAAAAGAGATTTGTTAAAACGAACTTATAAGGCTAATATTTACAGCAAGTTTGATATGAAGTCTGGGTTTTGGCAAATTCAAATTGCTAATAAAGATAAATATAAGACTGCCTTCAATGTCCCATTTGGACAATATGAATGGAATGTTATGCCTTTTGGGCTCAAGAATGCTCCCTCTGAATTCCAAAATATCATGAATAACATTTTTAATGATTATAGTTATATGTCTATTGTCTATATTGATGATGTGCTTATCTTTTCTGATGATATTGATTCGCATTTTAAGCATCTTAATACTTTCTTTAAGATTGTTAAAAGTAATGGTTTGGTTGTTAGTGCCAAAAAGATTAAACTCTTTCAAACCTCTATAAGATTCTTAGGCCATGATCTTTATCAAGGTAGTTACAAACCTATCTGTAGAGCCATTGAGTTCTCCTCTAAGTTTCCTAATGAAATTATTGATAAAACCCAATTGCAGAGGTTTTTAGGAAGTTTAAATTATGTTGCTGATTTTATTCCTAAAGTCAGACAAGTTTGTGAACCTTTATATAAAAGGCTCAAGAAAAATCCTGTCCCTTGGGGAGATGATCAAACTCAGGCAGTCATAACTGTTAAGAAATTAGTTCAAAGTCTTCCTTGTCTAGGAATTCCTAATCCTAATGATTTTATGATTGTAGAAACTGATGCTTCTGATTTAGGATATGGAGGTATCCTGAAACAAAGAAGTTCTTTAGAATCTCCCGAACAATTAGTTCGTTTTACTTCAGGAATCTGGAATTCTGCTCAAAAGAATTATTCTACTGTTAAAAAAGAAATCTTGTCTATAGTGCTATGTATCACAAAATTTCAAGATGACTTAATAAACAAAGAATTTTTATTAAGAGTTGATTGTAAATCAGCTAAAGAAATTTTACAAAAGGATGTTAAAAATTTAGTGTCAAAACAAATATTTGCTAGATGGCAAGCTCTACTATCTAGCTTTGATTTTCAAATTGATTTTATAAAAGGAGAAAATAACTCTTTACCTGATTTTCTAACAAGAGAATTTTTACAGGGAAAAAATGAGGCCTTTCAAGCCTAATACTCCTTCGAAAGAAGGAAAACCTATGGCGAAACCATTCGTCTTACCTCCTTTAACACCGGCAAAAACCCCACAAAGACCGGTATTTGATAATAGATTTACTATGCTCGCGGACTATCCAAAATTGCCCGCTCCACCCCCTAATCCTACCAAATTAATACAATTAAGGCCTAATAGACCTTTGACTCCTGGAGCCTCAAGTTCTAATGTCCAGACTAAAGACAATTATACAATGAAGACTCCCGAGTCTTTTGCTCAAGCTGTTAAGCCTGAATTACCTACTCCAACTACTGTCCCAAAGGAAGAAAAGTTTGATTTTGTAACAACTCAAATGTTACCAATATTGGCTCTAGATAGAGAGTATGAAAACCTTGAGGTTAGTACTCTTATTAAACCTTGCTACACAGATGGCAACTTTGTTGATACAGATTGTTCTTACAAGACCAGAAGGTTTTACGAAGCTATTTTGGTAGACACAGAATCCATTGAGATTGAACATAACAGGGATGAACAAAATCCTGATTTTATAAGATATTCTCGATTTACTATCAAGAGAATTTTATCTCCATTTGAATGGTATACTGATCATTTACATACTCCAGTATCTTTGTCCATGCCGCATAAGCCACAAACTTATAATTGGCATGACTACAAAGCAGCTTGGTTCAATTTTATGTATCTTAGGCCAAGACACACTTGGTTTATTAAATACTGTCCAAAAATGATTAAGTCAATTATCCCTAAATGGTTCTACGAATGGTGGAATATTTTTGGAGGAAATCTGCAGATTTTACCACAACAATTTCACATCAGGTTCACTGAGTTCCAAAGTACTACAGATATATCTACTCTCCCAGAGTATATCAAATTATGTAAATTCTTTGTTCAGAAAAGAATTTCTTATATTATTTCTTGGAATTTCACCAAGGTAGAAATAGACAAAATACGCTTCTTAGCTAAAGAAGTAATGATTAAAGGATGGACTCCTAAGCCAACCGGAGTCAAGCCCAATATCAACTTAGCAGCAGTCAATCCTGCCAAGCAAAAGGTTTCAAAAGAAGAACTCAAAGCAAAGCTCAAAAGAGCTATGGATAATCTTGAAGATTATACTGAAACTCAGATAATGCAGCTAATCAGTGATGCCGCGTCATCTGGAAGCAGTAATGGGGACATGTGTGATCTCAAAGGAATCGCACAGTCATATGTGGACCCCGATTATGAATAGAAACTTGGCTCTTGAGAAAAGTAGAGACCAAAGGTCGGAATTACTTTTCAAAAAGAGACGTTTTACTATTCCTAAAAGGAATCAACTTTACTTTATAAAAGTAAAAGACCCCACTCACCAACCGACACTTGAATTTGTCTATTGTAAAGAAAGAATCCTTCTTCTATAAAAGGAATTCTTTCTTCTCCCTAGAGGGCATCAGCGATTGTACCCAATACTGAAAACCTCTCTCTCTCTCTATGTTTAATGCTTCCGCCTGTAGCTCTTTCATGTTAATGTTCATATAAATAAAAATCTGTGAGTTTTATTAATCTCTTTTGTTCTTCGTATAAATCTTGTCGTATTTTACTAATACAACTTCGGAGGATTACCGCCGATCCGTTATTGGTATCATCTTGTTGATTTCAAGATTGGTAGCAAGGACAGAAGGTTTTTCTTCGGAGAGGATTTTGAAAGGAGAAGCTTTTATAATAGTTGGGTATCAGGTTATTGGGCCCCGAGTTGGCTAGCAGGCTAGGTGAGGCGATTTGAAATTTGGATTTGTTATCTAGTTTGGAGATGGATTGATCGTTTGGTGGAGTTGACTCGGTGATTTGGGTTCGCAATTGGTCCTTCCTCAGTTCTCGTAGAAGCAGTTTTCAGTGCACCTGTCGGGCTTATGGGGGTCCGTTCGAGTTCTTGTTTGTCTGTGCTTGAGTGTACCTAGCGGGTCTTATGGGGGCCAGCTGGGTTTAGTTCTGATATCCTTAGATTACTTTCCGGTTATTCTATTTCCTGTTCTGTTGACCTTTGTTTGTGCTTGATTCTCTCTTGTCTGCCTGTTTTTGCCTTTCTTGCTCAGTCGGCCTATGATGCCTACTCGGTACCTGTTGTTGGTACTCATGCTACACTCTGCATCTGTTTTCGTGATGCAGGTCTGAGCACCAGTCATCAACGTTGAGTTCGAGCCTACAACTGTCTGTTCGGGAGACGAGGGTGAGCACATGGCGTTCTGGGATTACCTGTCTCCTCATGTATTTATATTTTGACTTGTCTTTTGCTTTCGAGACAGTTTGTTTCCGTGGTTCACTTTAGGGACTTGTACTCTTGTTAGTAGTTTTGTACTTGTGACTTCCAGGTTCTGGGAGGTGTCTTGTATATATATAGTTTTGGTTTCGTTTCCGCCTTTGCTTGTATGTTCTCATTTTATGTTTCTGCTTAGTTGAGGTTAGTTTCCGCCCTCAGTCCCATTACTGTTAAGTTCCGGGATAGGGTTTGGCTGGCCTACTGGTGGGTTGGTAGGCGCCATCATGACTCGAGAGATCGGGTCGTGACAATTTACCACTTTTAATACTTAATTATCATTAGAAAAGAAAGAACAAGGGGAACGGAAAACTCATCACGGCAGAGAGAGAAACGTCGAGTGAATAGGTAATGTAATTAATCCCTTTTAGTGTAATTGTTATATATGGTTGGATGATATATTAGTAGTATGTGTTGCTTGGAGTTGGAAAAGAAAAATAATAAAAAAATTGTCATCATTCGTTGGGTTGAACAAAAGGAATAATTCAATTCAATTGGTCGTTGTTCAATGTGAGTGTGTGACTATATATTTATGGTTAATTAATGTAATGTTTAATTAGGATGGGTATACAGTGATGGAAGGAGAAACTTTGACCTTTTGTTGATGGTTGTCGCCGCCACTGGTTTTGTAACCAGTGGCTTCAATTTAAATATTATTAATTATTTATTATATTATAAATTTAGTTTTTGATATATTGAGATAGGTAATTAAATATTGGGTGTATTGTATTATATGAACACTATTAGATTTATTATATTTTGGTAAATTAAGACTTAACCCTAGGCTTGAATTTTAGGAAATATGAGATTTCACATATTAATTGTATCAAAATTAGAGGCTTGATTAGATATGTGTGTGAGTCTTTGAGTCTAGGCTAGACATACAGTGATATGGGTGTCTACGGACTCACTTGCTTACGAATATTACATATTTGATAGATTGAAAACATTCTGAAGCTTTACGAAAGGGAAAGGTGAATTCTTGAGGAATTCATGGCACGTGTTCAACTTTCAAGGTATGTTTCAGACTTCGTTGAAGGACATTTTTCTAATTAAAGATTAAAAATGGAATAGACAATGGGTAAGGGCAAAAGATGGGGGTCTCGTACCAATAGTGTGACGGACATTGGCATGAGTACCGGTGTTATAAAGGGAAATTTTATTACTATAGAATGACGGATTGTAATCCGAGAATGCCAAAGCATATGGGCATTAGCTGATGTATATGATTGACTTGGTTTCCTTTGTGTGATTGTGTTTCTTTAACCCGTATAATTTGATAATTGAGGTGATTATATGTCATAGCGACATTTGATTTATTGAGATGCTGCATCATCCCCTTTTATTGATATCATATTGTGCACATGCATTGACATGAGATTGAGTATGAGTAAAGGTCTAACACGTGGAGATCGTCCGTGTTGAGATTGAGTTATGATTATAATTTGGGTACGTGGAGATCGTCAGTGTCAGGGATTGGTAATGATTATAAGTTGGGCACGTGGAGATCGTTCGTGCTGGGATTGTGTGATTTTATGATAGTGCGTTGAGATCATCCCCACAGACACGTGGAGATCATCTGTGTCGGTATATGGACTTCGCAAGTTCCCCATGGGTCATGAACTCTCTATGTATTTCGGAGGAGTATCATATATATACAGTTGAGAGAGTACTTGGCATCTGAGGCATATCATTTCATGGTTTCACATTGCGTTGCATCTCATTACATCCATCATTCTTGTTGATTATGTGTTTTATTGGTGATTGGACATTGTGTGATATTTGATTTCCCCCATTTGATGAAAACTGACTGATAAGTATAATGAAGACTTGTATAAGTTAAAGGATGATTTTCTTATATGTACTCCCGTCACAACTTCTTCGTTGTCGGTCTATGAGATATGCTGAGTACAAGTGGTTTCGTACTCATACTACACATGTTGCACTCTTTTGTGGTGCAGATCCGATTTTGAAAATGAGTGCATCCCGTGGAGATTTCTTAGTCCGAGCTTGAAGCATCTTGGAGTTGTGGTGAGCTGCTTGGTTGTTCTGTAGCTCACACCTCCTTCTATCTTATTACTTATTCTGTTGTTTCAGTATTCAGACATGATATTTCTTATGTTTAGACTTGTCATTTTAGTTTCAGACTTGCACCGTATTTTAGAAGCTCTTGTACTTATGACACCAAAATCTTGGGTGATTTTTAGATTTTTCGCAGTTCATACTTATGTAAGACTTAGTATTTGAGACATTTTACCTGTCACTTATCTTTTCACCTTAACTATTTAGTTAAATTGGTAAAACTAGTGGGTTGGCTTACCTATCGGTTGGGAACATAGGTGCCATCACGACACGTGAAGTTTGGGTCGTGACATCGAGACAAGGATCTTGAATTCAAATATGTCATATAGTGCGGATAGATAAATGATTGGCCAAATAAAATGCATAATTCAAGTATGTTTTGTTTCACTTAGAAAAGTGATGTTTTGGACTGGTAGTCCTTAAATCAAAGTATAATGTCAGTGGGGTACAAATAAATTACTATGCCATAGTATAACCGTAAGATAACAAGCACAGCTTGTGCCTTGGGGCATAAAGATGTTTCGCAAATGTCCTAAAATTCTTGGAGATATTTTCTCCTATGGTGAATGCAATGAGGTTATTTTTTATCTGACAACATATGAAAAACTTGAATGCATATCATGAATAATTGTCATGTCTAGCTAGACAATGAAGGTTATATAAAAATTCTTGAAGCATTCAAGGTGCCTGAAGCATATTGAAGTTTGAAAGAAAATTTTTCAATAAAGCTTCAAGAATCCTTATATGGATTGACATAATCAAGGAAGAAAGGGTACAAAAAAATGACCCTAAAAAAATTCAGGATCTGAATTTGTTATAATAGTTGTGTATGTTGATGACTTGAACATTATTAGCACTCTTAGAGAGCTTTCAAAAGCTGTTGAGTGTTTGAAAAAGGAATCTAAAATGAAAAGACCTTGGTAAGACAAAATTTTGTCTTGACCTAAGGATTGAGAATTTGACAAATGAAATATTTGTTCATCAATCAACATACATAGAAAAGTTTTGATGCGATTTTACATGTATAAATCACATTCATTGAGTATCCCAATAATTATGAAATCGCTTGACATAAATAAAAATTCATTTCGATCTCAAGAGAAGGATGAAGAGCTTCTTAGATGAAACTCCATATATCAGTCAATTGGGGCACTAATGAACCTTGCTATATACAATCAAATATTTTGTTGTAAGTTTATTGACAAGATTTCGCTCCGCCCCAACGAGAAGACGTTCAAATGGTATCAATGACATATATGAAGTTATCTTACAAGAGAATCGATTGCAAATGAAAGTGTCCACAAGATGATTGTTGCTATGAACAAGTTGAATGAGCAATTTACTTGCAACAAGAAGGTAACAAATAGATGATTTTCAAGAATGTAATCGGCTAAGCTTAAAGCCTCATCATATCCATGAAACCAGAAAATGATATATCAGGATGAGTTCAAGGATACAACATCTTTGCGAATGTGATTTGATCACAAAGACGCTGTCAATATCAACATTTGAGAAGCTGGTATGTAAGATTGGATGACATCATCACAAGAAATTAAGTGATGTTTTAATCAGGGGGAGTATAATAAGCATTGCACTATTTTTTCCTTGACCGAGGTTTTGTCCATTGGATTTTCCTGGCAAGTTTTTTAATGAGGCAACAAATAATGTGTATTAAAAGATATGTGTACTCTTTTTCCTTCAATAGGATTTTTTTTCCACAGGATTTTCTTAATAAGGTTTAAACAATGCACATTATCTATGAACAACCAAGGGGGAGTGTTGAAAATCCATTGAACTAAGTGGATCGTCCATTGAGTTTATTCATGAACTTATACTTATCATGTATGTGTATTCCCTAGGTGATATGAACTTTTTGGGATAACAATGTATCTACTAATTTGACATTCAACATGGTGACCTTTGAATTAATTTCTCAACCTATAAATAGAGATATCAATCACCATTGTAAGATAAACTTGAATAGAAGAAAAGTTCTCCCCTTCATCTACTTATTTTGTCTTTTTTTTTCTTTATAGTTATATCGTGCTTGATTTTATAATAATTTTTATTATATATAAAATGGGAGGTAATAAATAACACTAGAATATTGAGAGTCCAAGATATTTTCCCTTTAAAAGAGTCAGGTTATTTGTTTGTTTTGAAATATAAGCATGATGAGGGAGATAATATCTCAGATGGTTACTCAGCTTTGAATAGTTCACTCAGAAAGTCACTCAACTTTCAGTTGTTCACTCAGAAAGTCACTCAACTTTGTTTTATAACTCAAAAGTCATTCAACTATTAATATTTTACTTAGAAACTCACCCAACTATTAATATTTCACCTAAAAAGTCACTCAAACAATTTAAATAGTTTTTTCATTAAATTTTATTGAAATCTAATTTTTATTTTAAACTACTTTTTAAGAAATAATAAGATATCTATTTAAATAATTAACCCATTCCAATTATTTAAAATAGATATCTTATTATTTCTTAAAAAGTAGTTTAAAATAAAAATTAGATTTCAATAAAATTTAATGAAAAAACTATTTAAATTGTTTGAGTGACTTTTTAGGTGAAATATTAATAGTTGGGTGACTTTCTAAGTAAAATATTAATAGTTGAGTGACTTTTGAATTATAAAATAAAGTTGAGTGACTTTCTGAGTGAACAACTGAAAGTTAAGTGACTTTCTGAGTGAACTATTCAAAGCTAAGTGACCATCTGAGATATTAACTCCATGATGAGGTGAGAAAGTCAAAGAAAAGGTATCGTGGAGGGTGGTTATTAAACGAAACAAAAAGTGGCGATCTGTTAAGTGGGACAAGTATTTATTAGTCGTGCCTGTTGGTGACAGCGCAACACAAGGAAGCATCTGCACTTAGATTCCGTCATCCTCTCTGTTTTAACCCTAGTTTTCAATCAAACTCAAACTTCAATGTTCAGGTTCAACTTTCAATTCTCTTTCTGCATTTTAATAATTTAATTCTCTTTTTTTTATTTAATTGCCACCAAGATATTGTGCCTACTTCCTTTTAGATTCCGTTCTATAGTCTTACTCTGCTTGCTTGCTAATATTAATGATCGCTGCTTTAATCCAGAATTTGCTGCACCAAACGGTAGGTTTTTTACTCCCTTAAACTGTGGTTAATCATATCATAAAAAGAAGCTACTTGACTTTGATAAATCTGATCTCTAGTCTTTTCAAGTTTATTTGTTAATTAATTGACTTGTCTGGATGAATTTTTAATGCCTGAATTAGTAGGAAGTGAGTTGGATTTACTATTCTTTTATGCATCGAACATAGTCGATTGGTAGTTTAGTATTTTGTACTGAAAGCACTTTGCCCTCTCTGATTTTCGGCTTCGTTGAATATACTACTCAACCATCTGGATTTTTGGATCCTCTAAAGAAAACAAGATAGCTAATTTAGCAACAATTGATGCTTCAGCTACACATCTATACATTTTTGGAATTTTAAATGTATGTAAATTATTGAGGTTCAAATTCACTGGTGTAAGCTATTTTTATTTGCTGATTTAGTTTATCTGTTTCTTTCTAGGGGTTTGATGCTATTATTAATCTTTCCTTCCCATGGTATTGAAGTTTGCTCTTTCTTGCGCTTTGGCTGGTGTTGTCTTATGTTCTTTACTATTGTATGCTTATCATGTAGCCACATACAATGAACTGTGGTTAATTGAACACCCTTCGTGGAAAAATTATATTGTATATATAGAAAATTATACCAAGTATATAGATCACAAAATACTTTTTGTACGTATATATTAATTCTTGAACACCCATAACTAACTTTCTGGCTTCACCACTATGTTTATCATGTTGTCTTCATTTTTTTGTCATGATGAAGCGTGATGACTTCATTGGTCGTAAATTCTTATACTTGCATGCGCACGTAGATCTTCCACATTTGTTAAGTGAAATCAATTCATGTGTGTATATTAAGATTAAGTATATGTCCTGGGATTATCACCAGATTGTGGTTTTGTTTTCACTCAGGGCGTTCCATTTTTTGTGACTGTTTGATTTTTTTGGGATTAAATCCACTATTTCAGCACTTCCTATTTTTTTTTTTTAAAAAAATTGAATAGTGAAAGATTGGTCCGGACTAGTGGTTGTTCCCGAAATTAAATGAAAAGAAATAACAGAAGCTATAAACGTATACTCAGAGTCAGATTCAAACCTTGAACGCAGGGGTTCATTTGAAAAGTACTATAACACTGCACTACACTTTATTTCTTGTTTAAGGGGTTCAGGATTAATATATGTACATAAATATAGAAAATTTACTTTACATATACAATATAATTTTTTGCCGAGGGGGTTTGGGTGAACACCCTCCCGCCCGCTAGATCCACCCTTGGTCTTGTCCCAACTTTCAAATTTGTCATAGGTGAAATGTTAGGCTTCTTCCTTTCCGTTATCTGGTTGAGGTTTCTTTCCATATATACATCGTGAATTTAATGTTAGTTTCCTTTGGTCTACCTTTATTTTATGTGTTAATGTGAGACTGATTCATTAGAAATTACTCCGCATCTACCCATTATATCACTGGTATAGAAGAAATGATCACAGGCAAGGGCTAGGTTGAAGAAGTTGAGACTCGCATCTTTCTTTACATTGAGCTCTTTTTATAAAGCTGACTATCAATTCTATTTCAAAAAACAATAAATAAAGCTGGCAGTCAATTAGAGTTCCATTCTGTGTATTTGATTCCTTACGCATTCATCTAATATTTTTTCAGAGGTAGGTGGTCATTTACGTAACCTAATTTGTTGTCAGAAGTTAATCCATCTGACTGCTTATTTAAGATTATTACCCTTTTGAATATACATTTCTGTCAGAAGTTTAGTCTAATTGAGAGATGACTATGGACTTGACATTTCATTTTTTATCTGCTCTTTTTTGGTCTGTGTTACTTCTTTGTAAATTTTAACAGAGCATAAAGTATTAGAGTTCCCCCAGAAGCATACTTGCTCGAAATGGATCAGCAAGGAAACGGACAACCACCAGGTATTGGAGTTGTTTCTACCTCTACTCCAACGCTATATGGTGCTCCATACCATGCTAACCAAGTGGCAGGGTCCTCTCCTCCCTTGTCAGCTGGTGCACAAACAGTTGGTCTTCCTGCATCTTCAGGTCAGATGACACAACATCAGCTTGCTTATCAGCACATCCACCAACAGCAGCAACAACAATTGCAGCAACAGCTACAAAGTTTCTGGGCAAATCAATATCAGGAAATTGAGCGCATTAATGATTTCAAGAACCATAGCCTGCCATTAGCAAGGATCAAGAAAATCATGAAGGCAGATGAAGATGTTAGAATGATATCAGCAGAAGCACCGGTTGTATTTGCTCGGGCTTGTGAGATGTTTATCCTTGAATTGACACTCCGTGCATGGAACCACACTGAGGAGAATAAAAGGAGGACACTCCAAAAAAATGACATTGCAGCAGCGATAACAAGGACAGACATATTTGATTTCTTGGTTGACATTGTAACAAGAGAGGACTTGAAAGATGAAGTGCTTGCATCATCAATTCCTAGAGGGAACCTCCCTGTTGGAGGTCCCGCCGAGGGCCTCCCATACAATTATTATATGCCGATGCAATCTGCTCCACAAATTGGAGCTTCAGGGATGTATATGGGGAAGCCTGCTGATCAAGCTCTTTATGGCCAGCATCCCCGTCCTTATATGGCTCAGCCAGTCTGTCCCCAGCAACAGCAACAGCAGCCTCCATCAGATTCTTAAGCATCTGGGGCGTCAGATTTCTGTGTAAGCAGTCTAATATTTTGCATCTGAAGTTACTCTTTCAGTTTTTCTAATTCACTATGTTTTGTTGAGCCTTTACCTTCCGTGCATAGACCTGTAAATTCTATGGTGCATCCGTGTTCTATTGGTTTATTTTTCTAAAACTAGGCTTCCCTTCAATCATCTATGAAGGGTCCAGTTATTAGATGCATTATCTTTCTGGTTCTATGATATAATTATAGTCTGGTGCATCTCTGTTTAAATCCCTTTCACAAGGATGGATTGGGGGGCAGCTTCCAGTAATACAATTGCTGTTTTCGGTATGGGAAGATGGTCTTTATCAACCTCTTCCATGGTTCCATGGGTGCTTCAAGTTTTCTTTATTATGTGAAAGGTAGATCCAGGGTAAATGTTTACTTGCACTTGGTGTTTACACCAAACAGTATCAACTTACCACAGTTAAGTGTTTTAATCAACCCGCACTGATGTTTACAGCAAACAACATCTAACATACCATAGTTAGGTGTTTTAATCAAGTAACAATATGTACTAATTAATTAACTAATATGTGAGAGTTGTTGATGTGCAAACACATGTCATGCATATATTGGGTGCAAACGTGCATATTGGTTGCAAACATGCAGTGCAGGTAAGTTTTACCATAGATCCAGTGTGAAATTTTACCTTGTGGCAAGGATTTTGGAAACATTATATGTTAGCCGGCTTATTCTGTTTCTGATAATATTTGTCATCATTATTATTTCTCGTCAGAAGCTCTCTTAGCTAACCTCTACTTTTACCGTGATATTTGTTGCAGGTAGTCTAAAATGCTAGTACTGGACGATACACTACAAGGATAGCAGACTGCATATTTGAACTCATAATAGGGACATATAGAGCACCAGTTTTTTGGTGTTTCCTACTGTAGCTTAATCATCATATGATGAGCTCAATGTATTAGTAACAAAATGACCCCTCTTGTTATTTTTGTGTTACCCAGATATGTAGCGGTGTTAAATGCTTTTCTTAAGTTTTATGGTGGTGAGTTCTTGTAGATTGGAAGTAAATCTGAGTTAAGTTTCCTTCTGTGAATCTCCTTTCCCCCTCACATCTCAACTTATCTCTTCCAGATGTCATCTTCTTTGTTTTTGATTAATATCATGATTAATGTTACTTGATTCTGCTATCAGGATGCAGTCATGGCTAGGGAAAGACAGCGTTGGGGGATGGGTGGGTGGTTGTGTTTTGGAGTGAAACCATCTTCATTATTTTGTAATGTTTAACATGTGGTTTATTAATGGTGATTGCAGATGAAATTGTTTAGTACTTGACACAACATAACTTGTTAGGTAAGTTTGACAAATGGTAATATAACTATGGTTTGTTATCACCAAAGTCGCTTAACTATGTTTTTTAACAGGAAAATCACAACATTTACCCTACTAAAACAAAAAAATCACTATGATTGAAAAATTCAACTTCTGATGGATGACAAAATTTTACTTTTTATTAATTTAATACATATTAACTCAGTTAAAAGAGAATCAATTTGACACAAAATTCATTTGCAGAAATTAAAATATTAATCCTTTTGATCATATTATTTGATGATTTTGTATTTCCCACACCTCTTAAGAAATTACTTACTCCTCAAAATTTAAGAAGGATTTTTTTTACTAAATTACGTTTAATTAAATTTATGCATATTTAGGTGAAAATAAGAAAGACATAGCATCAAAGAAATGAATTAAAAAGAAAGTAGAAGTAAAACTGGGTTCTACTGTTTTTACTTTTTACACTATCAATTCCTTATTTTTCTTCTCTTCGTGAACTTGGGGAAATAAAATTTATTTGTGCTTAAATTATGTGTGAAATATATTGAAACACAATCTACATTCAAGATCTTGTAAAGCTATGATGAAGTTTTGATAATTGACAAATTATATACAAGTGGTATTCACATGTTGAATAATAGTGACAGAAATATCAAAAATCAGGTCCTCACAGAATGAATTTAAAAACAACACTTTTGAGGAACTCATGAAAGAGCCCGTTAAAGATAGAAGATTGAGACTATTCATGTATGCATTGAAATTCATGTTAGAATTGTTGTACAGGGGGGTATTCAATTCGAATATTGAATGGAATAGCTATAAAAAAATAAAGGTACCATAAATTTGCACATGAAATTTGTTTCAAACAAGGAGACAAAGAAGTTCAATGCACATCAACAAGATGAAGACCAATTCGAATTTGGATTGAATTCTTGGAAAGTCTTTAACCAAATCTAATTTAGATTGGAGAATTCAAAGGAGACGACTTACTCCTATAAAAATAACACATGAATTGACCTTTGGAGTCTTACCACACCCAAAGACAGATTCCTCAAAGTGTTTCCAGTTCTACACGAAGAGTCTCAAAGAAGAAGTTGAAGCAATAAAAAAGAAAAACTCCTATCAAGTTTTATCTATACAATTCTTTAATTTGTAATAGCTAGCTTCTTGGCATGGTTCCAAGACATGATATTGCTTACTTTAATTTATATTTGAGTATGTGCTTTCTTGTTTATTGTAATGGACTTCATTATCTAGGATAGGGTTGTGAAGATTAATAGGGTAGAGAAAAAACTGTCGGGAATAATTTGTGAATGTGTTGCATGGATGGTTGTAAACCTATTTTTGGGTTGGACTCGAGTTTAGTGGAAGATATTGGGAAAAGTCCTATCCAAGGTGGGTCGTGGTTTTGACTCCCTAGACCAAAGAGTTCTCTACATAATAAATATTCTTATGTTGATTTATTTTCCACAATTTTCTTTTTGCATAGCGTTGACACTCAATTTTGACCCTTCACAATTTAATTAATTTTTGAGCTACTTCAATTTCAAGCAATTTGAAATCATTATTTTATAAAATAAAAAATAGTTAAAAATCAATTTCAACACAATTTTGTCATTTTCTAATACATATATATTTCTATAACCATTTAATATATTGATTTAGTTTCCACTTCTTTTTAATATATGGAAATTAGTTTGTCAAAATAATGTTTTGATTAAGTATGCAAAAAATTAGTTAATTTGATATAAGTAGTGCTTTTCTTTCGAAATAATCAGTCAATGTCTTAGCAATAAATTTACATTGTTCAATTCAAGAAGCTCAATAATTAAATAATAAGGATTAGTCTCGTTCAATTTTGTCCAAATTCAATCCCAATTAATTCAATTTGACCACATTACGAATACAACTGACTAAAATTATAATTCAATTAGCTAGCTCCTAAATTCAATTCTAAGCATTTGCCAAATTCTTACCTATTTTAGAGCTATTTTTCGTTCAGTAATACAAATCAATTTCATCCAAATTAGCTGAACCCAAGCCCACACCCTTATTTCATCTGGAACCTAAGATCACACCCTTATTTCTTCTAGAAACACCCTTCTCCTACACCCTTTTCCTCACCTCAACGTACACGCTCACCAAAACCATAATACACACCATCTACTTCTCCAAACGACGAGAAAAGGGGCTTAAGAAATCTAGATTGAAGCTCAAACACTACCGCCCAGATTTGCTTCATCATACAAAATCATACAAGATCGTGAGCGAGGCATAAGACCTGTGCTGGCGAAGTTTCCAAACCCCCCCCCCCCTCCTTCCCAACGGTAAAACTCCCTTTTTCTTCTCAATTTTTTAGATTGACTTGAGGGTAGGGTTTCATTAGCTTAAGTGTAAGTTTTGGATCGTGTGTCACCCATGTGGACCGATCCGACCCGACCCGACATGATTTTGCTCGATCCGATTTAATTAATAAATTAATTAAATGGTTAATCTTTTTAAAGGATAGGAGGGAACAGTTACAAACTCAACCTCTCCTTAAAAGACTCCTATTGGGAGTGTCTTTTGGAGTGTGGAAAAAGGAGAGAACGTGGGAAAACAGAAAGACGTGAGAACGTTGAAAAGGAAAAGAAAAGCAAAGAAATCCAAAAGTCATCTTTTTGCCAACATTCAATCGACACAAACTCAGATACTTAGTTTGTGAACGAAAAGGATCTTTGTTTCCTTATGATTCAAAGAGAGATCTGAAGCAATTCGTTTCGGCAGAAAAATCAACAACAACTATTTTCGCTGCAAGTTATATGGTACACATCTTGTTGTTGTTTTGCCCTTAAAATTCTTTCATTGGTATCAGAGCCATGATTATTTGATCCCATTATTCGATACTTCCATGCGAATTCACTGTGTTGTTAAAAAGAAATAAATTGTGACTAAGTTTTTCTTGAAAATCGGTGAAAAGAAAAAAATTGGAAGAAGTTAAAAAAAAAATTTTAAGGAAAAAACTTTTTGAATGTGGATTAAATATATTGTAAATAGGATTCCGTGTCCTATATGATTCTGACTCATATTGTAGATAGGATTCCTTGTTCTACAATGAGTTTCTGGACTGTCTTTTAGAAAATTTGCTTCTGTTTTAAGTTATTTTGGTTCTGCATGTTAAATAAATTTGACATGAAACTTCAATTTTCATGATCTACTCGTTCGTAGCTTTTCGTAAATATATAATAATAGAAAAATGGATTTAAACGAGTGAGATATGAATTTTTGAAAGTTAATTGTTTCTCTGAAAAATCTGCTTATGCTGGTTGCGATCTAGAAATTGGTTTTACAATATTTTAGTTCGAAACTTAATTTTTCATGATTCACTCGTTCGTAGCTTTCGGAAAATATATTATTATACAAAAACAGATTTAAAACGAGTGAGATATGAATTTTTGAAGTTGGGCTAAAATTTTTTTTTGGGAAAGCTTTGTGTCCTTTTAGGATTATTCTTTTGGAGAAGAATTTGTGTCCTTTTAGGATGATATTTTATAATATATATGTGTTTATATTTATTTTAAAAATATTGGTCTTGATAATTCGTTTAGTTATTATGTTCCTTAATTTTTTTTTGTCTTCTACAAATGAAAGTGACATATGTTGTCACATTGAATGGTTCAATCATTCTGATTGTTTCCTTGTTCCTATTTTAGGCATGATTGAACAGGAACAAACTCGAATCCCTCCAAGTGGGAGTTCTCGAAGTCGAGCAAAAGGACAATGTAGAAGAGCACGTCGCCATAGGACATGTTTCCGAGGGCATGAGATCATACAGATTGGTGTCCCAAGGGCGACACAAAATCTGTTAAGGAATCAAAGTGCTTTCGAAGGTAAAGAAATAAAGATCTTAAAGAGTTTATGTCATTGAAGATGGATCCCCTTGACTCGTTACTTGACTTCCTTAAAACTTTTATGACGAAATTTGATGAAATTAATGAAAATTTCATTCAAGTTGAGGAGTCGGTTGGTTGCGATGTTTTGTATCATTCCTTACCAGAATACTGGAAGAATGAACTCATTAAAATTTGTTTCGACATTGGATTTAATGAACCATTATGGAAGTATGCGGTGAAAATAGTAGTTAAGTGGGTGAAACTTCACAACATAAACATAATTTAGTATTGTTTTGTTTTATTCTTTACAAACTTTGTACTGAACATCTTTGATTATGCTTTAATATGAATATTTGAGTTTTATCCTCTTTTTTATGGATTAGTGGATTGTTATTCTATTGCGCATTATCATATGGTGTTTTATTATTAGACATGTAAATCTTTATGATTATGGTCTAAAATATAGTAACATACACATTAAGAAATTAGTTTTGAATTTTGGTTAAATATTTAGTTCGTAGATGATGATTGGATACTTACGTATCTTTTTTATTTTACATTAAATATGAAACCTTTATGAGAATTGATTTGCTTGAATGTGTATGTCACATGCAAACTTGATTAAGAAATTTCTTGCCTAATTGTCTCTCAAATACAATCATGGCATCAAAAAAATAAATACCATTGTTGACTTAAACAAATGGGAAAAACTGAACGGTGACAATTACGACATGTGGAGTCGTAAAATATGGTATGTACTGGAAGAGTAAAATGCGCTTGAAGGTATAAATCATGTTTTTAAAACAACAAGAAGAGGGAAACACTGTACAACACAGAAGAGACCTTGAAGCTTATAAAGCTTGGAAAAAGGCTAATTCCACTTCACGTGAAATAATAGTTAGTTCTGTGGTTGATGACCTCCTATATGAATGTGAGGAATTTCCTACTGCTCATGCCATGTGGACACATCTGCCAGGAACATATGGGGGTACATCTGTAACCCGCCTCAGAAAGTTGACTATTAAATTCGACACTTACATGAAGCGTTATGATCAAAATGTCAAACAACACCTTAGGGTGATGTCAAACATGATAGCCCAACTCAAGAGTGCTCGCCATGTTCTTTCGAATTAACAACAAGTTCAGGCAATGATCCGGTCTCTTTCCAATAATTGGGAACATTTGAAAGTTAACTTGACCCATAATGATAGTATCAAAACTTTTTCTGATGTTGCTCGCAATGATGAACTTGAGGATGAATGGCTTAGTGCTGCTAAAGCTGCCTCTAACGCCTTTGTGGCAGAGTCTAGTGGCACAAAGTCTTCAGGCTTCATGCACAAGAAGAATTGGAAAAGGAATGGGAAAGACAATGAGATCGAAGACGGACCCTCTAAGAATAAAGAAGAAGCCTAATTCCAAGAAAAGAAAACGGTTCTTCAAGAAAAGTGACAAGAGCAAAATGCAGTGCTATAATTGTCAAGTGTTAGGACACTTTGCTTGTGAATGTATCGAGCTGAAAAAAAGTAGCACTTCCAAACACATCTCTAAGTGCTACATATGTTTCTAGCACTTCCTTATTAATTGAATCTTATCCTATGTGGATTGTAGACTCAGGATACACCAATCACGTGAGTCGAGATCGAGAAGTGTTTGTGGAGTTTCATCGAGTTTAATCTAAATCAAGGTGGATCTACGTGGGAAATAATGTGAAATTGAAAGTCAAAGGAATAGGCACTTGCAAAGTGGACTTGCGTGGTGGCCATTCTTTGATGTTGCATGACGTCCTATATGCTCCAGATATTTGACGAAACTTAGAATATGTGTCTGTTCTTTTAGACGTTGGTTTTGATTTGTTTTTTAGTCGTTATGGTGTTAGAATAACTCTAGATAATGTTTTATGTGGTTTTTGACTCTGTTATGACCGTTTTATCGTTTTAGATTGTAATCCTTCAACTTATGACTATTATGTTAACCATTGTGTAATGGCATGTTATTTAAGTAACAATGAAATTGATGTTATTACATGGCATACAAGATTAGGTCACATAGGGCAAGATCGAATGAATAGATTGGCAAAGGAAGGACATTTAGGTTCTTCCACTAAAATTGAGATGCCAACTTGTGAAAATTGTCTTGATGGAAAGATTACACGTAAACCATTTGGAAAGGCTAAAAGAGCTGAGTTCTCAATTCAATTAATTCATTCTGATATTTGTGGTCCAATAATGTGAGGGCAAGGTCTGATGCTACCTACTTCATTACATTTATTGATGATTTCACGTGCTTTGGTTATGTCTATTTGATTTCTCATAAATCTGAAGCACTTGATTGCTTTAAAAGATATATGAATGAAGTTGAAAATCAATTAGATAAAAGCATAAAGGCTTTAAGATCTGATCGAGGATGTGAATATTTGTCAAAACAATTTGAAGAATTATCTACTGAAAAGGGTATTATCAGGCAGTTAACTACTCCTTATACACCTCAACAAAATGGTGTCGCTGAAAGAAGGAATAGAACATTATTGGACATGACAAGATCAATGATGATGCAAGAAAATTTGTCTATCTCTTTCTGGGGAGATGCATTATTGACTACGGCTTACATATTGAACAAAGTGCCTTCTAAATCAGTATCTTCCACTCCTTATGAACTTTGGACTGGTCATAAAACAAACCTGAATGATCTACAACCGTGGGGTTGTACAATATTTATTAAAGATTGTTTTGGTGAGTTTGGTAAACTAAGTCCAAAAGGAAAGAAATGTATCTTTATAAGGTACTCTGAACGCCCAAAAGGGTATGTGTTCATCGATGAATTGGAGGATGGAAGTATCACTGAAATTGTATCACGAGATGTTAGATTTTTGGAAAATGATTTTCCCAAAAAGGGTGAAATAGATAAAGTTGAGTCTCTCTACGAAATGTTGAATTCAGAAGATCAGGTAATGTTGTCAGACATACTTGATAATTCAATGGATCAAGAAATGATTCATGATCCAAGTGGGAGTTATGAATTCCAAAATCCTATAAAGGAATCTGAACTTCAAATACGTAACAAGAAAAGGTATACCTAAATGATCTTATGAGATTGAGGATTATGTTTTCTTGTTATCTCCTACAGAATTGGATGAACCTAATTCTGTAACAGAGGCATTATCGAGCCCTAAAAGGGATGAATGGTTAAAAGCGATGAAAGAAGAATTAGAGTCCATGAAAACCAACAAAGTCTGGGATCTAGTTGACCTTCCTAAGGAATGTAAAGCTATTAGGAATAAATGGATTCTCAAAGGTAAACGCAAATCGGATAGGTCGATAGAAAGACACAAAGCACGATTGGTGGCAAAAGGTTTTACTCAAGAAGTTGGAATAGACTAAGAGGAAATTTTTTCGCCAGTTGTAAAGTTTACCTCCATATGATGACTTTTAGCTATTGCAAGGTATGTGGGAATTCACCAATGGATTCCATTCATTCATTGGGTCCCAAAAGAACTCAAGTTTCCAATTCAATTTCACCCAACTATCTAGGATTTCATGTAAATCTCCATGGGTTCTATTTGATTATGATTCAATTATTTGATTTCAATTTTATTATGCATGATTTGATTCCATTACACGTTTTCCAATTGATTATATATGGAGCCATGCATTATTCATGATTTTGACTATGAATTTAATGAAGAAAAGCTTATAAACTTATGAACTATAATCATGAATTTGATAAAGGATTCATGCATGCTTTATGAAAAGATGAACTTATGATTTAAGGATGCTTTAAAGTAAGTGTCAATATATTGTGAATGGTTTTCTCACATATGTATGAATCATGGTTTAAAGTAGCTACTCAATGATGACTTAAGATTAGATTGGTAGTTTAATTGTGTCTTTACAAGTCTGATGATATGAATATGCTTATGACTAATTTCATTGGGATTTTACTTAGCACCGAGAGGACATTGAGATGGAGGCTCTCCCGTTAGTAGAGGCTAGGTCTCTAGTAGCAATCTCTTGTCCCTAACTACGTGCCCCCATAGGATTGTCTTAAGTGATATAGCTAGTGGATCCACCTAAGCTAGAAGTTTATGGTCCTTACTTTGGTAAGTAGGATGGATTCCATGTTATACCTCACGTGGTCTATGTTAGTTAATGGTAAATATCCCATAAAAATGAACTAAGTTACTTCAAAGGTTTTATGAAGCTTTCATTATGTTTTAGGAATGCATTGACCATGTTTATGACTTAAGATTCTTTTAAAGCTTTTACTATAATTTAGCTTGGTCATGCATATCATGTTTATGTTTTAATGTCCCCATATGCTCATGTTTCATGTTTTTATGCTTTTCCTCATACATTGTACATTCCATGTACTAATGCGTACTTGTGCCTACATTGTCTAATAATGTAGGGTTCGATGATCTTCCTCCTCCTGCTCGTGGCTATCTTGGATTACTTTTGATAGTTGATTTGGTGAGTCCTCATACTTTGAGGGTAAGACCATGAAGACTTTATGGCTTATTCTGGTTTTACTTTGAGACTTTGTACGTGGTATATGGGTTACATCCCAACCACTCTTATGATGCATTAGAAAGGCTTGTCAAGATATAGTGATGATTTCTGCTTTTGTTTTTAAACTCTCCTTTTTTCTATGAGACATTTTGCTTAAATCTACTTTTATCTATTATATTATGTTGTATGTATGTCAAGTGGCTTGTGTAGGGCCTCTCGGGGTCTTATATGCCATGTTATGTCTAGGTGTACTTTGGGTTATGAAAATAACATGTACTCAGTAGGCATCATAGGCCAACTGAGTAAGAAAAGTAAAGGCAATATGAAATGCTAGAATCTAAATGCAATAGAGGCCAAAGAGCGGGAAGCTAAAGAAATGCACACGAGTGTACAAAAGAACTGAAATGAAGTAGTACAACTAACTAAACCTAACTGGACCCCCATAAGTCTAGAAGGTACACTCGTGCACACGTTTATGTAAAAATTCAAACGGACCCCATAAGCCCTACGGGTATATAGAATAGCTATAACTACTAAGAACATGTCATAGTGAGTCCAGAGCAGGAGGGTGCATACACTTGACCTCTAACCGTGAACATATCTCCAAAAAGAACCATAGAGGATGTAGCCCGGACCTCAAACTACGGATAGGCCTCAAAGTAACCAAGAGCAAGCCAATAGAGATCAACTCTGTAGTGGATAATGAGTATGAATCACAGACTGTGCCTGAAGATGAGATGTCCAGACCTTGAATCTGGAACTAATATAAATCAACTCCGTAGAGGATAATGAGCCTGAATCATGGACTGCAACTGAAGATCATACGTCCAGACCTTGTATCCGCAACTAATGGAAATCAACTCCGTAGAGGATAAGGAGAAGCATGAACAAACCTTGAATCTGCGATCATAAGGGCTACCGAAGGACCCTATGTCAAATCATCATCAAAGAACAACCGTGCAACGACGTCCACTTCCAAGTAATCAATACAATACTCCAAGATCGAACCAACTCCACTCCCAAATGCCAGGCGAAGCTCGATATCTCAATCGTAAACCATGGCACCGTAGAAAGAGGGAGAAATAGATAGAAGGTCAATGAAGCTGAGTCATTGCCTAATCTAAGGCTCATACTATCAGACCAGTCTATTACATCAGTCTAGAGGGAGCTAAGCCCTGTGAAACAATGTCGGAGCAAAACTAAGACCAAGCGGCTCAAAAAAATGCAAGTTTATGGCAATCACTAGTCTAAGCCTAGACTATGGCCAAATATGCTCATCATGAATCAACAACAACAACTAAAGCTCACCACAAGGTAAGGATGATCACAGGTAGCACGACCAACATGCTTTCAATCCCGAAAAGCTCAATAAACAACCTATGACATGGATTCTAAGTAATTTAGCATGATCAACTAGGTACACACCCAAAATTCACACAAATCAATATGTTTTTCCATATTCAAGCTCAATCTAAGGAACGGAAAGTCGTAGCCTACCTTAAGGAAGACTGTGCGCGCTTTAAATCTTTATTTCGTAGCTCAAACCTCGGACAACGCACTAAACTCTCTCCTCATTAGTAGGTAGAATCGTAGAAGCATGGTGGGAGACCTTATGAAATCTCACTTCATACTCTAACACAGTCATGGAGCCCTACTTCAACCTCAAAAGTAAATCTCAGAGTCTATCTCTGACACTATAGGGGATAAACTTGGCCCAGAAGTTCTCTGAAAACTCTGACCACAACACAAGAGGAGACCCACCTGGCCTAGTCTCTAAATAGGAACAACACTGGCCCGTCAAGTAGATAAGTAGTGAAGTCGGCTTCTCTCAATTCCATCAAGCCCAAAGTGTATGGACACTCACAGAAAGTAGTAAGAAACTCATGGGAATCCTCTCCAATAGCCTAGAACACTCGGGGGTGATAGTCTCAAGAACACCCGAGCATTTTCTACTCCTCTAGCTACATAGCTCTGGTCGCTATCACCGGCTAGGTACCCCAAGGTTGTTCCTAAACTTGAGGTTCCTCTGCTGCTGACTGACCTTGCTGGGCTGGTGCTGGTGCAGCTATAGTTGGTGCTCTACCTACATGCTCAGGTGGATCACCCTTGGTCGTTGGATGGTGCATACAAGCCATCTTATGAAAGAATGAAACAAGTGAGATTATATGAACTAGTAAGACACACATTGCACCACAGTGATACAAAAAATAGAACATTCCTAATGACACCCTATAGCCTCCCAATGATAGGATATGTATGTCTTTGCACCGATCCATAAGACTCTACTAGGCATTAGCTATGTACAAGTGAGACCGGTGAACCTGGGGCTCTGATACCAACTTGTCAAAACCCGATTCCTCGAGTCATGATGGCACCTACTATAACCCACCGGTAGGTAATCCAAATCATAACCTAGAATAACAAGTAATGGGTGTAAGGGATGAAACAAGGCAAGAGAAACAAATCAATTATAGAAATAGAAGAAAAAGTGGAAGCAAACTAAAATATATTAACAACAATAAGATCCCTCCCAGGAAGTCACAAATACAGAGTTTCTAAAATAAAAGATTAAGAATCCCAAAAGTGGGCAGAAATTATAAGGCTTGTCACAAAATGCAAAAGACTAGCCATCAAAATATAGATGGAGAAAGGTAAGTCTAGGACGCCATGTACTTGCCCTCGCCTTCGAAACTGAAGTTGCTATAGGCTTGAATCTCAGTGCTGAGAACTTGTGCTCATACCTGCATCACGTAAAAGATGTAAAGTGTAGAATGAGTACCAAAATAATAGGTACTCAGTAGGCATCGTACGCTGACTGAGCAAGAAAAGTAAAGGCAATATTAAATGCTAGAATCTAAATGCAAGAGAGGTGAAAGAGCAGGAAGCTAAAGGAATGCACACGAGTGTACTAAAGAACTGAAGCGAAGTAGTAAAACTAACTAAACCTAACTGGACCCATAAGCCCATAAAGTACACTCATATGCAAGTTTAAGTAAAAATCGGAATAGACCCCCATAAGCCCGATGGGTACAAAGAATAGCTATATATACTAAGAATAGGTCACAGTGAGTCCACAGCCTGACGGTGCGTAGCCTAAACCTCGAACTACAAATTGATCTCTCAAAAGAACCTTAAAGGACGTAGCTCGGACCTCGAAACACAAATAGGCCTCTAAGTAACCAAGAGCAAGCTAATAGATATCAACTCTGTAGAGGATAATGAGTCTGAATCATGGACTCTGGGTGAAGATAAGATGTCCAGATCTTGAATTTGCGACTAATAGAAATCAACTCCGTATAGGATAATGAGGCCGAATCAGAGACTGTGGCTGAAGATCAGATGGCCAGACCTTGAATTTGTGACTAATAGAAATCAACTCCGTAGAGGATAATGAGCAGCTTGACCAGACCTTGAATCTATGACCATAAGGGCTGCCGAATGACCCCTTGTCAAATCATCATCATAAAACCATCATGGAATGACGTCCGCTCCCAGATAATCAATACAGTACTCTAAGCTCAAACCAACTCCAGTCCCAAGTCAACAAGTGAAGCCCGATATCTCAACCATAAACCACGGGGCCATAGAAAGAGGGAGATGAATAGAAGATCATCAAAGCTAAGTAATCACCTAATCTAAGGCTCATTCAATCAAACCCAGACTGTTATATTAGTCTACAGGGAGTTATGCCATCCAAAATGACATCGGAGCAAAACTAAGGCCAAGCGGCTCTAAACAATGCAAGTCTATGGAAATAACTAGTCTAAGCCTAGACGAAATCCAAAGATGCTCATTATCAATCAACAACAACAACTAAAAATCTCCATAAGGTAAATATGATCACAATTAGCCCAACCAACATGCTTTCAATCCCGAAACGCTCGATAAACAGCCTGAGACATGGATTCTAAATAATTTAGGATTATCAATTAGGTACCCACCCCGAATTCAAAAAATCAACATGCTTTTACATATTCAAGCTCAATCTAAGGAACAAGAAGTTGTAACTTACCTTAACGAGCTCCGAATGCTGTCATGCTATCAAATATAGAATCACAATATTAATATAATCATTTAGATATTAAATTCACATTAAATGGAGACGAACCAAAATCTTAGTCAAAATGGGAAATGCGGGGCCTGCACTAGAAATTTTAGAATTGACTCTGTCAAAAGGTCCTAGTTAGCTCCCCAAACGTGTATCCCAAAATGGAACACAATTCGGGGCTCAAAGCAGCCTGAAAATAGAACATGCAAAATAATCACCATTAAAGACACAATTCAAGAGAGTGGGCTGCCCCTTTGGGGAAGATATTACCTGTTATCGATGCTCTTTTCACTTCGTCAATAAAACCAATACGTGAGCTACGCCAAAACCCGACCTAACACAACTGAAATTGCCTTAATCGAAGCTTTCTAATTCAAGAAATTGAATTTAAAAAATAAGGACTGAAGCTGAAGTTTGACATTTAAATAGCAGTCATCTCGTCGCTCAAATTCTTCAAATGGACCCTCGGGATTCATTCAGAACCCGATAAGAATAATCCAGATATGCTACTCCACAAAATTTGACATTCTGGACTCAATAAAAGCATCAAAACATCCATTCGAGCTCGTCTCACCAAAACGTGGGTCCCACATTCAATCTTCATTTTAAGCCAAATTCCACAGAGTGCTCGAAATAAGACCGGAACCCTTGGGATCTGCATGAAAGGTCATTCTAGACCAAACTTTGCATTCTAGGGCTAACTGCGCTAACAAAATTCTCATCCAAGCAAGTTTACCAAGAATATTGACCATAGTCAAACTTGACAAAAACGTTAAAGCTAAAATATCTAACGACTCAAACTCGCACTGGAAGCCTCAAGACCCAAATTCAGAGCTGATGGGACTAATAAAAATCTCATCCATCATCCAAAACTCCGGATATTAACTAAAGTCAACTCTTTCACTTAAGAACTTCCAAAAGGAGAAAAACTCAAGCCAAACTCAAACAAACGACTCGACGATCGAACTGTCAGTCCTAAAAAGTTATAAATGACTTGGGATCACGACAGAAAAGCTCTAAACATTGCAAAGATCTGAAAACGGAGGAAATGATCTGGAGGGTCATTCCACATTGATTTAAATCAAAATTTGATAATTTTTTTTTTTTTTAATTCTTCATAAAATACATCAAGTATTTATGAAAAATTCTTTAGTTACAATATATTTGTGTATGTATGTATTTTATAAAAGTTTTATAATATATTAATATTTTAACATTTATAGTAAGTCTAAAAATTACTATTATATGGGGTAGACTTTATTTGAAATAACTTTCTATTAAGATATTATATTTCTAAATTTATATGTATTTTACCACAAACCTATGCAATACCCTAGTACATATAAAATGAAAGAAATATAAATTTTTGGTGTTCCCTCATCTACTCCACGTGGAGGTGAAAAGGGTTGACAACAATTTTCCAAAAAAAAAAGTGGTTGTTGCCACTTGCTTATTTAAAAGGAAATTTAATTATTATTTGTTTACATAAAAATGTATCTTTGCAGATAAGTATCTCACCAATATATGAAACTGCACATAACCTTTATTACAAAAGTTAAGCTAATTGGCTTATTTCAAGTTTTCTTCGTGATGCAATTCATCAAATTATCATATATTAGCTATTAGGTGTCCACTCCAAATCATAACTTCTTTGAAATCCAATCCGTGCATTAAGATCAACCTTTATTTGCTTGGTTATATATATATACTAGTTCTTGAACATGTGAAGAAAACAACTACATTTTATTTTTAGAACTATTTTTCTGTACATTATTTTTATTTTATAAGGTACATAATTGATGATGTTCTTGTTGTTAGTTCTCATATTTGACTACTCGATTGAATGTGTACATAAATCAAAGATAGTTATTTGACTTTTCATTTCTTTTTTTCATTGATATACTACAAATTAAATATAAAAAATATATTCAATCTATGAAATCATATATATAATCACGTATTTACCTTACACACAACAAAGATATTGTTCATATCCTTGTAAACAATTTTCAATTTATTCAACCAGACATGATTTATTCAAGAGTCAATAACAACGTTGTGTTATCAGGTATATAGGGTTCGTATAAGAATGTGAAAAGTTATTGGACAAATAGTTAATATAAAGAAAGATGAAGTATAGAAATAATTAATCTAATAACCAACGAAATTCATAATGCTATAACTAAAGAATGTAAAAAGGTGTGAATAACATTTGCAATAATTAGTAATACCTAAGAGAATTTATAATGCCATAACTAAATAATTAAAGTGCAAAAGCTGAATTTCCTATTAATTCTTCATTTACTTAAATAAATAGGACTTCTAATTAATTTTACTGTTTATTTAGATAGTTAATTAGATTTTAATTTAGTGTAGGGGTAAAATGGTAATCTAACTTTGCATTTTAAAGCTTCCCGTGTGTTGCACGTTTATTCCATATTACTTAATATAAAATTTATTTTACAAATGATAAATTTTAAATGATTCACATATTTTCCTATTTGCAATGAGTTTTTTTTTCTTTTTAAAAAAGAGAAGAAATCAGAACATTTAAAAATATGATATTTTGAAGTTAGAAGATCTTGTTAACATGATGATACTTTCGTGTCATATATAATATTTTAATTTAAATATAAATACCTACCCAAATATATATATCTACATATATAGATTTGCATATAATAAAAATATTTATATCATTAAAATTAGCACTTAAATAAAAAATAAATTTAAATAATACACCCTTCAACCCGGTCTCATTATAAATCATATGAATTTTCCTTCGATTAGAATAAATAAATATTAAAAAAAGTAAAACGAAAGGGAAATATTTATATAGTAGTAACTATTTTGGAATAAACTTCCTGACAATCTCAATCACATAAATAGTATTGTAAATAAAGTCATTCTTATGTCTTGATCATCAACAAAACAACTCCTCACAATTTTCTAACTCATGAGAATTTCAATAACTTTTGAAAAAGATATTAAGAAGTATATATCTACATCACAAGAGAAATTGTTAACAAAAATAAATTAATTTAGACTACTTCACGTTAGCTTCATATATTGGAACACTACATACTATTGTATATGTTAAGCAAAAAGAAAAACAATTATTATATCACAAAAAATTATTTCTCTCAAGTACTCGAGGTTATGAAATATATCCTCTTAGGATAGAACGATTTACTTCACCAGAATAGTGGTACCTCAAATTTCACAGACCTTCAAACTCACTCAACGACAATAAATCACACGAAAACTTTTAAAGTGTAAGAAGAAGCAAAGTAGAAGATTAGAAAAATTTTGTGGTTGAAAAATAAGAGGAAATTCCTCTATTTATAACCAACAAAGGGTAGTATGAACAAGTGCTTATTGTGCCTTATCTGAAAAGTTATGACCCTTCGGAAAAGTGACAATCCTTTGGAAAAATCGCAACTAATCGAAAAAGTCACAACTCTTTGGAAAAGTCACAACTCATCAGAAAAGTCACAATCCTTAGTAAAATTCAAAATTTATCGAGAAAGTCACAACCTTTTAGAAAAGTCACAACTCATCATAAAAGTCACAACGATTTAGAAAAGTCACAACTCATCATAAATGTTACAACCCTTAGAGAAAGTCACAACTCATCAGAAAAGTCACAACCTTTCAAGAGAGCAAATTCTATTCAAATAGATATAGATGGGTATTTTAAGTAGGGGTATTATAGTACTTTAACATTCAAGTTAGGGAGTTCATGCTTTTTAGGTAGTATAGAAGATATAGAAGATATCTCTCTCTCTCTCTCTCTCTCTCTATATATATATATATATATATGTATAGATATCTTTCTTTGAGTGCAATATTTGAAAATGTGATTAATCCTATTAATGCATCTGGGTACATCAATTCAACTTCTTTTAATCATGTGATGCAATATTCGATCCCAAAAGGAAATTAGTAATGTACGTCAAGTTGTTTAAGCTCAAAGTTATAGGTATGTTAAGGCAAAACTCTCTTTTTCATATCACACGAATTTTAAAAATTGCAAATTAGTCATGTTTTTACTATTCTATTGCTAGGAAGACCCTCTATGAAGGACATTAGGATGTCAACTGATTTTATTTCTTGACCTTATCGTATCGTTGTTGCACTTGTAAAGTATGCTTGATGGTTAAAGTTGTTTTCCTTTGAAATTCTTATTTTTTATGTTTATACTATTGTCCTAAAAGTGAGACCGAAATCTTGGAGAATTATATGGTTGCATTTAAGGGGTTGTTAAGCCATTCTTTCTTGTCAGAAGCTTTTACAGAAATGTTATTCGAAAATGATATTAATATTGAATTTTGTACTCTATTCTTTTGATTATATACTTGTCAAGCAACCTTGTTTCTAAAGAGGATCATACTATTACCAATCTGGAGTCGTCTACAATAACTCAAGGCTGGCATATTAGACACTTTTTGACTTCCTAAATGATTATGTTGCTAAGTTAAACTCGAGTCAAGAACTTCAAGTCTATTAAGAGTTTTATAGGCCTAAATGGTCGTACGTAAGTTAAATGAAGTCATAAGGATATTCTTTAAACACCTAATAATCTTCATGAACATCCTGAAGTTTAAGTTACCATTCTAAAGTTGAGTTAAGTTTTTAGGTTTATTTTAAAAGCCTATGATGTTGAATGAGTCTTTATATGTTATATGAAAGTGATTACGAGATTATGAGAATAAGTGTACCAGAGAGCCAAGATTGGCTAAGTTTTTGTTATGTCCTACTATGTGCATTCAAAGGTCATATCATGGCGTGTTATTCATTTACTCCGAGCTATAATTGGAGGGAAGGAAGCCTATTTGCCCAAAAAACTATGTATATTGTAGTGATGGCCATAGGTTGGCAAATATGATGTTAGTTAGTTATCGGAAGAGACCGCCATTTCTAGCATTTGGTTGGGTATGTCATGCATTTGCATCTACATATATGTATTCACGAGATACGATTACACAAGCATACCATGCATATTTGATTACTATGAGGTCAGATGTTAGTCATGGAGCCTATTTGAGTTTTAGTTTCAAGTGATATCTTTATTACAATTTTTACAGCAACTATTTATTATTCTACCTTCTGTCTTACATACCAGTACATTTTTATTCATACTGACGTCTCATTTCTTGGGAACGCTACATGTCATGCTATAGGTTCAAGCAAAGGTTCTGATCGGCCTTTGCAATAGGGGTGTTGTCTCAACTAAGGATTGGTAAGATTTATTCTTCCTGGAGCTGTTGGTTGTCAGACGAATTGGAATACTTATGTTTTTATATAGTTGTTGGAGTTGTTGGGCCTTCTCCCAACCAGATGAGTTGTAGTATTTGTAAAGACTTGTGGACACTCTTTGTTGGTTCTTTTCAACTTCCATTAATAGCCTTGTCGGCTTATTGTATATATAAGTTTAGTTGCGTCCTTGTTGACTTGCTAGTTCTTTATCAGTTAAGTCAAAGCCCTTCAAAGGCATATGAAATCATGCAAAGGATCTGAGCCCATCCAAATGATGTTCAGCGGGATAATCAAAGACTGCATGAAAAGGTGATAGCTAATCCATGCCTAAAATCAAGTCAAACTCCACCATGTCCAATACAATCAAGTCTACCCCAAGATGGACACCACACAGGATCTATACACTCAATCCATAACTAAAGAATCACCTAAGGGAGTAGCTACATGCATAGGCATACGCAAAGGCTCGCAATATAACTCCAAATGTGTAGCATAATAAGTAGACACATATGAATACGTAGATTATGAGACAGCAAAAATGCAAAAGCAAAAGCTGGATGAAGAGAGACAAAGACCGTAGCTATGATGACGATATCTGAAGCCTCCGCCTCTAACCTACCAAGAAAGGTATACATATTTCCACGTCCACCTTGACCACCCGGCCTGCTCGGCTGAGGAACACCTCCAGAACCTTAGGGACCACCCTTGTTACCCTGTGTGCCGCCCTTAGTCGACTGAACCGAAGCCTTAGGGGCCTAAATCTGCTATCCCTATTGCCTAAGAAGGCGACCCCTATGAAAATCTCTTTAAAAGTGTACCAACTCGCCACACTCATAACATCCCTTCCAGAAGCAACTTGCTAAGATGACTCGGCTGAACCTAACCAACTACCACAACTTGAATACCAAAAATGTGCACCTTGAGAAGTCTACCTTGAACCCTATCTGACCTAGCCACTAGAACCCGCAAGGCCACTATCTATAATCTGTAGAGCTACCTAAACTGGCCTGCTAGGCTGAAACTATTATGCATAACCTCGGCCCAAGAATTCTGTACTATGAGAGTGAGACTCACTGAAACCACCCTAATGGCAGGGACTCTTGTCACGGACTCCATTGTCCTCACGATGTATCTCCTCATTGGTGCGTGCATGGTCTACTGACTAAGGGAATGAAGAACTCGACGCTACCATCTACTCTGTAGCAAACCAAAGAGGTATTGTCAACCCTTTGACGAATCTATGCACCTGCTTATGCTCTGTCAGCATATTTATTGTTGCATGCATTATTAGCGCATGGAATGATCTCTCATACTCACAAATGGACATTGATCCATGCAGTAGGCCTATAAACTCATCCTGCAACCTCTCCCTCAAGCTATAAGGCACATATTTCTCCAAGAAAGCCTCAGAGTACTAAGCCCATGACACAGAGGTGATATGATTGGCCTGTACTCAAGATAAGATCTCCACCACTGCTTTGCTGGTCCATCCAAGAAAACATTATAATCAACCCCGTGCGACTAAACCAACCAGAGGTTATGACACCTCCATAGAAACTAACAAAAAACCCGTGGGCATCCTCACCCACAGCACTTGAGAACCTGGGAGTACCGAACCTGATGAATCATCCCAACATCTTCTGGTCCTTAGAAGACATAATCAGCCTAATTGCCATAGGCGGAGCAACTGTTGGCACCGGCGGAACCTCTAAGAGAGGAGCCGCAGTAGAAGGTTGCACTCTTGGTATATGTACACATTGTGCCCCTACCTGGATCAAAGTATGCACCTCATATCTGACCTAATAACTAGATGATATACTATGTAGAGTCCAAGCATGCGACATACCCTCCATGAAGCTAAGGATCCTAGATAGAGTGTCCTAAAGGACAGGCATGGCAACTAATCTTGGTGGAGGTTAGGCTGGCCTTACACCATCCTTTTGGCGCTAGACCTACTCCACCTTTATAACGGGCTCAAGTAATGGTGTCTTCTCCTAATCTTGAACTAGTGTTGTAGCCCGTGCTATGTCTCTACCTCGGCCTCTTACCCTAGTTGAGGCTCTATCTACAGCGCAAAAGGCTCTCACCCATCCGCAAACGACCTCATCCTAGCCATCTGAGAAAGAATGAAACAAAAAAAATTAGAAGTTGCTAGAATCAAGTGTGCACGATAAGAAACAAAGGAAGAGAAGTATTCCTAAGAATGCCCTATAACCTCTCCAAGATAGGATATGGACACATTGTATCGATCTGCAAGACTCTACTAGGCACTTGCTCTTGTAGTGGTAAGCCCGATGAACCTAAAGCTCTAATGCCATGTTGTTATGACCAGAAATTAGATCATGAATGTGCCTGCTATAAAACCACTAGTAGACAAGACAACACCCAAAGCGAGAAGTAATAAATAAAATGTAAGTAACTATGTGGAAGCAAAATAGGGACATGGAATAGGGACCATAACATAGATATGTTTATACAATAAAAAATATACAAAAAGGACATAAAAGTGATCATAAAAGATGAAACTATACAAAGGAATCCAACCATGAACCTAGTGTCCCCGGTACAAAAGACTCCAAGTAAAGAAATGATATATACATCAAATCTATCTAACATAAATACAAAGTACATACATAGATACAAAATAAGAAAAACAACAAATCTCCAGACGCCAAGAGCTCACCATGATCCAAAATCTGCGATGGCCACGAAAGACCCAATTCAACAAAGGGTGGCTCATATAAGGAGTTGCATCATAAAAAGATGTATAAGTGTAGCATGAGTACCAAATTATGGGTACTCAGTAGGCATCATAGGCCAAACGAGCTCAAAAAGATCATATATATAAATAAGAAGTACCATAACACTGACAGAATAAATCAATAGCTAACTAGAATAAGCCAACACCACTTACAATGAAGAGGATAAAACCACGAATCCTTGCCATACAAGTCAAGCTACTCAAAGACAAAAATACAACACGAGGTGATGCAATACATATGTGGCCAATGCATGAATAAAGTAAAAAATTCTGAAATCGTCTCATTGGCCTCCCCGAGAGAACTCCAAAACCCACCTCAGCTGAACTACAGATGCACTAATCATAAAAACCTAGAATTAAATTTGTGGGCCACCAGAGCTCATCAACATATGCAGTATGCATGAAGTGCAACCCATAATGATCTCTCGGGCTCACACTACCAAGTCAAATTGTTCCTCATTCAACAAAATCCACAGAAGTTAGAATATTTAAACAAATCCTTCATATTTACCCAGTATCTCATAAAACTAGTATATTATGTCGAAATAATCAAGCCTCAACAGTAAAACTAACTGGCTTAAAGTAAATATCCCTTTAAGGCATAGAACCTTGAAAATAATGCTTTTTAATTCCAAAATACCAAGTTCCCTCAAGTAAAAATAGTAACCCATTCACTCAGAGCTCAAAATAAGTGTAAAATCATTTAGAAAAACATTTACATGTCTCAAATACATGTCTCAAATACATCTTTCTCTCCTTTCTGAGTACAAACATGTCAAATGCAAATGTCATCCGTATGATTTCATCAAAAACACAATCAAGTCATTCTTAAATCAACCACATCACACAAACAATCGGGTAGATACCCTTTATAGTACAATCGTACTAACCTGGAACTTTAGCCAGTCCATGTCCAAGGCCTCAGGCCCACCAGCACAATGATAGTATGATAAAAGCTCAGAAATAACAAAAAAGGCACATATTATTACCAAGACAATTCAACACACATAAATCTAAGTTTAAACAAACTAGAAGCATTCTAAGTACCCTATAATGCCAACCAAGACTAAGAAGCAATCTAAACTAAGGCTTTATAACTCAAATTTAAGCTAATAATTTGAAAGTGGCAAAAATTTAACTAAGGATTATTAAAACTAGAATCTCAACCTAAGGCCTTCCTAACAATCAATACTACTCAATATATGTAAAATCTAGTGAAGCCAAGTCTAAAAAGAAGAAACTGTAAACTACCTTAAGTCTGAAACCGCACTCGAACCTCTATTTTTTAGCTTTTGCTTTATGAAGATCCTCCGATCGATGCCACCCTATAAAAAAGCAATAAGAACGTCAAACTTAGCCAAATGATACCCAAGTTTTTATAAAAGAATGTCACGGCCCGATTCCTCGAGTCATGATGGTACCTATTATAATCCCCATTAGGTAGGCCAACCC
The DNA here is from genome assembly GCA_018342035.1 of Solanum appendiculatum. Taxonomy (NCBI): domain Eukaryota; kingdom Viridiplantae; phylum Streptophyta; class Magnoliopsida; order Solanales; family Solanaceae; genus Solanum; species Solanum appendiculatum. The sequence continues at coordinate 46,767 of JAGDQO010001184.1, forward strand.
ATAATCCAGAATGACATGTAATGGGTATAAGGGTAGAAACAAGAGGAAGTAACAAATTAAGTACTAAAAACCAGAGAGATAACAGAAGCAAACCAAAAATATATATACATAAATAAAATCCCTCCCGGATCATAGAAGTCACAAGTATAGAGCTTCTAAATAAAGAGTACAAGTCCCAAAAATGGATCCAAAATATATGGATTTGTCTCAAAATAAAAAAATACTACTCATCAAAATAAAGATAGAGACAGATAAAGTCGAGAATACCATGTGCTCACCCTCGCCTTCAAATTTGGAAATTGTAGGCTTGATCTCAGCGTTGATAACTGCTGCTCAGACCTGCATCACGAAACAGATGCAGAGTGTAGCATGAGTACCTAAATAATAGGTACTCTATAGGCATCATAGGATGACTAAGCAAGAAAGGTAAAGGCAATATGAAATGCTAGAATTTAACACAACAGAGGTCAAAGAGAGAAATTCAAAAAGCAATTCACATGAGCGTACTAAGAACATAATTGAAGTAAGTAACAACTAACTAAACCTAACTGGACCCAAGAAGCCAATAAGGTACACTCGTGCACAAGTTTCAGTAAAAACCCGAACATATCCCCATAAGCCTGACAAGTACACAGAAGAGCTAAAAAATAAAGAAAAGAACTTGAAGACATTTCAAGAACTGCCACAGCCTTCCACGGACTTTAACCATAGTAAAGGAACCTAAGGACCCAGTAGAATCACCCGATCAGGACTTTAAATTAATCAAAAGGGGTCGTCACTCAATTAGGACATTAAACTAATCCAAGGGGTAGGTAGTCTCCTAGTCAAGATTTTAAACTGATCAAAGGGGAACAAGTGAGGCTTACACCTGGTTGAAAGAGATGTAAATGAGAGTCTCAAAACCGAAGTAACAATAAGGGATACAGACTCGAATAGTAGAAAACAAACTCCAATGACTCCAATATCCTTTGCAAACTCAACACTATTCCAAACTTTGGCATAGGACAACTTCAAGACTGGCCAGGGACCCACTCCAGCTCCTATTCCACACGGCGATGCCAAATCATTGATAAGCCCAAATAACCTGTGTACATGCCGTGTCGATTTCAAGGATAAAACCATAGAAAAAAAGGCAAGCTGAGTTGATTTTTTGCCTAACTAAGGATCATACTATCATACATAAGTCTGCTATAATAGTCTAAAGGGAGCTAAGTCATCCAAAGCAACATCGGAGAGATTCTAAGGCCTATCGGCTCCAAACTACACAAGTCTATGGTAATCACTAGTCTACACCTAGACCAAGGCCAAAAATGCTCAATATCAACCATAAATAATAACCAAAAACACCACATGGTAAGGATGGTCTCAGACAGCAAAACTAACCCGCTAACAGCCCCGAAAACACGATAGCCTAAAACATGATTTCTAGCAAATTAAGAATGATCAGCTTGATACCACCCCAAATTCACAAAAATCAACATACATTTACATATTGAAGCTCAATCTAAGGAAAGGAAAGATATAGCCCACCTCAAACCAGACCACGCACGCTCAAAATCACAACTCTGAAACTTTTCTGTTATGTTGGCCTCCGAATGCTACCATGCCATCAAAAATAGATTCACAATGTAAAGGCAATAATTTAGAAACCAAAAACATATTAAATGGAGACGGACCAAAATTGGAGTCAAAATATGAAATATGGTACCCGCGCCAAAAACTTTAGAATTGACTCTGTCAAGAGGTCTAATTTAGCTCCCCTGAACTTGTATCCCTAAATGGGACACAATTTGGGGCTCAAAAGTAGAGAATCACAACATGAAATAATCACCCAAAGGAACCACCATTAAAGGCTAAAAAAGTAAGGAATTTACCACCGAAATGAGGCTACAACACCCATTCGAGAGTCTCTACGCAATGTTAGAATCAATTCCAGCAATAACAAGCAAAACCCTAGAAGTATTGAGTCAAGAAGATCTCAAACTAATCTTAAAAACTAATAGAAAAGACCCCAAAAATGGTCTTAACTGACTGTAGGAGCCACAAAAGAAGCCACTTACGCTGCAAAAGCGGTATCGCAAAGGTTACACCTGGTCACTAAAATAGTTGGAGAACACAATCGGGTTTCGTTAAAGAGAGCCCATATCATCTAAAGTGGAATTCACCAAAGCGATGCTAGGACTACTAAAGCGTCAAACCCTGAGTTGGCCAGGCTCGCCAAAACTTGAAAACACGCATAGAATTCAAACGAATGACCAGGTGACCAAATGTAAATCCCAAAAAGTCATAAATGACTTGGGGTCACAATAGGAATGCTTTAAGGGATGAAAGAAAGGCATTTACATAGAAATAACCTGAAGGGTCATTACAACATCCTCTACTAAAAATGATTTCGTCCGTGAAATTAAGAGTCAAGAAGTACATAATGTCCCAAAAAAGCCAGGAAACTACTCTCGCATCTCATGCTTGATTTCCTGGGTAGACTCCTCAAGTGGACAATGCCTTTAGCGGACTTCAACCATAGGATTGGCTCTTGAATGCAGCTGTCACATATCTCTGGCTAGAATGGCAATAGACTCCTCCACAAAAGTCAAATGGTTATCCAACTCAACCGAATCATACCAGAGCACACGAGACTAGTCAGGAACATACCAGCACAACATCAAAACATGGAAAACCAGGCAAATAGCTGAAAATGCAAGAGGTAGGGACAACTCATAAGCGACATCACAAATAGTATGAAGAATCTCAAATGGCCCAATATACCTGTGGCTAAGCTTAGCCCGCCTTCCAAACCTCATCATGCCCTTCATGAGTAACACACGAAAGAATACCCGGTCACCAACTCCAAACCTCAACGGCTGACGCCTACAATAAGCATAGCTCTGGTGTCTACTCTAATCTATCCTAAGGCTATCTTGAATCACACGCACATGATCTAAGACCTCCTAGAGGAAATCAGTACCACACGGTCTAGGCTTTGAAGATTCAAACCAACCAATCAAAGAGCGACAATCCTTACCATGTAAGGCCTCAAATAATGCCATCTAAATGCTAGAGTTATAGGTTTTGTTTCACACAAACTCTGCCAAAGGCAAAAATTGGTCTCACTGACCTTCTCATCCAATACATAGGCCTACAACATATCCTCAAGAACCTGAATAGTACACTCTGACTGCCCATCGGTCTTTGTGTGAAAAGTTATGCTAAGGTCAACACGAGGACCCAACTCCTCCTAAAAAGTCCTCTAAAAGCTAGAAGTGAACTGAGAACCCCAGTCTGAGATGATAAATACATGCAAACCATGAAGACAAACTACCTCTCGAATATAGATATGAGCCAACCTTTCGGCGCTGAAATAAGACCGAATGAGAAGGAAGTGTTGACTTGGTCTATCGATAAACAATGACCCTAATGTTGTCAACACCTCTAGTAGTCTGAGCCAAACCCACAGCAAAATCCATGGTGATATGATCCCACTCCCACTCCCAAATGGTAATCTCTGAAATTCACCACCAGTATTCAAATGCTTAGCCTTCACCTATAGGAAATATAAGAAATGAGACACATAGTCTGCAATATCTCTCCTTATAATGCTCCACAAGTAGTGTTGCCTCAAATCACAATACATCTTCGTGGTTCCTAGATGGATAGAATATATGGAATCATGGGCCTCACAAAGGATCAACTGAATCAAATCACAAACTCTTGGAGCATATATGCAACTAGCAAACCTTAAAACCCTATCTGAATCTAGGTAGTCTCATGACCTAAAGTACCCCCTAGATGTGACATGGCATACAAGACCTCGAAAGGCCCTATAAAAGCCACTTAGCATGCATCATATAAAATAATAGTAGTTAAGAGTTCAAAAGACAATCTATATATCAAAAGAGTTTACAAAAGTAGCGGAAGTCTAACATAGTCTCAAAGCCATCTAATACATCAAAAAAATATAGTTGGGACATAACCCACACAAGTTCAAAGTAAAATGACATAAAACTATAAGAGTGGCATTGTCCTCAAAGTATGAGGACTCATCAAATATTCTTAATCACGATACCACGATCTAGCCACAAAAGGATGGAGAAGAGCCAGATCCTACATTTATGAGACAATGTAGGCAAGAGTATGTATTAGTACAAAGAATGTACCAAGAATGATAACTATGCATAGAGGTTATAAAATCATGCTAAAAAGGGGTTATACATAAGATGCAATGACCAAGCTAAATCATAAGATGACACAATAGAAAACATGAGTTAAAAGTCATGGTCGAAGCAAGGAAATCATCTTAAAAAAACATGCACTTGAAATACCATTTTAAGAAGTAACCTTAGTTCATTATGTGAGAATTGAGCCTTAACCAACATAGACCATGTGAGCTATAACATAGAATCTGGTGTCTACCCCACACCGAAAAGAGGTGTCCTTACTTGCCAAGGTAAGATACATAGTTTCTAGCATAAGTGGATCTACTAGCTAATGCCTATCTACAACAATCATCCTATGGTGGCACATAGTTTATGGGACATGGGTAATCTCTAATCTAGTCTTATCATTCATAACTAATCTTCTCCTTAAGTAGACATGGGTAATCGCCTCTAGTCTTATGAAGGCACATCAAATAGCCAATCCAAGCTAAAGTTCATTAGAATAGCTCCTTAATTCTTGATTCGAAGTTTAATTCAGAAAACCTTTCAACCCTATGAATCCTTTATGTGAGAAAATCCTTTCACATTCATGTTTTGAGTAATATGTGGGAAATCTAACACAACAACAACAACTTTGATGCTTCATCCTCAAAGCAACCTTAAATCATTCATCTCAATTTCATAAAGAACATGCATATTTTCATAAATTCACTTTTCATAGTTCAAGAACCTCCTCATATGATCAAAGTCTAGCAATCATATATCATGCATGGGTTCATGGTAATTCAACTTAAAATCATGCAATTAACTCAATTCATGCATAAAAGACTTAAATCAATCAATTAGATCATAATTTGAAAGAACCCATAAGATAGAAGAAAACCTTAATTTCAATGGAAGAATTCTAACATGTAAAATTGGGAATTTAGGAACCCTATGGAGGAAAGGACTCCATAGGTGAAAGACATCATACCTTGATGTCAAAAGCCCACAATCAATAGTGAATTAGGAGACTTGACTTGAAAACCCTAGATCTTCTTCTTCTTCTTCAAGCTTTAGAGAGAGATATATTTGAGATGAAAACTTTGGAGGGTTTGGGGGAATTTGAAGAGAGTGATTAAAGATGGGTAGAATTTAGGCTTAGAAGACTTATATAGGGCATAGGATTAGCACTAAACCGCCTTAGATTGGGTAGAAATCAATTATGGAAAAGACCAAAAAGTCCTTAAAATAACTGCTGGGCTCTGACCTACGGTCCAACTACGGACTGTCTTGGTCCACCGTAGGTGGGATTCATAAACTAGTATATTTAGGCTTCCGATGATGGTTGCCATGTACGGTCCGTTGGTCCACTTATGGACCGTACATACCAACCGTACATCCTAACCTTGACCCATAAAATTTCACAAAGTCTGGGAGTGACTGGCGATACCTATCTACGACTTGTACATGGAATGACGGGAAGTCCTAGCAAACCAACAATGGGATTTTGAAACTTGACATTTTGATAATATTTACCCTGCCATCTACGATTCCCACCTATGGCCCGTAAGTCAACCTACAGTCCGTAGGTGGCTTTCGTCAGTAGTGGCACCAGTTCTAAAAAATGAGAAATTTCCTTTTTTTCGAATCCGGGGTGTTAAATATCTTCCCCTTGGGAACATACTTCCTCGAATGGTAATCAAGACATCATAAGAAGGGTAGGAGCTAAATCTAACAACTCAACATGAATGAAATCACATAAATGCATATATCCGAGGAGGAAACATCAACTCCAAGCTAAATCATGTTCAAAGCATCATTTCATCAAGTCTTTATGCAACTCATACTCAAAGGCACATAACATGATGAAATCAATCAAGTTAACTCATTTTCTCAAATAATAAGCTTTTCATGAACATGAATAAATGAGGAATCATGGGAATATCTAAGACACATGAGACCAAAAGAGTGAACCCTGAGGAAGTAAATACCTTAAACTACAGTAGGAGCGGAGGGAAAAAGATGAGGATAACGGGACATCATATCGGCCTCAGCCTCCCAAGTATCACCCTCCACTAATTGATTCTTCCATAGGACTTTTACGGAAGCAACCTCTTTATTTCTCAACTTCCGAACTTGCCGGTCCAAAATCTCAACCGGAACCTCTTCGTAGAAACACTCTCTTTTATACCAAGACTCTCCAATGGCTCTATAGATGCCGGATCACCAACACATTTTTTCAATAAGGAGACACGGAAAATCGGATGAATCGACGCTAAATCATTAGGCAAATCAAGTTCATAAGCAACTTTGTCAATATGCCTCAAAATCTTATATGGGCCCACATAACGGGGACTATGCTTCCATTTCTTTCCAAACCTCATCACACCCTTCATGGGTGAGATTTTCAAGTAAACCCAATCTTTAACATCAAATTCTAGCTCTTTTCTCCTAACATCGACACAGAACTTTTGTCAACTTTGGGCCGTTCTTAACCTTTATCTAATAAGCCAAACTTTCTCCATAGCCTCATGTACCAATTTGGGGCCTATCAAAGCAACTTCTCCAACTTCAAACCAACCTATAGGAGATCTACACCTCCTACCATAAAGAGCCTCAAATGGAGCCATATCAATGCTGGAATAACAGCTATTATTGTATGCAAACTCAATCAAAGGCAAATGATCATCCCAATTACCCTTGAAGTCAATCACACAAGCTCTCAACATGTCTTTCAAAGTTTGGATAGTACGCTCCGCTTGCCCATCGGTTTGAGGATGAAAGGCCGTACTAAGCTTGACACGAGTACCAAGGCCCTTTTGGAAAGATTTCCAAAATTGAGAAGTGAATTGAGTACCACGATCGGATATAATGGATAGGGGCACTGCATGCAACCTAACCATTTCCCTTAGGTACAACTTAGCATAGTCTTCCACCGAATAAGAAACCTTGATGGGAATGAAATAAGCCAATTTCGTCATATAATCCACAATAACCCAAATCGAGTCATGTTGTTGCCGAGTGCATGGTAAATCGACAATGAAGTTCATATTTATATCTTCCCACTTCCAAGTAGGAATACTAATATCTTGGGGCAAACCTCTCGGATTTTGATGCTCAACATTTACTTGTTGACAATTAGGACACTTAGCCATAAATTCTGTAATGTCCTTCTTCATTCCATTCCACCAATAGAACTCCCGCAAGTCACGGTACATTTTGGTGGTTCCCAGGTGAATGGAATATCGGGAACTATGGGCTTTCAATAAAAACTGCTCCCTCAAGTTATCGACATTCAAAGCACACAAATGACCTTGATATCGGAGTACACCATCTCCCCCTTTGGAGAAATCCTCAATGGACTTTTTAAGCACCGCTTCCTTCAATTCCATCAAGATCGGGTCAAGACCTTGCTTTGATTTCACATCTGATACAAAAGACGATTCTGAACCATTATGAGAAACAACACCGCCTTCATTTGAACCAATCAATCGAACACCCAATCAGGCTAATCAATGGACATCTCGAACCAACTCCTTCTTATTATCCTCAATATGAGCAACACTACCAATGGATAACCGACTAAGGGCATCCGCCACCACATTCACCTTGCCGGGGTGATAGAGGACACTCATGTCATAGTCCTTTAACAACTGAAGCCACCTCTTTTGGCGAAGATTCAGGTCCTTTTGCTTGAACACATATTGCAAACTCTTGTGGTCGGTGAAGACGTCCACATGAAAACCATACAAGTAATGCCTACAAATCTTTAGAGAAAACACAACAGTCGCTAGTTCCAAGTCATGGGTAGGATAGTTCTTCTTATGAGTCTTAAGTTGCCTTGAAGCATAAGCAATCACTTTCCCATTTTGCATAAGGACACATCCCAACCCAATTCTTGAGGCATCACAATAAACTACAAAACTATCGGACCCTTCTGGTAAAGTTAACAACAGAGCAGAGGTAAGCCTATCTTTCAATTCTTGGAAGCTCTTCTCACATGATTCAGATGATACAACAACTTAACTTTCTTTTGGGTCAATGCCGTCAATGGAGAGGCAATCGAAGAGAACCCCTCAACAAACCTTCTATAGTAACCAACCAAACCCAAGAAATTTCAAATATCTGAAGGAGATAAAGGTCTACGCAAACTATTAACCACATCTATCTTTTTAGGATCTACCTCAATACCCTTACCAGAAATAATATGACCAAGAAAAGCCACGGACCTCAACCAAAACTCGTATTTTCTAAACTTTGCAAAGAATCGTTGGTCCTTGAGAACTTGCAAAACAATCCTCAAATGAGTGTTATGCTCATCCTCACTCCTTGAGTAAATCAAAATATCATCGACGAACACAATCACAAACATATCTAGGTATTGTCTAAACACCTTATTCATCAAATCCATAAATAGAGCGGGAGCTTTTGTCAAACCAAACGACATTACTATGAACTCGTATTGACCATATCTAGTCCGAAAAGCTATCTTGGGAATGCCATCTTCCTTCACCCTCAATTGGTGATAGCCCAATCGAAGGTCAATCTTAGAGAAGTAGCTTGCTCCTTAAAGTTGGCCAAACAAATCATCTATCCTTGGGAGAGGATACTTATTCTTAATTGTAATCTTATTCAATTGGCGATAGTCAATACATATATGAAGTGAACCATCTTTCTTTCGAACAAACAAAACTAGAGCACCATATGGAGAGATACTCGGTCGAATGAAACCCTTATCCAACAGATCATTTAATTACTCTTTCAATTCCTTAAGTTCTGTCGAAGCCATTCGGTAAAGAGGAATAGAGATAGGTTACGGATACGAAAAAAGGTCAATATCAAAGTTTATTTCCATTTCGAGAGGAACACTGAGTAGATAATCGAGAAACACTTTTGGAAACTCATTTACAACGGGGACCGACTCAAAGATAGGGGTTTCAAAATCCATATCCCTAACCTAAAAAGGATGGTATATGGGACCCTTAGAAATTATCTTTCTAGCTTTAATACAAGAAACAAACCGACTCTTAAGCATAGAATTTCACCATTTCCACTCTAGAACGTGTTCGTTTGGAAATTGGAATTTGGCCACTCGGGTTCTACAATCAATAGAGGCATAACATGAATGCAACCAATCAATCCCAAGAATAACATCAAAATCTAACATATCAAGCTTTACAAGATCAACATGAGTGACTCTATGGGATAAGGAGATGGGACAATTCTTATGGATTCTCTTAGCCACAATAGATTCACCAATAGGAGTAGAGACTAAAAAAGGATCTATCAACACATACGGAAGAATATCAAACCTCATAGCCACATATGGCATTACAAAAGATAAAGTAGCACCGAGATTAAGCAAGGCATAAACATCAAGATTGAAGACTTTCAACATACCAGTAACTACATAGGGAGAACCCTCTTGCTCATGATGAGTTTGGAGAACATAGAATCTGTTTTGCTTTTGACTCCCACTAGAACCCGACGAAGGATAAAGTCGACCCCATCGACGGTTATCTCCTTCATTCTTAGCAATGGAGGGATAATCCCTAATCTTGTGATCTGTCTTTCCACAACCATAGCAAGCATTGGAACCGGCTAGTCATTTACCCTCATGCTTCTTTCCACATTTGGTACAAGTAGATAATAGAGATCCATTACCATTCCCTCCTTGAGGCTTAGGGTTAGACACCCTATCCTTGTTGAACTTAGGGACCAGAGCATTGGAGGAACCTTGACCAGAGAACCTTTGTCAAAACTTAGAACGACCATATCTATTAGACCTCAAGCGTGAAAAGTCACCATCACCTGTCTTAGCCCGCTTTGCCTCCCTAGAATTTTCCTTAAGTTTCTCCTCTTCTATTTGTTGAGCATGTACCATTAGATGAGAAATATCCATATCATTGATGAGCATAGCGGTATGGCATTCCTTGACCACCATTTCAGACACTCTCGAAACAAACTTACTCAACCTTTCCCTAGGATCGGCAACCATAACTAGGAGCATACCTAGACAATTGAGTGAATTTCAAAGCATACTCCTTCACACTCATGTTTCCTTGACGAAGGTTGATGAACTCAAGCACCTTTGCCTCCCTCATCTCAAGGGGGAAGAACCTATTAAGGAAAGCAACCTTAAACTTCTCCCAATCAAAAGGACCCACATCAACCGCCCTCTCACTCTTTCATTGTTCAAACCACACTTGAGAAACACCCTTAAGATGATATGTGGCCAATTCTGCCTTCTCCACCAGTGTCACACCTATGATCATTAGCACCTTTTACACCTCATCGATAAACTCTTGAGGATCTTCCTCAACCTTAGAACTATGAAACTCCAGAGGATTCATCCTATTGAAGTCCCTTACTCTAGATGCCGCCGTACCCACATTTGGGTTCACGGTGACCACAACCTCACTATTGGCTTGAGCCATCATGGCTTGGGCCAACACTTGAAAAGTAGCCCTAAACTCTACATTAGTTACTCGCTCAGCCAAAGGGTCGACCGGAACTTAAGGAGCTTCTTGTTCCACATTTTCTCTTGCATTCCTCCTAGCATATGCCCTTCGAGTGGCCATATCCTAAAAAGCATCGGATAGGGATTAGGAGAGGGAGTGACCTACAGAGTTAAACTCTATCGCACGACTATAGAGTGATGAAATATATGGAGTTTCCTAAACATCTTATAGCCTCTCATTCATAAATGCGGCGCTCTTCACACCCATGAACAAGACTCCACTCGACGTGGCTTATGAGACATCCTAGGACCTTTCTAAAACCTTGTGCTCGGAATACCAAGGTTGTCGCGACCTAAAGTACCCCCTAGACGCGACATGGCGTACAAGACCCTAAAAGGCCCTATACAAGCCACTTAGAATGCACCATACAAGATAATAGTAGTTAAGAGTTCAAAAGACAATCTATATATCAAAATAGTTGACAAAAGTAGCTGAAGTCTAACATAATCTCAAAGCCATCTAATACATCAAAAAAATGAATGTTGGACGTAACCCAAACAAGTTCAAAGGTAAAATGGCATAAAATTATAAAAGTGGAATTGTCCTCGAAGTATGAGGATTCACCAATTATTCTTAATCACGATACCACGATCTAGCTACAAAAGGATAGAGAAGAGCCAGATCCTATATTTATGAGACAATGTAGGCAAGAGTATGCGTTAGTACAAAGAATGTACTAAGTATGATAACTATACATAGAGATTATAAAATCATGCTAAAAAGGGGTTATACATAAGATGCAATGACCAAGTTAAATCATAAGATGACACGATAGAAAACATGAGTTAAAAGCCTTGGTCGATGCAAGGAAATCATCTTAAAACAACATGCACTTGAAATACCATTTTAAGAAGTAACCCTAGTTTATTATGTGGGAATTGACCCTTAACTGACATAGACCATGTGAGCTATAACATGGAATCCAGTGTCTACCTCAAACCAAAAAGAAGTGTCCTTACTTTCTAAGGTAAGAACCTGTCACGACCCAAAGTGCCCCTACGTGTGACATGGCATATGGGACCCCGGGAGGCCCCACATAGGCCACTTAGCATACATATACATAAGGTAAAGACAAAAGAAAGGAGGAAAGAAATAGACCATCTCATAAAAGTAAAGAGTTTACAAGTGGAAGTCTCGACTATGTCTCAAAAACATCTAATTCAATAGAATGATCGGCACGTAACCCATACATCATACACAAGTCTGAAACTGAAAAGTGAAGAAAAGCAATAAAGTCTCTTAGTCCCCAAAGCATGAGGACTCACCAACGCTGATAGCTAAAACTCTGAAAGCAACTAACCACGAGAGTGCGAAGGATGACTGTCTGACCCTACATTGTCAGAGAATGTAGGCACAAGTATGCATTAGTACGTGGAATGTAACAAGTATGAAGTAAATGCAAATAATCACATAAATCATGCCAATGAGATGCTTTCATATAGGAAATCATTCTAGTGAGATACCATCATGAACATGCAATGACCAAACTAAATCATGTGACAATAGGGTTAGAACTCAATGCATAAACATGGTCCATGCTAGCTAGTCATATCATAAGTCTTGTCTCGTGAGATACTTCTAGTACCCTAGTTTGTTAGTATGGGATTTTCTTACGTTTAACCGACATGGACCATGTGAGCTATAACATGAAATCCAATATCTGCCCCACACTGAAAAAGGGAGTGATGTCTACCCCACACCACTAGAAAGGGTGTCCTACTTGCCAAGGTAAGGACCATAAATCTGTAGCTTACGTGGATCCACTAGCTATGTGTCTATCTGAGACAAAACCTATGAGGCACATAGTTCTAGGACTTAGGGATTGCTACTAAAGGTCCACGGACGCTATACGGAAACCTTCATTCTAAAAGCCCACTCGGTACTAAGTAAAATCCCAACGAATAGTCAATTAAGCTTATTCATATTTTAACCAAGGAAGAGGTACATCTAGGGTTACCAAATCCAAGCTAAGATGATATCAAGATGTTTCAACTACCCTGGGCTAGCCCAAGCTTACGCCATTAGAATAGCTCCTAATCGATTCATAGGTGAGGAAGCCTTTCAACCATATGAACCCTAATTTATGTGAGAACAACCTTACACATTCATATTCTTAGCTTATTGTGAAGAAAAACTTTTCACAACTCATGGATGCCATCATCTCTATGCACCCTAGCAATTATAAGCATAATTCTCATGAAACATGCACCTCTTATGCAAGTTATTCATATGTTCATAAATCATGATTTAGTATGGGTACATGTCAACTCATCTTAGAATCATGCATATTTTCATCAGTTTCATAAGTTCATCAATGCATGGATCATACTTCATCATGAATTCATAACGAGGAATCATGGCTTATGCATGGGTTCATACAATTTCTACAAAAATCATATAAATCACGCTAGATCGTGCACTAAATTACTTTATAATGCTAGATCGTGCACTAAGAATCATAAAATCAACAATTGGAATCATAATTGAAGAACCCATAAGAAATGATCAAAATCCTAACTCAATTTGGGGAATTTAAATCTTGAAAATTGAAGAAAACCAAGGACCCAATGGAGGAAAGGTCTCCAATGGTGAATGCTAACATACCTCAACAAAACCCACAATAAATTGCTAAAGATCGATGTCCTTCAATAGAGGATCCTAGCTCTTCTTCTTCCTTGAGAATTGAGAGAACTTTCTAGAGAGAGAAATATTTGGGAAGGTGGGAATTTGAGAATGAGAATAGTGAAGGGAAATTTGGGATGAAAAACTTATATAGTGGATCAATTTAGGGGCAAAGTCATAATTAAAAAGACTTTAAAGAATTGGGAAAAGACATAAAGACCCTTGGAAAATAACTGCCGGAAGAAGTCTACAGTTCGAATCTACAGTCCATAAGAATTCCTACGGACCGTCCTGTTGGACCGTAGAAAACTTCAGAGACCCAAAATTCAGGACACTTTTCTACGGCTTCGTTCTACGCATCCGTCCTGTTAGCCCATAAACCCAACTTCAGATACCCGATTTTCAAAATATTTTACCCTTTTTCTATGGATGCATTCTACGGTCCGTCAACTGGTCTACGACCCATAGATTGCGTCCGTAGAAAGTGACTCTGGGCCAAAAAATGAAAAACAAAATATCTCTTTCGAAAAGTGAGGTGTTACAATATCTCCCCCTTGGGAACATTCGTTCCTGAATGGAACTCAGCTAGCAACAACAAGAGTAGGGGAAACAATAATTCTATTATTCCAATCATGAATGCAACTGCATAATGCACATATCCGAGGAGGAAGATCAACTCCAAGCTAAAGCATGCTTAATCACAAAATGTCAAGTCACAAACACTTAATGAATGCATGCATAAGAAAACATGAGAATGACTAAGACGCATGCATCCTAGAAAGAAACCAAGAGGAGCCAAATGCCTCAAGCTAGGGAAGACTCGGAAGGAAAGAGATGAGGATAACGGGACACCATATCGGCCTCGGCCTCCCACGTAGCACCCTCAACTAATTAGTTCCTCCACAATACCTTAACGGAAGCAACTTCTTTGATGCCAAGACTTTCTAAAGGCACTATGGATGTCGGATCTCCAACACACTTCTTCAAAAAGGGCACATGGAAAACCGGATGAACTGGTGCTAACTCATTAGGAAATTCAAGCTCATAAGCAACCTTGTCAATGCGTCTCAAAATCTTATATGGGCCTACATACCGGGGACTAAGATTCCCTTTCTTACCAAATCTCATGACACCCTTCATGGGAGAAATTTTCAAATAGACCCAATCATCAACCTCAAATTCAAGATCCCTTCTTCTAACATCGGCATAGGACTTTTGTCGACTTTGAGCCATTTTCAACTTTTCTCTACTAAGCCGAACTTTCTCCATAGCCACATGCACTAATTCGAGACCAGTCAAAGAAACTTCACCCACCTAAAACCATCCTACAGGAGACCTACAACTCTTACTGTTAAGTGCCTCAAATGGAGCCATACCAATACTTGCATGGTAACTATTATTGTAGGCAAACTCAATCAAAGGAAAATGATTATCCCAATTACCCTTGAAGTCAATCACACTAGCTCTTAGCATATCCTCTAAGATTTGGATAGTACGCTCTGCTTGCCCATCGGTTTGGGGATGAAAAGCCATGCTAAGCTTAACCTTGAGAAGTGAATTGGGTACCTCTATCGGAGATAATGGATAGGGGTACTCCATGCAACCTAACCATCACCCTAATGTACAACTTAGCATTATCTTCCAACGAAAAGGACACCTTGACGGGAATGAAGTGAGCTGACTTCGTCATACGGTCTACTATAACTCATATAGAATCATGTTGTCGGCGAGTACGGGATAAACCCACTATGAAGTCCATATTAGCATCTTCCCATTTCCAGGTAGAAATAGCTATATCTTAGGATAAGCCTCCCGGCCTTTGATGTTCAACCTTAACTTGTTGACAATTTGGGCGTTTTGCCACAAATTCCGCAATATCTTTTTTCATTCCATTCCACCAATAGATCCCACAAATCACGGTACATCTTGGTCGTTCCCGGATGAATTAGAGTATCGGGAACTATGAGTTTCTTCTAGAATTTGTTCTCTTAGGCCATCAACATTAGGCACATACAAACGGCCCTGATATCTAAGGACACCATCTCCCCCTTGGGAGAAAGCCTCATTGCCCTTCTTTAGAACCGCTTCTTTCAACTCAACTAATATCGGATCAAGTGCTTGCTTAGCCTTAACATCCATAACAAAGGACGATTCCGACCCATTTTGGACCATCACACCTCCCTCATCGGAGTCAACCAACCGAACACCTAGCCGAGCTAGTCTATGAACATCCCGAACCAATTCCCTCTTATCATCTTCTATATGTGCCACACTATTCATCAACAACCGACTCAAGGCATCGGCCACTACATTAGCTTTGTATGGGTGATAGAGGACACTCATGTCATAGTCCTTTAAAAGCTCTAGCCATCTACGTTGTGGAAGATTTATATCCTTCTGCTTGAACACGTAATGGAAACTTTTGTGGTCGAAAAATACATCAACATGGACACCATACAAATAGTGCCTCCATATCTTAGGGCAAAGACAACCGCCGCAAGTTCTAAGTCATGGGTAGGATAATTCTTTTCATGAACCTTAAGTTGCCTTGAAGCATAAGCAATCACCTTTCCATTTTGCATAAGAACACACCCTAAGCCAACCATTGAAGCATCACAATAAACCACTAAGCCATCGGAACCTTCCGCTAATGTCAATATTGGAGCGGAAGTAAGCCTATTTTTCAATTCTTGAAAACTCTTTTCACAAGCTTTCGACCATACAAACTTAGTCTTCTTTTGATTCAACGAGGTCAATGGAGAGGCAATAGAAGAAAACCCTTCCACAAACCTCCTATAGTATCTGGCCAAGCCCAAGAAACTATGAATATCCGAAGGAGATAGAGGTCTAGGCCAATTTCTAACCACATCCGTCTTCTTAGGATCTATCTCAATACCCTTACCGGACACAATGTGACCAAGGAAAGCCACAGATCTCAACAAAAACTCACATTTATTGAACTTAGCATATAACTCATGATCCCTAAGAATTTGTGATACAGTTCTCAAATGATCGGCATGCTCTTCCTCACTGCGGGAGTAAATCAAAATATTATCAATGAATATAATTATGAACATATCAAGGTATTGTCTAAACACCCTATTCATCAAATCCATAAAAGTCGCCGGAGCATTAGTCAATCCAAACGACATAACCACAAACTCATAATGGCCATATCTAGTTCAAAAAGTTGTCTTTGGAATATCACAATCTCTCACTCTTAATTGGTGATAACCCGACCAAAGATCAATCTTAGAGAAGAAACTAGCACCTTGAAGTTGGTCAAACCAATCATCTATCCTCAAAATCGGGTACTTATTCTAAATGGTAACCTTATTCAATTGCCAGTAATCGATACACATACGGAGAGAGCCATCTTTCTTATGAACAAACAACACCGGAGCACCCCATGGAGAAATACTTGGTCGGATGAAACCTTTATCCAAAAAATCCTTCAATTGCTCTTTCAATTCCTTAAGTTCCGCCGGAGCCATACGGTGAGGAGGGATAGAGATAGGTTATGTATCGGGAAGAAGGTCAATATCGAAGTCTATTTCCCTTTCATGAGGAACACCTGGTAGATCATCGGGAAACACATCTGGAAACTCATTTACCATGGGAACCGACTCAGGACTAGGGGTTTCAGAATCTATATCTCTAACCCGAATAAGATGATAAATGCAACCCTTGGAGATCATCTTTCTAGCTTTAAGGCAAGAAACAAACCGGCCTCTAGGCATAGAATTTACCCCTTTTCACTCTAGAACGGGATCATTAGGAAATTGAAACTTAACCACTTGGGTTCTACAATCAACCGAGGCATAATAAGAATGAAGCCAATACATCCCAAGAATGACATCAAAGTCTATCATATCTAGCTCTACAAGATCAACATAGGTGACTCTATGGAACAAGGAAACGGGACACTTCCTATAAACTCTTTTAGCCACAATAGAATCGCCAATAGGAGTAGAGACACAAAAGGGGTCTAACAACACATCCGGGGCAATAACAAATCTCATAGCCACATATGGCGTCACAAAAGATAAAGTAGCACCGAGGTCAAGTAAAGCATATACATCAAGATGGAAGACTTTCAACATGCCGGTGACCACATCGGGAGAGCCTTCTTGCTCTTGGCAAGTTTGGAGTGCCTAAAATCGGTTTTTCTTGGGAGCACTAGAAATCGAACCACTAGGGGCACATTGTTTACCTTCTTTCCCCTTTGTAAGATTAATTGGACAATCCCTCATTTTGTAACCACTTTTGACACAAGTGAAGCAACCGTCCGATCCAGCTAAGAATCTCCCCTCATGCTTCCTCCCACACTTTTGACATAGGGGAATTAGAGTTCTATCACCACCACCATTGCCTCCTTGAGGCTTAGGGTTAGACACCGTATTTCTGTCAAACTTAGGCATAGGAGCATTTGAAGACCCTTGGTTCAAAAACCTTTGTCGAAACTTAGAACGACCATGTCCTCAGGTCCTTTGGTTTAAGAAGTCACCATCACCGGTCCTAGCCCTCTTTGCCTCTTTGGACCTCTCCTTTAGCTTCTCTTCTTTGATTTGTTGTGCATGAACCATGAACCATGAAATATAAATTTCTTTAACAAGCATAGTAGTCCTACACTCCTTGACTACCAAGTTGGACACCCCCGACACAAACTTACTCATTTTGGCCCTTGAATCGGCCACCAAGGAAGGCGCATATTTTGACAATTGAGTGAACTTCAGTGCATATTCTTTGACACTCATACCACTTTGCTTCAAGTTAATGAACTCGAGGACCTTAGCCTCACTCATATCAAGAGGAAAGAATCGATCAAGAAAAGCTTCCTTAAATTTCCCCTATTCAATAGGACCCAAATCTCTATCCCTCTCACCTTTACATTGGTTAAACCAGACTTGGGCCACACCCTTCAATTGGTAAGCGGCCAACTCCACTTTCTCTTCTGGCATCACTCCCATATCATCAGAATCTTGTAAACCTCTTTAATGAACTCTTGTGGATCCTCCTCCACCTTGGAGCCATGGAATTCTGGAGAGTTCATCCTTGTGAAATCTCTCACCCTTGCCGCCGCCATACCCACATGTGGGTTCATGGGGACCACAACTTTTCTATTGTCTTGGGCCGCCACGGCTTGGACCAATGCATGGAAAATGGCTCGAAACTCCGCATTTGTAATCTCTTCGGCCAAAGGAGCAGCCGAAACTTGGTTAGCCTCTTGCTCCACATTCTCATTTGCGTTCCTCCTTACAAAAGCTCTTATAGGTGCCATTTCCAGAAAAGCGTAGGACATGGGTTAGGAGAGGAACGTATAGAGTTAAACTCTAAAGCACAATTCTAGAATATAAAAGAAGTGGAATTTCTTAGCATCTTGTAGCCTCTTATTCATAAATGTTGCGCGCTTCACACTCATGAACTAGACTCTACTAGACGTGGCTTTGAGACATCCTAGGACCTTTCTAAACCTGGCACTCTGAATACCAAGTTTGTCATGACCCAAAGTGCCCCCTAGGTGTGAAATGGCGTATGGGACCCCGGGAGGCCCCACACAAGCCACTTAGCATACATATACATAAGGTAAAGATAAAAGAAATGTGGAAAGAAATAGACCATCACATAAAATTAAAGAGTTTACAAACGGAAGTCTCGAATATGTCTCAAAACCATCTAATACAATAGAATGATCGGGACGTAGCCCGTACATCATAACCAAGTCTGAAACTGAAAAGTGAAGAAAAGCAATAAAGTCTCTTAGTCCCCGAAGCATGAGGACTCACCAACGCTGATAGCTCGAACTCTAAAAGCAACTAACCACGAGAGTGCGAAGGATGACTGTCTGACCCTAAATTGTGAGAGAATGTGGGCACAAGTATGCATTAGTACGTGGAATGTACTAAGTATGAAGCAGATGCATATAATCATATAAATCATGCCAATGATATGCTTTCATATAGGAAATCATGCTAGTGAGATATCATCATGAACATGTAATGACCAAAATACATCTTGTGACAATAAGGTTAGAACTCAATGCATAAACATGGTCAATGCTAGCTAGTCATATCATATGTCTTGTCTCATGAGATACTTCTAGTACCCTAGTTCATTATTATGGGATTTGTTTTACGTTTAACCACCATAGACCATGTGAGCTATAACATGGAATCCAATGTCTTCCCACACCGAAAAGGGGAGTGATGTCTACCCCACACCACAAGAAGGGGTGTCCTACTTGCCAAGGTAAGGACCTAAATATGTAGCTTACATTCACTAGCTATGTGTCTATCTGAGACAAAACCTACAAGGCACCTAGTTTTGGGACTTACAGATTACTACTAAAGGTCCACGGACACTAAACGGAAACCTTCATCTCGAAAGCCCGCTCGGTGCTAAGTAAAATCCCAAGGAATAGTCAACTAAGCTTATTCATATTTTAACCAAGGAAGAGGTACATCTAGGGTTACCAAATCCAAGCTAAGATCATATCATGACGTTTCATCTACCCTGGGCTTGCCCAAGCTTACGCCATTAGAATAGCTCCTAATCGATTCATAGGTGAGGAAGCCTTTCAACCATATGAACCCTAATTTATGTGAGAAAAACCTTTCACATTCATATTCTTAGCTTATTGTGAAGAAAACCTTTTCACAACTCATGGATGCCATCATCTCTATGCATCCTAGTAATTATAAGCATAATTCTCATGAAACATGCACCTCTTATGCAAGCTATTCATATGTTCATAAATCATGATTTAGTATGGGTACATGTCAACTCATCTTAGAATCATGCAATAAACTAGAATCATGCATATTTTCATCAATTTCATAAGTTCATAAATGCATGGATCATACTTCATCATGAATTCATAACTAGGAATCATGGCTCATGCATGGGTTCATACAATTTCTACTCAAATCATATAAATCACGTTAGATCGTGCACTAAATTCCTTTATCAAGCTAGATCATGCACTAAGAATCATCAAATCAACAATTGGAATCATAATTGAAGAACCCATAAGAATTGATCAAAACCCTAACTCAATTTGGGGAATTTAAATCTTGAAAATTGAAGAAATCTAGGGACCCAATGGAGGAAAGGTCTCCAATGGTGAATGCTAACATACCTCAACAAAGCCCACAAGAAATTGCTAAAGATCGATGACCTTCACTGGAGGATCCTAGCTCTTCTTCTTCCTTGAGAATTGAGAGAACTTTCTAGAGAGAGAAATATTTGGGAAGGTGGGAATTTGAGAATGAGAATAGTGAAGGGAAATTTGGGATGAAAAACTTATATAGTGGGTCAATTTAGGGGCAAAGTCATAATTAAAAAGACTTTAAAGAATTGGGAAATGACATAAAGACCCTTGGAAAATAACTGCCGGAAGAAGTCTACGATTCCAATCTATGGTCCGTAAGATTTCCTACGGACCATCTTGTTGGACAGTAGAAAACTTAAGAGACCCAAAATTCAGGACACCTTTCTACGACTTCGTTCTACGGTCCGTAGAAAAATCTATGATCCATCCTGCTAGCCCGTAGACCTAATTTCAGAGACTTGATTTTCAAAATATTTTACCCTTTTTCTACGGATGCATTCTACGGTCCGTCAACTGGTCTACGACCCATAGATTGCGTCCATAGAAAGTGACTCTGGGCCAAAAACTGGAAAAAAAATTATCTTTCGAAAATGAGGTGTTATAGAACCATAGTTTCTAGCTTAAGTGGATCCACTAGCTAATGTCTATCTAAGACAATCATCCTATAGTGTCACATAGTTTATGGGACATGGGTAATCGCCTCTTGTCCATTCGGTGCTAAGCATAAATCCCACGAAATTGTCAAAATTTATAACTTATCTTATCCTTAAGTATACATGGGTAATCGCCTCTTGTCTTATCATTCATGGAAGGCACATCAAATAGCCAATCCAAGCTAAAGTTCATTAGAATAACTCCTTTATTCTTGATTCAAAGTTTAGTTGAGAAAACCTTTCAACCCTATAAATCCTTTATGTGAGAAAATCCTTTCACAATCATGTTCGAGTAATATTTGGGAAATCCTTTCACAACACAACAACAACAACAACATTGATGCTTCACTCTCAAAGCAACGTTAAATCATTCATCTCAATTTCATGAAGAACATGCATACTTTCATAAATTCACTTTTCATAGTTCAAGAACTCCTCATATGATCAAAGTCTAACAATCATAGATCATGCATGGGTTCATGGTAATTCCACTTCAAATCCTGCAATTAACTCAATTCATGCATAAAAAGACTTAAATCAATCAATTAGATCACAATTTGAAATAACCCATAAGATAGAAGAAAACCCTGATTTCAATTGAATAATTCTAACATGTAAAATTGGGAAATTTAGGAACACTATGGAGGAAAGGACTCCATAGGTGAAACTCATCATACTTTGATGTCAAAAGCCCACAATCAATGGTGAATTAGGAGACTTGACTTGAAAACCCTAGATCTTTTTCTTCTTCTTCAAGCTTTAGAGAGAGAAATATTTGAGAGGAAAATTTTGGAGGGATTTGAGGGAATTTGAAGAGTGATTAAAGATTGGTAGAATTTAGGCTTTGAATACTTATATAGGGCCTAGGATTAGGACTAAACCGCCTTAGATTAGGTACAAATCAATCAGGGAAAAGACTAAAAAGCCCTTAAAATAACTGCCAGGCTCCAACCTACGGTTTAGACCGAGGGTCCATAGTCCAACTACGGACCGTCCTGGTCAACCGTAGGTGATATTCAGAAACTAGTAAATTTGGGCTTCCAGTGATGGTTTCCATGTACGGTCCATTGGTCCACTTAAGGACCGTACATACCAATCATAGATCCATACCTTGACCCTCAAAATTTTACTAAGTCTAGGAATGACCTACGAGACCTATCAACGACTCGTACATGGAATGACGGGTAGTCCTGGCGAACCGTCAATGGGATTCTGAAACTTGACATTTTAAAAATATTTACCCTACCATCTACGGTTACCACCTACGGCCCGTAAGTCAACCTACGGTCGGTAGGTGGCTTTCGTCAATACTGGCACCAGTTCTGAAAAACCAAAAAATTCCTTCTTTCCAAATCCGTGGTGTTAAAGGTAGCCTATCAAGAATTACCTCCCATTGTTCGATCTCGAAGGGCCACCAAGGTCTCATATTCCAACAAGTGACCCCGAATCTACTCCAACAAAGAAGACTGAACTCCCACATAGGCCAATACCCGCCTAAAATTTAAAATATCAAACTGAATCATCCTATTAGCTAAAGACTAAATGTCTAAAATCAAAGGTTGCTCCATAGTAGAAAGGAAAGCTTGACTAACCATACTCACTGCCTTCTAGTTCAAGGCTTCCTCTACTACATTCGCCTTGTCGGGATGGTATAGAATAGAGAGATCCTAGTTCTTCAGGAGCTCAATCCACTGGTGTTGCCTCAAATTAAGGTTCCTCTAGCTCATAATGTACTAAAGACTCCAGTGATAGTGTAGATATCACATCAAACTCCATATAGGTAGTTCCTCCAGATCTTAAGCTCAAAAACTACTGCCACCCACTCCAAGTCATAAGTGGGGTAGTTGGACTCATGCAGCTTAAGCTGCCTCGACACATAAGCTATAACCCAGCCTCACTGCATCAATACACAACACAAACAAACATCGTATGCATCACAATACATATAGAAGCCCTCACCCTCAACTAGAAGAGTCAAAATAGGAGTAGTGGTAAGAAACTCCTTAAGCTTTTGAAAGCTTAACTCACACTTCTCAGAACAATCAAATGGAACATTAAGGCGAGTCAACTGGGTCAAATGTGTCAATAGTAGAGAAGCCCTCCACAAACCTTATTTAGTAGTCGCTAATCCGAATAAAGCTTCAAATTATGGTAAAAGAAGTGGGCCTAGCCCAATCACGAATAGCCTCAATCTTCACTATATCCACCATAATGCCATCCTTCAACTCCATGTGCCCCAAGAATGCTACAGACTCAAGCAAGAACTCGCACTTTAAGAACTTAGCATAAAGCCATTGATCTCTTAAAGTTTGGAGCACAATCCTCTAATGTTGCTCTTGCTCTCTCTTACTTTGTGAGTATAAAAAAATGTCATCTATGAACATAATGAAAAGAGAATCAAGGTAAGGTATGAAGACCCACATCATCAATTCCATGAAGGTATCAAGGGAATTAGTCAATCCAAAATACATCACTAGGAACTCATGATGACCATAACACGTCCTAAATGTGGTCTTAGGGATGTTCACTACCCTAATCCTCAGTTGATGGTAACTAGATCTCAAACCAATCTTTAAAAACACCGTAGCACTCTGAAGTTGGTCAAATAGATCATCAATATGAGGCATTGGGTAATGGTTCTTCACCGTCACCTTATTCAACTGCTTGCAGTTAATACACATTCACATGGATCCATCCTTATTCTTCAAGAAGAAGATGTGGGCATCCCAAGGTGACATACTAGGCCAAATGAATCCCTTACCCAAAAAATCCTGAAGATGAACACTGAGCTCCTTAAGATCTATGGGGTCCATTTGATTAGGCAAACTACAAATAAGACGAGTGCCTGAGTCAAGGTCAATAGCAAAGTCAATATCATGCTTCGGGGGAAGGCCATGTAGTCAGTAGGAAACACATCCACAAACTCAGAAATAATAGGAACTGACTCAACTGAAAGAACCTCCCTACTAACATCATGCACATAAGCTAAATAAGACAAGCAACCTTAGCCATTAACCTCTGGACCCGAATAAAAGAGATAACTTTAATGGGTGTGTGACTACAAGAGCCTTGCTACACCATCGGCTGAATGTCGGGCATGGCTAAGGTAAAAGTCTTAGAAAAGCAATCTAAGAACATGTGGTGGTAGATAACCAGTCCATGCCCAGAATCACATCAAAATCAAACATATCATATAATATAAGGTCAGCCCGGGTGTCACTCCCCTGGATAGTCACCAAGCAAGATTGGAACACCTTATACACTACTAAAGACCCACCTACCAAGGTCAACATATGCAACAGTGCTTCCATAGGCTCTAAACACATACTCATACAAGAAGCATAATACATAGATACATATGAAAAAGTAAAGTCCAGATCAAACAAAGCCTAGGCGGGCTGATGGTATAAGAAAATCATACTTGGGATAACATTGTCAGATTCCTTAGCCACCTCCCTTGCCAGATCGGCATGTAGATGGGCCTGACTGCCTCTACCCTGAGCATCAACCTTACCACTTGACCTGCCTCCTCGAGGTCCACCCCATGCTCCTTGATGAAAGTCTCTCTAGTCCTAACCATGGGCACCGCCTCTAGCTGGAGGTGCTACCGCTATAACTGACCTAGCTCGGTGTGGAGCATGTGAAATCATCCCATGTCGGGGACACTCTCTAGACCAATGATCAAACTCCCCTCAGTCATAGCAACCTTGTGAAGATTGGGCAGCATAGTAATTGCCTCCATGGCCCAAAGTACCAAACTACAAACCACCTACACTACGACCCATGTTGCCATTACCCTGACTGTATTGATCACCCTCTGAAGCCTGAAGTGAGGCCTTAACAAGACGGCTAGACCGACCTTGCTGAAACCGCTGGCCAGCGAGGCCTATCATAAGAGTTCATGGGCCTCACGATGAAGCTCTTCAATAGTATGGGCATTGTAAAAAACATCTAGAAAGGAATGGACCACTAAAATAATAGCATGGGTCTCAATCTGCAAATGAGGTCTCAAACCTCAAACAAAGCATCAAACCCTCTCCTCCTCAGTAGGTAAAATCATAGTAGCATGAAAAGAGATCTCATGAAACCTTATCTCGTACTCAGACATGGACATAGAGCCGTACTCCAACCTCAAGAACTGATCTCAGAGTTTATCTCTAACACTCCATGGGATAAACCTGGACAAGAAGGCTTTTGTGAACTCAGCCAAAGTAACTCATGAAGACCTCGCCAGTCTAGTCTCCAGATAGGAACGCCATCACTTCCTGGCTGGCCCATCAAGCTGATAAATAGTGAAGTCAGCTCCTCTTAACTCCACCATGCCCAAAATATAAAGCCTCTCACAGTAAGTAGTAAGAAACTCATGGGCATCCTCTCTAATCATCCCAGAAAATCTAGGAGGTAAAAAACTCAAGAACACTCCGATCATCTTCTGCTCCTCTAGAGGCATAGCTCTGGCCGTAATTACTGGTTAGGCTCCCCCATGTGGCACCTAAGCCTGAGGAGCCGATGTTGCAAGCTAATCCTACGGGGTGGGTCCAGGTGTAGCCTAGGCTTGTTCCATGCCCCCTAGAACCATTAATAGCTAATTAATGGCCACCTGAAGCTTAAGAGCCATAGCTAGTCTAGGTGGTGGCTGGGATAGCACCGGCCCCACCGCTGAGGAGGAATTTAAGCAGTCTTAGGCTTATCTGGCTTTAAAGTTCTTTCCCTAGCTCCAACTGGTACTGTAGCCCTAGCACACTGTTGAAGTCATCCCCTACCCCTAGTTGTGACTCTGTTCATGGGGTCAGTTAGATTACCCTTGGCCATCGAGTGACACGTGTGAACCATCCTATGAAAGAATGAAAGAAGTGAGATTCCATGAAACCGATTTGCATGAAAATGATACAAAAGAGAGAATGTTCATAATGATGCCCTATAGCCTCCCAAAGATAGGGTACAGACGCCTCTGAATAAATCTGTAGGACTTTACTAGGCATTAGCTCTATAAAAGTGAGACCGGTCAATCATAGATCTAATACCAACTTGTCATGACCCGATTCATTGAGTTATAGTGGCACCTACTATAACCCATTAATAGGTAAACCAACCCGTTACCCGAAACCACATAGAATGGGTATAGGGGGTAGAAACAAGCAGAAGCAACAAATTAAGTAATAACAACAAGAGGAATAACAGAAGAAAACCAAAAATATATATACATAAATAAGATCCCTCCCAGAACATGGAAGTCATAAGTACAGAACAATTAAATAAAAAGTACAAGTCCTAAAAGTGAATCCAAATTACAAGGAGTTGTCTAAAAATACAGAAAGACTAGTCATCAAAATACAGATGGAAACAAGTAAAGCCCAGAACACCATGTTCTCACCCTCACCTTCGAATCTGGCAACTGTAGGCTCGATCTCAGTATTGATAATTTGTGCGTAGACCTACATCATGAAACATATACATAGTGTAGCATGAATACCAAAACAACATGTACTTAATAGGCACCATAGGCCGACTAAGCAAGAAAATTAAAGGCAATATGAAATGCTAGAATTTAACACAATAGAGGTGTCAGACACAAAGTACTCCCTGAATAGAATCCCGAGAGACCCTAAATTAGACACTTGACATAAGCATGACATAATAAATACAATAAAAAAGAATATAATCAATATAAGTCTCAACTCTTAAGATGACGTAAAAGATACCAACAGAGTACATAAGAGAACACATGAAAAATTAACTAAGTCTGACATAAGCCTTTTATTCATAGATGTGACTAGGACAAACCCCGAAGTTACGAACATAATCTAAAAACTAAAAAACTAAGATAGCAATAACGTGGCAATGGACTAGCCCTCGAACCATGATGACTCACCAATCCAACAATCAAGCGCTGAGCAATCCCGATCTAGCAATGTTCAGGAGGAGGAGGGTCGGACACTGTATTATGAATTAATATAGGCACAATATGTATCAGTACTTTGAATGTAATCAATATGGGGACAATTCATAAAAATGTAAACATAATAATATAATGAACTTAAAATATGATATGCATGACCAAGTAAAACATAGTAAAAACCTTTAAAGTGAAATCATAAATCGTAGACATGGTCAATGAACATTTGAAAACCATTGGAAAATCTTTGATAAAACCTTTGAAGAAAACATAGAATCCGGTGTAACCCTCACACTGAAAAGAGAGGGTCCTACTTGCCAAGTTAAGGACACCGTACATTCATTCTTGCTAAAGTGGATCCACTAGCTTAGGTCATTTAAGACAATTCAATGGGGCCACATAGTTTGGGACAAGAAAATTGCTACTAAAGACCAAAGCTCTACTAATAGGAAGACCTTAATTCCAAAGTCTTCTGTGTGCTAAGTAAATCCCAATGGAATAGACATAATCATATTCAAAATACTTGGAAAGACAATAATCAAAGACTACCGATCCAATCAATGTTCATATTAGAATAGCTCTTTTCAAAACCATAATTTCATAATTGTTCATCAAGACACTTCCTTTTTAAGCATCTAAATCATAATTCCTTTCATATGTGAGAAAACCTTTTACAAATCATTGACACTTTATCTTAAAAGCATCATTTAGTCATTAATCATTAATTTCATAAAACATGCATAAATCCATAATCATAATTAATAAGTTCGTAATCATAATTCATAAGTTCGTAATCATAGTAAAAGCAATACGGCATGGGCTCATATGGAATCAATTGAAAAACATATAATTGAGTCAAATCATGCATAATAAGATTGAATTTAAGCAATTGAATCATATAGAGTTGAACTCATGGAGATTTGCATAAACCATAAATAATTGGGTTGAAATCATAGGGAGAATTGAGTTTCTCTTGGAACCCAATGGATGAAAGGGATCCATTAGTTAAGTTCCCACATACCTTGGGGAATCAAAGCCCTTAGATGAAAGAGAATGAGACCTTGAAGCTTGAAACCCTAGCTTTTCACCTTAAGAGCTTGAGAGAGAGTTGGAGAAGAAAACCCTTGAGAGAATTTTTGAGTATGAGTGAATGGGAGGAAATTGGTAGGTTAGGAAGAGTAAAATCAGTTATATGACCTTAGAATGTGCGAGAACCGGCATAGTTTAGGGGTTAAAAGGGTAGGAAAAGACCCTAATGCCCTTAAATAAAAATTGTCGAACATGATCTACGGGCTGACCTATGATCCGTATAACTTTCTACGGACCATATTGGTCATCCATAAAACCAGTTACTGGGGACCCAATTTTTGAATAATTTTTACGAGACCTCTCTACGATCCGTCGAAGCATCTATGAACTATAGACCTAACCATAGAACCCATGAACCAAAACTACTTCCAAGTCTGAGATAACTTCCACGGGCCCCTTCTATGATCCATAAGAACTTCTATGACCTGTAAACCCTTCCGTAGAACCTGAAGTACCCAAATCATTATTAAGTTTGAAACACTTCCTATGGACCATCCTAAGGCCTGTCAAACTTTCTTTGGACAATCCTAGTGGTCCATGGACCCTTATCTGGGACTTGACATTTCCAATTTTCCAAGTCCACTTCTACGACTCCCTTCTACGGACCGTAGAATCTTTTATGGGCCGTAGACTGATCCGTAGAAACTGGCACCACGTCATTTTCTGCAACTTTTCCTTTCCAATTTTTGAGATATTACAAGAGGTCAAAGAGCGAGATTCTGAAAGCAATGCACACGAGTGTACAAAAAACAAAAATGTAGTAAGTAAAAACTAACTAAAACTAATTGGACCCACATAAGCCCAGAAGGTATACTTGTGCACAAGTTTGAGTAAAACCCGAACGGACCCCTATAAGCCTGAAAAGTACATAGAGGAGCTAAAAACTAAGAAGAGACCTTGAAGATATTTCCATAACTACCATAGCCTTCCACGTACTTTAACCGCGGTAAATTCACCTAAGGACCTTGTAGAATCACCCAGTTCGGACTTTATACTGATTAAAGGGGGTAGTCAACCAGCTAGGACTTTAAACTTATCAAAGGGATAGGTAGTCGCCCAGTCAAAACTTTAAACTGATCAAAGGGGAAAAAGTGGGGCTTAAACCCAACTGAAAGAGATGTAAATAGGAGTCTCAAAACTAGAGCAACTATAAGAGATACAGGCTCGAGCTGTAGAAAATGAACTCCAACAACTCCAATATTCTTTGCCAACTCAAAACTGGTTCAAACCGTGGCACAGGACCACCTCCAGACTCGTCAAGGACCTACTACATCTCCTATTCCACACATCGATGCCAAGTAACTGATAATCCCAAAAGAACCTACATATACATCGAGTCCATCGCAAGGATAAAACCATAGAAAAAAAAAAGCAAGATGAGCTAAGTTGTCGCCTAACTAAGGACCATACTATAAGACCCAAGTCTGCTATATCAGTCTATAGGGAGCTAAGCCATTCAAAGCAATGTCAGAGAGATTCTAAGGCCTATTGGCTCAAAACTATGCAAGTCTATGTCAATCACTAATCTACACCTACACCAAGGCAAAACATGCTCAATATCAACCATAAACAATAACCAAAACGCA
Source organism: Solanum appendiculatum (assembly GCA_018342035.1). NCBI lineage: Eukaryota > Viridiplantae > Streptophyta > Magnoliopsida > Solanales > Solanaceae > Solanum > Solanum appendiculatum. The sequence continues at coordinate 76,381 of JAGDQO010001184.1, forward strand.
CCACAAGGTAAGGATGATCTCAGACGGCAAATCAAACCTGCTAGCAGTCCCAAGAACCCGATAAAAAGCTCTAAATATGATTTTTGTCACACTAAGCATGATCAACTAGATACCCACCTCAAATTCACACAAATCAACATACATTTAAATATTCAAGCTCAATCAAAAGAACGAGCAATCGTAGCCTACCTTAAAAGTAGATCGCACGTGCTACAAATCACAACTCCAAAGCTTTTCCCTTCCATAGGTCCTTTGAATATTGTCCTTCATCAAAAATAGAATCACAGCGTAAAGGCTATCATTTAGACACCAAAAATACATGAAACAGAGACAGACCAAAATTGGAGTCAAAATGGGAAATGTGAGACCCACGCTGGAAATTTCAAAATTGACTTCATCAAGAGGTCCAATTTAGCTTCCCAAACTTGTATCCCAAAATGGGAAACAATTTAGGGCTCAGAAAGTAGAGAATCACAACACGAAATAATCACCCAAAAGAACCACCATTGGAGGCTAAAACAATAAGGAATTTATCTCCAAAACGAGGCTAAAACACCCTCCCGAGAGTCCCCATGTAATGCTCCAACCAAATCCAGCAACAACTAGCAAAACCTAAGAAGAATCGAGTCCAGAAGCTCTTAAACGAATCTCAAATACTAAGAGAAATGACCCCAAAAGATCTTAACTGACCGCAGGTGTCGCAAAAGTGGCCACTTATGCCACTTTAAAGATGACACTTCGCTGCTAAAGCAGCTACGGCAAACAGGCAGGCTTCGCTAAAGTAAGCCCTTGGCCGCTAAAGTGAAAGACACCAAAGCGATGCTAGGGCCGCTAAAGCGGCAAGCCCTGAGCTTGTCAGGCTCGCTAAAGCGACATAGCTTAAGCAAAGACAGGTCCTCTAAAGTGGCTAGCCCTGATCTAGCCTAGCGCGCTAAAGAGGAGGCCGCTAATGTGACGCCAAGGCCGCAAAGGTAGGTGCACCAGTATCACGCACCAAAAATTTCCAGCTAAGTCCCTCGAACACTTCTTGGGTGCTCGAGATTGGTTCAGAACACAGTGCATGCAAATAAGATATACTACCACACTAAATTTGATATTCCATACTCAATAAAGCAGTCAAAACTTCCAATCGAGGTTATCTCGGCAGAGTGTAGGTCCCACACCCAAGCTTCATTTTAAGTCAAATTCCACAAGGGGACTCAAAATTGGTCTTAAAGCCTCGAAATCCACACAAAATATCATTCGAGACCAAACTCATCATTCCAAATCTAACTTAACCATCATAATAGCCTTTTGAGGCTGTCTTCCTGAACTTTTGACCGAAGTCAAGAGATCAAGTTTCAAAAGCTCTAAAACACATAATTTTGTACAAGATCCAAACAAATGACCAAGTGACCAAACTATCCATCCCGATAAGTCATAAATGATTTGGGATCGCTATAGGAATGCTCTAAATGATGAAAAGAAGGAATTTACATATAAATGACCTTGAGGGTCATTACAAAGAACTAGGTAAACTGCGCGTGTTTCGCAATGGTAAACTGCCCCAATTACCTAACATCTTAATCAATTTGTTGTGTACTTGATAAGGTTACTGTCAATAAAAAAGTTCATCTCTATTAGTTTGAAGTAATAACATATGATCCGTTCGATTAAATGATGTTTCGGGATATACGCCAAAGAGAATATTACAATTAAGGTTTTCACCATGCATCGTTCAGACTTCTCGAAAGTTTAAATGTTTGCCAATTTTTGTCCCCCTTCTTAGTGTGTTTGATCTAACCCTTCCGAGAAGAGATACATATTGAGTATTTACTAACTTACTCTTTATATGCCACGACCAAAAGTATCCCCTAGACATGACATGGTGTACAAGACCCCAAAAGGCCTCATACAAGCCACTTAGCATGCAAAATACAAGATCATAGAAATTAAAGAGTTCAAAAGACAACTTCATAACCATAGAGTTTTATCAAAAGTAGTGGAAGTCTATACATAGTCTCAAAGCCATCTAAACTCATAGAATGAAAGTTGGGACATAACCCATACAAAGTTCAAAGAAAGTAAATGACGTGAAAGATAAATGTGGCCTTGTCCTCAAAATGTGAGGACTCACCAAGTCTTCAAGGTTCTTCTACTACAAGCTCTAGCCACGAATGGATGGGGAGGAGTCATCACACCCTACATCAATAAATCAATGTAGGCAAGAGTATGCATTAGTACAAACATGTACCAAGTATGATAACTATGCATACAACCATAAGATCATGCAAAAAGGGAACATTTACATGGCATGCAAAGACCAAGCTAAAACATGAGATAAAAGGGGTTAGAAATATAATTCATAAAATCATGGTCAATGCAAGCTAAACATGCTTAAAGAACTTATGAGATACTTTGAAAGTCACTTTCATCAATAAATCAATGTAGGCAAGAGTATGCATTAGTACAAACATGTACCAAGTATGATAACTATGCATACAACCATAAGATCATGCAAAAAGGGAACATTTACATGGCATGCAAAGACCAAGCTAAAACATGAGATAAAAGGGGTTAGAAATATAATTCATAAAATCATGGTCAATGCAAGCTAAACATGCTTAAAGAACTTATGAGATACTTTGAAAGTCACTTTCGTTCATTATTGTGGGAAATTACATTTAACCGACATTTAAGACCATGTGAGCCATTAACATGGAATCCGGTGTCCTCCCTACACCGGTAGGGCCATCCTACTTCCCACGGTAGGACCCTCAATTTCAAGCTTAAGTGGATCCACTAGCTAATGTCTATCTAGACAACTTATGGTGGCACATAGTTATGGGATAGGGATGATCGCCACTTGTCCACTTGGTGCTAAGCATAATTCCCATGGATTAGTCATTAATCATAGCTTATCTTTAGTAGACATGGGTAATCGCCTCTTGTCTATCATTAGGGAACATGGGTTGTCGCCTCTTGCCCCTTTTCATTAGAATAGCTCCTTAACTTTGATTCAAGTTTAGTTGAGAAAACCTTTCAACCCTTTATGAATCCTTTATGTGAGAAAACTTTGCACAAATCATGTTTTGAGTAGTATGTGAGAAATCCTTCACAACTCAATAACAATCAACATTTATTCTTCACTCTCAAAGCAAGTCTTAAATCATCATAATTTCATAATTGATCGTGCATATTTCCATAAAAATCATGTTTTCATAAATCAAAGCTTCATCATGAGTAACAATTTAGAAATCGTAGTATTCACATGTTCATGGGGATTCATCTTAGAACATGCAATTCAACTCAATTCGTGCATAAGAAGCCATAATTAAATCAATTTGATCATAATTTGAAAGAACCCACATGATAAAAGAAAACCCTAAATTCAATTGAGAATTCTTACTTTAAAAATTGGGGAATTCGGGGACCCTATGGAGGAAAGGACTCCATAGGTGAAAGTCTGTCACGACCCAAGGTACACTCTAAACGTGACATGGTGTACAAGACCCCGAAAGGCCTTATACAAGCCACTTAGCATGCTTAGACAAGATAATGGAAATCAAGAGTAAGTAAGAGTTTTATAAAACGAAGCGAAAATCTACATAGTCTCAAGCCATCAATTACATTATAGAGTGACGGGGACGTAACCCACGCATCATATACAAAAGTCTAGAATAGAAAGACATAAAAGGAATGAAAGAGTCTCGGTCCTCGAAGCATGAGGACTCACCAATCTTCAAGGAACCTTCAACTAAGTTGTAGCCACGAATAGATGGAGAAGAGTCGTCACGCCCTACATCAATAGATCAATGTAGGCAAGAGTATGCGTTAGTACAATCAAGTACCAAGTATGATAGCAATGCACAAAATCATTTAAACATGCAAAAAGGGGACATTTTCATAACATGCAATGACCAAGCTTAAAAATGAAAAAGGTTAGAAACATAAGTCATAAATCATGGTCAAAGCAAGCTAAACATCTTTACATCACTTGTGAAATATCTTAAAAGCATTGCTGCTCCCAAATGCACACGCAAGTGTACATGGTCGCAGAAGTAATACGTGGTTCTTTTAGAATCGAGTTGTCGTACCTAAGGGACTTATGATCAATGTATATCAATTGAATTTAATCTACAATTTAAAGAACGCTTATTAAATATGGTTTTTATTACTACTAACTAGAAAAATGTAAGTATTAAACTAACTAACAAGGATAACTATAATTTCGGTGTTTTAATCAAGTAATGGACAATTCCAGGGCTGCGGCATGCTTTGGGTTTCTTGTATCACATCTCATGCAAAGAATCAATTATGCTTATCACATTACTGATTTACAGGGTTGATTTTGTGATCTTGATCTCTCGACCTCTAATCGCCTACTTCAGCTAGCTGTCTAACTACATCGTTGAGCGGGGATAGGCAGTCCTAATTGGTGAGCTTTTATATTTCATCCTATTTCTTAACCAAGCTTGGTGTTCGTCCGGGCGTCACTCCTAAACACGAATCTAATCAAGTGATATGCAAGTTAGATCAAGCTTTTTACATTCTTTGGTCTATCTACCTCTTCATCTCTCGAGTCCAAAAATAGACAATAGGTTTATTTCTATGGGGGCCAATCATGAAATACTAAAACAAGAATGCCAAAGTATTGTAAAAGATAACCAACAATCGATTCAAAGCAATTCAATGTTCAATAATAACCTGTAGCTACAGCCCCAAAACAAGGGTTTTTAGCCACTCATAATGTTCATGAACTCCAAAATAATAAGCTTCACAAAATTCAAACCTAAAGAAGAAGTAGAGAATTGAAACCTAAGACGAATTGTACTCCCTTACTCTTGCACACCAAAAAATAGCTAACCCTTATAAAATAACCCTAGGGTCCTATATATAGAGTTCCCACAAATAATATTCCTAATTTAGATCAAAAAAGAAGTCCTAATTGCACCAATTTTTGTTGGGAAGTCGGATTCTTGCTGGCGTGGGGCGCCAGAATCGCGCCCAGAAGTAATCTCTGCAGTTTTGGGCTTGGCATGGCACGCTGCCAGTACACCAAGGCTGCTGCCTCTGAAGTTTTGGGCCTTGCGTGGCACGCTACCAGTACGCCAAGGCTGCCAGGCCCCAATTCTTCTATTCTTTCTATTGGCACTTGCTTCCTTGCTTTGTACTCATGCTTCCCTCTTCTGTCTTTCTTCTATAAACTCAATTTTTCCACAAGAACTCCTGCATAATCTAATCATATGTTTTAGTGCACAGTCATTGCAAATTACACAACACATAGCTCAAAGATTATTCTTAAACACAAGACTAATGTGGGCTATATTTGACAAACCGGCATATAAATATGCCTAAGATCACTACCCCACACTTAAACTCTTGATCATCCTCAAACAAACTTTTCGCTATTACCTTTTCATCACTACCTTTGGACTTATCTACCCGCGACAAAATCAACCAAACATATTTAATCATGCTTTTGTAGTACACACTTTATGCAACATTCAACATTGTTAAACTCTTTATGCTAGCCTACCTCTGAATAACATCTAACCTCAATGAATGACTCTTTTTCATAATTCCGGGCTAATGCAATCATATAAGAACACAACAAATAACAATATACCAAAACATGTGTCATGGATGCCATCACCTATTTTTGGTATAGCCTTCACTTCTACAAACATTATGTTCGCACATTTATTTCAATACAAGGCCATTTTGTCACAATTTTTCACTCACTCTCCAAAAGAAGTTCACACATATCATAACATGCCATAAGTTTGCCCTTAGTGTACTTTAATTTTCACAACGTATTACACAAGGAATCAAGAGGACTTTCACTTGGTTGTAATATCGGCTAAAGGTAAGGGAGGGAATATTTAGAGTTTCATTAGTGACTACGCTCCCCTAATGCACATGTTTTCCATTTTAGGAAATACAACTTCTCTTACCTCTTCTTTTCTTTTTGTTGCACACCTCCCAAATATACTTCATGTTTCAATACTTTCAAGCTGCACCCTTTTGTTCATTCAAGCACTCGTTTATTTATTTATTTTTTCTTCTTTTCACAATATGTTCTTATTTTTTTCTCTTTTTTTTCAAGTGCCTTTTCATTATGAGATCATGGGCCAATTCACCTCTTTTCTCTAACTTCACCACACCAACAAGCATTTTCACCCTTACTAACTTCTACCATTTCTTCCATAATCACTTCATAACATAGTGCATTAAGGATCAAATATTGGGATCAAAGAAGTCATGGTATCAATAAAAGGGATTCGGCTCAATATGTAGTTCAATAAAAAAATAGTGGCTAAAAAGGCTCAATGGGGCTAACTAGGGATAATTCATTTGGAAGCACACAAAAGAGTCAGAATTGGCTTATATAAAGAATTGCCTCAATCACTTTCCTTAAGTCCTACAAGTTACTCATTTAAGCACACACGGGGCAAATTCTAGCTATCAATCAATGCATGAACTAAGCAATCACTTTCCACACATAGCATCACAACACAAGTAAGGATACAATAACTTTTCTGCATGCTCATATAAATCACATTACGGTGTTTCCACACAATTAAACCCAATTTTATTCATTCAGAGTCAAAACAAAGAGCTTATGGTTATTTCAAGGTTGCCAAGTTCTTTCAAGTTGCACACAAGTAGGACTATCCATGACGTCTGGCTAAGTCTAAAGACAAGGTGTCCAAGTACCAAAAGGTCGGTTTCTCACAAGCTACTACTCCTAGTGACTAATTTACCCTTAAGACGGTCGTCATCCATCCATCATTGAGAAAGCCACTTCTACGACTCTACGACTCAATCAAACTAAAACAAAAATACTAGTCCTATTCGGTTCAAAGGAACTATCCTCAGGAAAAGTACCCGAAAAAAAAGCCGAGGAACCCACCAAAAAATACAAAAAAAACTCGATAAAGAAGTAAAATATTTACAATGAAGTTCATCTCCCACCCCAAATTTAAATATAGCACTGTCCCCAGTGCACAAAGCAAACAAAGTATAGAGTTAGAGAAACTCCCTTAGGCCCCTAGGCCTCGTCGTCATCACCAGCACGACCATCTGCCACAGATGTGGCACCATCAACAACCACCAATGTCGTACAAGCTGCATCTCCATCATCATCATCATCATCATAAGCTCATAATCCATGGTGGCTTCATCATCATCAAGCGACTCTTGAAAAGCCGGGCCCAATTTGCACATGTGCATTGCACTATCCTTCAGTGGATAGCGCTCAGCCAATGCCTCCATCTCCTCGTCAGTGGCAGGGTGTCCGCCAATACGAAGCTGCAGCTCTTCCATGCCAAACATCCGCCCCATCCAACTCTCATCTCTCGCCTATCGATCAGCCGTAGATAAAACTGACCCATGATACATATCATTCGCTTTTGTGCGAGTGACACCCACAAGGTTGCATACGAGGTATGGGGCTCTCACTTAGTCTAGGTCATGCACCTCTTTCTCAATGCCCTCAGCTCTCAGAAACCGAGTCATCAAACTACCATAGCAGAAGCGCCACCGCTTGTTGTTCCTAAACTTCATCATGTTTTACCTCAGTACAGAAACCACATTGATAGGCATCCCCTTCATCAACATGTAAACAAGGACCACCCGATTGCGAGTCACCTCTGTTGTGTTCTTGCACGGCAACAACACACTACACACAATTTTCAGCCAAACCCTCACCTCTAGATTAAGATATGAATAGTGGAGGTGGGCATGTCGACCCGTATCCTTGCTTCGCTCCCACCTAGCTGTGGAGTCAACCCCACACAAAGTATGTCTAATATTCCTGTATGGAGGGGTCACTTTCAACCTATTATACTCAGAAGCATCACAGTGGGGTGTGCCCAAAAATGCATTCAGCACTCTAGATGTAAACCTAACCGTTTGACCCCTAATAGTCACCGAATTATTAAGTCTTTGCTCAGTGAGCCAGTTAGCATAAAATTCACGAACAAGGGTAAGGTTGTAATCCCCTTGATCAACAAACATGTACTGCAGCCAAAGGTCATAAACTGTTGCATAAATGCCACGAAATTCAACTTGTAATCTTACCTCATTGACGTGTTCATCTCCGAGGTACTTTGCCTCTTTTTTGCATTCGAACCAATCCTCACCATATGGCTCCACCGCTTTCTTCCCAAAGTGACTAGACGGAGGTTGTGAACTTGATGTTCCAGTGGTATTGCCTTTGCGAGACCGCTTACTCCCCACTCCAAGCTCCAAATTTTTACCTTTAGGTGCCATGAGAACTAAAATAGAGCAAGAAAAAGAAAGAAAGAAAAAAATTTGGGGTAAGGGTAGGGGGGTCGGGTTAGGGCAGTGGGGATTTGGGGTTTGTTGGGTTTTGATTTTTCTTGGTGATTTGAGGGTTGTGGGTGGTGGGAAAGGAGGAATAAGGTTTAGAAGAAGCTTAGGGGAAGGATTAATGGAGGATTATGGAGTTATGGGAGTGAAAGTAAGTGAAGAAGAAGAGAAAAATTTGGGAAAGTTGAGAAAAGTGGAGGGGTCGATCGGGTAGAGAGAATTTTAGAGAGAGGAAGTGAGTTAGAATTTAAGTGGGTTTAAGAGTTAAAGGGAATTTAGAGTTGGAATTTCGGGGGTTGGGTCGGGTTTTAGGAGTTGGGTGAGAGTTGAGGGATACGGGTTGGGTTAGGCTACCCGATTGAAAAAAAAAATTGGGGTGAAGAAAAGCTGGCGCGGGCGGGGCGCCTTTGTCGCGCATGAAGTAGCGTTCAGAAGTTTTGGTGATAGCGTGAGGCACCAACAGTGCGCCCCTTCTGGGAATTCACTGGCGCGACACGCCTGGATCACGCCTACAAAGGCGTTCATCAGTTCGTTAGGTGGCGCAGGGGGCCAACAGTGCACCTTTAGCAGGCATCAGTAGTTCGGCAGCTGGCGTAGCTTGCCACGAAGGAGCCCAACCTGCAGGTCCTTGGCGTAGCACGGCATGACGGCGCCCTCAAGGGCGTTCAGGAGTTTAGCCCTTGGCGTGGCGCACCAACAGTGCGCCTGCCAGCCAAGGGTATCTTTCACCTTGATTTTCTCCTTTGTTTTCATTATACCTGCATCATGAACACCCCGTGTTAGAAAATGGTGGGCTGCCTCCCACCTAGCGCCTTAGTTACGGTCGTGGTACGACGCATCTTTTTGTATTTTTCTCGTTTATAGATCCTAAGTATTACAATTGAATTAAAATCGACTAAAATCCTACCAAACTAAAAAAATGCAACTAAAACCTAGAAAAATTAGACTAACTAAAAATTTTAAAATCAAACTAAAGCAAGTTAACTTTTTAATACAAGTTGGCACGTGTTGCCTCCTGTGTAGCACCTAGTTTAACGTCGCGGCTCGACCCAACTTGGCTCATTCATCATTTAGCTCACGAGCTTCACGATCTCAATCTGTATCTTCTCTAAAGTAATGCTTGACCCTTTGTCCATTCACCAAGAATGACAGGCCATTTTTATCCTTGAGCTCTACCACTTCATGTTGTGTCATCCTCACCAATTCAAAGAGTCCACTCCATTTCGACCTTAGTTTTCTGGGGAATAATCTAAGTCTAGAGTTAACGAGTAGTACCTTTTGCACCGGAATGAAAGTGCGAAGGATTATGTGTTTTTCATGCCATCTCTTGGTCTTCTCCTTGTAATCTTCGTATTCTCATAAGCATGGATCCTGAACTCCTCTAGTTCATGCAATTGGCCAATTCTTTTCCTACCGGCTATCTCAGGATCAAGATTCAACTTCTTTATAGCCCAATATGCTTGGTGCTCTAGCTCTGCCGAAAGATGACACGTTTTGCTGAACACCATGTGATAGGGAGAAGTCCCTATAGGTGTTTTGTATGCAGTCTGATATTCCAATAATGCATCATCAAGCTTATCAGACCAATCTTTGCGCTGCGCATTCACCGTTTTCTGTAGTATCTGCTTCACCTCACGATTCGAAACTTCAACTTGACCACTAGTTTATGGGTGATAAGCTGTGGCTACTTTATGTCGTATACCATACTTAGCCAGAAGATTCTTCAAATGATGGTTAATGAAGTGCTTACCTCCATCACTTATGATTTCCCTTGGAGTACCAAAATGCGTGAAAATGTGTTTCTTGATGAATTTAATCACCACTCTTGAGTCATTCGTGGGAAGAGCGACAACCTCAACCCATTTAGACAAATAATCAACGGCCACAAGAATATATTGGTTTCCACTCGATGGTGGGAAAGGACCCATGAAGGTAATACCCGACACATCAAAGATTTCCACCTCAAGAATATTATTTAGGGGCATTTCTTGTCTTCTTAATAATAGTGCCCAACCTTTGGCATTGATCACACCCCTTCACATAAGCCATAGAATCTTGAAAAATGGAGGGCAAAAAGAATCCGGATTGCAATACCTTGTGAGCCGTACGCTCTCCTCCATGGTGCCCTCCATAAGGACTTGCTTGACAACTCTAAAGCACGTGCTTGACCTCATTTTCTGTAATGCATCACCTCACCACTTGGTCCACTCCTTGTTTGAACAAGAATGGCTCATCCTATATATAGAATTTAGCATCATGCATCAGCTTCTTTCTCTGTTGGGCTGTTATGCCAAGTGGAAACACTCCACTCACAAAGAAATTCACAATGTCCGCATACCAAGGCACTTGGGAGATATCCAAATCCATCAACTGCTCATCCAGAAACTTTTCGCATATTTGTTCCCCTTTATGCACATGAGAGAAATCTTCTAACCTTGACAGATGATCGGCAATTTGATTTTCAGTACCCTTCCAGTATTTGATCTCAAGGTCGAACTCTTTGAGAAGCAATATCCACCGAATTAGTCTTGGCTTGGCATCCTTCTTGTTGAATAGGTACCTAATAGCTGCATGGTCAGTATAAACAATAACCTTGGTACCTACCAAATATGATCTGAACTTGTCGAAAGAGAACACTAGAGAAAGCATCTCCTTCTCAATCACTGTGTAATTAGCTTGAGAGGAATCAAGGGTCTTGCTTGCATAATAGATTGAATGGAACACTCTGCCTAGTCTTTGTCCCAACACTGCACCCACTGCTACATCGCTTGCATCACACATGAGTTCAAATGGCGTCTCCCAATTAGGAGCAATCAAGATAGGAGCTTCAATTAGGTTCCGCTTCAACTCCTCAACAGCCTTCAAACAACTTTTATCGAACTCAAATTTCACCTCCTTTACCAAAAGACTGCACATGGGCCTAGCAATCTTGGAAAAATCCTTGATGAAACTCCGGTAAAAACCAGCATGCCCAAGGAAGCTTCTCACCCCTTTGACAGAAACAGGAGGGGGCAATTTTTCAATAACCTCCACCTTGGCTTTATCTACCTCAAGTCCCTGCTTAGATACTTTATGACCCAACACTACACCTTCTCAGACCAAGAAGTGACACTTCTCCCAATTAAGCACTAGGTTAGTCTCTTCACAACGAGCAAGTACTCTATCAAGGTTTCGAAGGCATACCTCAAAAGACTTCCCAAAGACGGAGAAGTCATCCATGAATACTTCTACAAAGTCCTCCACCATATCATGGATAATAGCCATCATGCACCTCTAGAATGTGGCAGGAGCATTGCAAAGCCCAAATGGCATGCGCTTGAACGCATACGGGCCATAGGGACATGTGAAAGTAGTCTTCTCTTGATCCTCAGGTGCGATCAAGATCTGATTGTATCCGAAATACCCATCCAAGAAGCAATAATATTCCTGCCCTACTAAACGGTCAAGCATTTGATCAATAAAAGGGACAGGGTAGTGATTCTTCCTTGTGGCATCGTTCAATTTTTGGTAATCCATGCAGATTCTCCAATCGGGTGACAGTTCTTGTTGGGATCAACTCATTCTTGTCATTCTTGACTACTTTCATCCCCCCTTTGTTTGGTACACACTGCACAAGACTTACCCATTTGCTGTCAGAGATAGGATACAAAATTGCCTACGTTGGTGTTGTGCACTCGATTTATGGTCTTTCTCTATGTAGATTCAGTGCATGTACAATGCCGGACTAATTCCATGAATATCCGACATTTGCCAGCCTATTGCTTTCTTCATTTTCTTAAATATCTCGAAAGCCACATCAACCTGTGCTTCAGACAATTCCACAAAAAGTATAACTGGTAAAGTTTCATTAGTGCCAAGATATGCATACCTTAAGTGCGTCAGAAGAGACTTTAACTCCAGCTTTGGTGCTTCTTCAATTGAGGGTTTGGGAGGAGAACCCAACACTCGCTCTAATGGTTCCACTACACCATTTCGTGAACCAATTAGTGCTATATTAAGACAAGTAGTCAGTTCTTGCGCTTCTGCATCTCTATTTATGTCATGCCCCACCAAAACTCTCTCCAAGGAATCCTTGGGAATTATGCAATGCGATTCTATGGCAAGATCTACTATCGTAATGGCAGACAACTCTTCATAGACAGAAGACAGTTTCAAGGCGTGATAGACATCGAACACCTCCACCTTATCATGAGCTCTCATACTTAACTGCCCAGCTGCTACATCAATCAATGCTCGCCCCATAGCTAGGAATGGTCATCCCAAAATAAATGGAACTTCAGGATCGGGCTCAAAATTTAGGACAACAAAGTCCACAGGAAAGATCAGCGACCCCACTTGCACCAAGACATCTTCTACTACTCCTTCCGGCCTTGCCACAGACCTATCAGCTATTTTGGAGGATAATTGTGGTTGGTTTTAGACTACCCAACCCAAGTTTCTTGTACAAAGATGCCGACATGAGATTTATACTAATACCCAAATCACACAGACCTCGAGTATGAACACTTTGACCAATGGTGATTTGTACTGTGAAGCTACCCGAATTCTTTAACTTTTTAGGTAGTCTATTCTGAATTCTGGAACTGCACTCCTCAGTGAGCGTCACTGTTTCATACTCAGTCAATCTCCTCTTGTTGGCCACTATCTCCTTCACATACTCGGCATACTTAGGAATTCCCTGCAAAATATCAACCAAAGGTACATTAATATGAACTTGTTTAAGGAGAGACAGAAACTTACCGAAGCTTTCATCCTCATTTTGCTTTTTCAACTTTTGTGGGAAAGGAGGGGGTGGTTTTACTTGAGGAACAACCCTCTCAACATTAGCATCTTGAACTACCTCTTCGGATTTCTTTTCTTCTCTCACCACCTCAGAACTTCTCTTCTTTGGAGCTAGCTCCTCCAGTTGTAATCCACTCCTTGTGCTCACCGCATTTAGTTGCCTTGGGTTAGGATCCATGTCACCCAGAAGACCTCAAGGTGGACACACATTGACGACATTATCCAATTGTGCGAGCTGCCTTTCCAAAGTTTTCTGCGCCAACTGGGTGCTTCTCAACTCTTCTCCAAGTTTCCTATAGTGTTCCTAATTTTTAGTGTTGATTTATGTGCTTAGCTTTTGAAAGAGCTCCTCATTAGTCATGTCTCCTTGCTTCGCACCTTGATTATTTTGTTGTTGAAATTGCGGTCCGTTACCTTGTGCTCGGTATTGGTTTTTCCCTAGTGCCTGATTCTGGTGTTGATTCTGATTTCCACCCCATGAGAAGTTGGAGTGGTTTCTCCAACTTGAGTTATAGGTGTTCCCATAGTTCTGTGTGCCTCCACCTCTTTGGGAATTCCCCAGATAGTTCACAGAGTTTGGGTTTGAATCGCAATAATCAGCCACATGGTCTCCACTCCCGCAAACTTCACACCAACCTTGTGGTTGGTGTACAACATTACCTGTGCTTGTTGCTTCCCGACTGACAATCGTTTAAATTGTGTGGTGAAAAAGTTTGCTAGGGCATCGAGCTTTGCATTTAGTGTAGTCGCTTGATCCACTTCTAACATACCTGCAGTCTTCTGCACATTGTTCCTTTGCGTATCTCCATTCCAGTCCGGGTTGCCTTCAGACAGTTTGTCCAGGAGCTCAACTAGTTCATCATAGGTCTTCTCTAGAGCTTGCCCACCTGCTGAAGTATTCAATAGTACCCTAGCATTATATTCAAGGCCTTCAATAAAGGTATGAGCTAGTACCTCATTCGCCTAATAGTGATGTGGACAAGCAAGCAACAATTGTTTAAATCTATCCCAGGCTTGGTACATGTTCTCCCGCTTTTCTTCTTGAAACTCAATATGTCCCTTCTCAATTTTGCAGTTCTGCCTGAGGGGAAGAGTCGATTTAGGAACTTCTTCGCTAACTGGTCCCATGTGGTATGGAGTTGGGTGGCTCAGAATCTAGCCATCGCCTTGCTTCTCCCAAAAGTGAGAATGGGAACAAAGTCAATCGCACATAATCAGTTGATACCCCATGTGGAATATAAGTGCTGCTTATCTCCAGAAAACTCCTGATGTGCACTTAGGGATCTTCATGGGGTAGGCCACTGAATTGCCCATTAGAATGAAGGAGATGCACCATGGATTGTTTCAACTCAAATATACCACCTAGTGGTGGTTTCTGTATGTTCGATGTCATATTGGTGGTGAGTGGGACTTCCACGTCACGGACTGGCCTCTGAGCTATCACTGCAAGTATCTCCATATGTTCTCTTTCCACGTGTTCTCCACGATTGTCAACCGGGTTTTCATCCCAGTTTTCTGGGAGATATAGTCCTAATTCCCTCAGTCGCCCGAGAAGGGCTCATTCAGGTTCGTCATCTGGTTCAACAAGATCACCTTTTCGAGCCAGACTTCAAATCCCAATTGCCTGCAGTACAGAACAGCTAAGATCAAGTTATTAGCAATTGAACAATCACTAGTAGACTTAAAAGAATTAAATATAAATTAATTCTAAAGTCCCCGGCAGCGGCGCCAAAAACGTGTTGCTCCCAAATGCACACGCAAGTGTACGTGGTCACAGAAGTAATACGTGCTTCTTTTAGAACCGGGTTGTCATACCCAAGGGACTTATGATCAATGTATATCAATTCAATTAAATCTACAACTTAAAGAAAGATTATGCAATATGGTTTTTATTACTACTAACTAGAAAAATGTAAGTATTAAACTAACTAACAAGGATAACTATAATTTCGGTGTTTTAATCAAGTAAGGGACAATTCCAGGGCTGCAGCATGCTTTGGGTTTCATGTATCACATCTCATGCAAAGAATCAATTATGGTTATCACATTACTGATTTACAGAGTTGATTTTGTGATCATGATCTCCAGACCTCTAATCACCTACTCCAACTAGCTGTTTAACTACATCCTTGAGCGGGGATAGGCAGTCCTGATTGGCAAACATTTATATTTCATCCTATTTCTTAACCAAGCTTGGTGTTCGTCCGGGTGTCACTCCTAAACACGAATCTAATCAAGTGATATGCAAGTTAGATCAAGCTTTTTACATTCTTTGGTCTATCTACCTCTTCATTTCTCGAGTCCAAGAATAGACAATAGGTATATTTCTATGGTGGCCAATCATGAAATACTAAAACAAGAATGCCAAAGTAATGTAAAACGATAACCAACAATCAATTCAAAGCAATTCAATGTTCAACAATAACCCGTCGCTACAGCCCCAGAATAAGGGTTTTTTGCCACTCATAATGTTTATAAACTCCAAAATAATAAGTTTCATAAAATTCAAACCTAAAGAAGAAGTAGAGAATTGAAACCTAACACGAATTGTAATCCCTTGCTCTTGCACACCAAAAAATAGCTAACCCTTACAAAATAACCCTAGGGTCCTATATATAGAGTTCCCACAAATAATATTCCTAATTTAGATTAAAAAAAAGGAGTCCTAATTGCACCAATTTTCGTTGGGAAGTAGGATACTTGCTGGCGTGGGGCGCCAGAATCGCGCCCAGAAGTAATCTCTGCAGTTCTGGGCTTGGCGTGGCACGCTGCCAGTATGCCAAGGCTGCTGCCTTTGAAGTTTTGGGCCTGGCGTGGTATGCTGCCAGTACGCCAAGGCTGCCAGGCCCCAATTCTTCTATTCTTTCCATTGGCACTTGCTTCCTTGCTTTGTACTCATGCTTCCCTCTTCGCTCTTTCTTCCATAAACTCCATTTTTCCTCAAGAACTCCTGCATAATCTAATCATATGTTTTAGTGCACAGTCATTGCAAATTACACAAAACACAACACGTAGCTCAAAGATTATTCTTAAACACAAGACTAATGTGGGCTATATTTGAAAAACCGGCATATAAATATGCCTAAGATCGAGAACTTTAGTTCATTGTTTGTGGGAAGTAGCCTTAACCGACATGTAAGACCATGTGAGCTATCAACATGGAATCTGATGTCTAACCGCACACCGATAAGGCCATCCTACTTGCCCAGTTAGGACCCTTTACTTTATTTGTAGCTTACGTAGATGCACTAGGTAGTCTCTATCATAGACCATCATCCTATAGGGTCACATTGGTCAGGGATAAGGAGATTGCTACTAGAAACCCCTCCTTTATTACGGGAGAGCTTCCATCTCCATATCCTCCCGGTGCTAAGCATAAATCCCATGAAATAGTCATAACTTTTATTCATCTTATTATCCATGGAAAGGTACAACTAGAGTTACCAATCCAAGCTAAAGTTCATTAGGATTGACGTTTCATATTCCATGGACAAGTCCAAGCTTACGTCATTAGAATAGCTCCTTAAACCTTTTGATTCAACTTTAGTTGAGAAAACCTTTAAGCAAGTTATGAATTCTTTAAGTGAGAAAAATCCTTTCACATTCATAGTTTGATGCAATATGTGAGAAAAGCTTTCACAACTCAACAACATCATCAATCATGCTTAAATCTCAAAGTAAATTCATAAATCATCAAAAATTCCATAATTGAACATGCACACTTTCAGAAAACCCATCCTTTGATCATTCATAATTCATCATAAAATCAGAGATTTAGGAAACGTAAATCATGCATGGGTTCATATAGATTTCATAAAATTCATCTTTTTCACAATTCAACCCATCAACATGGCCTAATTTTCGAAATTGGGGGAAATCACATGGGTTCATGGGGATTCATCTTAATTCATGAAATTCAACTCAATTAATGTTTCATAGTTCATAAAACAATCAATTAAATCAACATTGAAAAGAACCCATGACATGGAAGAAAAACCCTAACTTCAATGGAGGATTTCTAACTTGTAAAATAGAGAATTTTTGAACTCTATGGAGGAAAGGGATCCATAGATGAAGACTATCATACCTTAGTATTCAATTTCCTTAAGCAATTGATGAAGAAAACTTGATTTCTTGGACCCAAATTTGCCCTCTTCTTCTTCTTCAAGCTTCTAGAGAGAGAAATATTTGGGAGAGGAGAGTTTCGGGAATGTTTAGGAATGGATAGAAATTGGCTTAAAAGGTTTGTATAGGGTCTAGGTTAAGGGACAAACCGACTTAGATTGAGAATTAAACACTTAGGGAAAACACCAAAAAGCCCACGAAAAATAACTGTCGGACCCCTTTCTACGGTTGGACCTACGGTCCGTAAGTCAACCTATGGACCGTCCTGTCATGCCATAGATAGATTCAGAGACTATCAATTGGACCCTGCAATGACGGACCCTATGTATGGTCTGTGGTTCAACCTATGGCGCGTACATTGCCATTGTAGGTCCAATTCTTGGCCCTGAAAATTTAACTAAGTATGGGTCTCACCTACGAGACCTACCTATGGTTCGTACATAGATCGATGGTCCATCTAGGCAAGTCATATAAAAGTACAGAGGCTTAAAATTTTAAGGAACCTGGACTAGCCAACCACGGACCTGACCTACGGTCCGTAGGTTAGTCCATGGGCCGTAGGTGGCTCCGTTGGTACTGACACCAGCAATTCCCAATAAATTAAAATTCTTTCCTTTACGAATCCGAGGTGTTACAATATCTCCCCTTTGGGAACATTCGTCCTTGAATGGGAATCAGGACATCATAAGAAGATTAAGAACTCAAGATCTAATAGCGCAATGTACATTCAATTATATAAATGTAAATATCTGAGGAAGAAACATCAACTCCAAAAAGCATGCTCAAAACATCATTTCATAAAAGCTTTGTGCAACTCATACTCAAATGTACATAATCATAGAGAAATCAATCAAGCTAGCTCATTTTCTCAAAATTAAACTCTTCATGAACATGCATAAACAAGGAATCATGGAAACAACTATGACACATGAAACCACAAGAATGAACCATACGGAACTAGATACCTCAAGCTAGAGTAGGATCGGAGGGAAGGAGAGGAGGATATCAGGACATCATATTTGCCTCGGCCTCCTAAGTAGCACCCTCAACTAATTGATTCCTCCAAAGAACATTCACGGAAGCAACTTCTTTATTTCTTAACTTTCGTATTTGTCTGTCTAAGATCTCAACCGAAAATTCTTCATAGGAAAGACTATCCTTTATGCCAATATTCTCTAATGTCACTATAGATGCGGATCGCCAACACATTTCTTCAACAATGATACATGGAAAACAGGATGCACCGACACCAAATCATTAGGCAAGTCAAGCTCATAAGCAACCTTACCAACACGTCTCAAAATTTGATATGGGCATACATAACGGGGACTAAGCTTCCCTTTCTTCCCAAATCTCACTACAATCCTCAAGGGAGAAATTTTCAAGTAAACCCAGTCATTAACATCAAATTCTAAATCCCTCCTTCTAACATCGGCATAGGACTTTTGTTGACTTTTAGCCATTTTCAACCTCTCTCTAATAAGCCAAACTTTCTCCATAGCCTCATTGTAATACCCTAGCTTTCCAAGAAATGAAAATGCAGAATTTACCTGTAGGCAGTGACCTACGGAGGCCACTTACGGGTCGTAGAAAGGTTGACGGACCGTAGGTGAGGAGTCATCAATGGCTCTGTTAATTTAAGTTATTCCTAGTCTCTGAAGTCTGATCTACGGGTAGCAGGACGGTTCGTAAGTCAAACGATGGTCCAAAGAAAGTAACCGTAGATGTCCCCCAGACTTGGTTAAATTCTTGAACCTCAGGCTGTGGTCTACGGTTGAGGTGTACGGTCCGTAGATGGTCCTACCAACAATAGATTGAAAGCGTCGTCGCAGGGTCCCAGATACCAACTATCTGAATCTTTTGACGCTTCAGCAGGATGGTCCGTCAATGGATGTAAGGACCGTAGGTCCTGACCGTAGATGGGCCCCGACAGGTTTTAATTAAGGGCTTTTTAGTCTTTTCTCTAGTTAATTCCCTAATTAACTAAGTTGGTTTTACCCTTAATGAAGGTCTTATATATAGTTTTCTATACCCAAATCACTTCATTCTAACTCATTCCCTAAATTCACCTCTCAAATATTTCTCTCTCTAAAAGAAATCATCTCTAGCTCAAGGAAGAAGAAGAAACTAAGTCCTCCATTGAAGATCACCCAATTTCCTCCATTTTCTAGTGGGCTTTGCTAAGGTATGATGGTATTGACCAATGGAGTTGCTTCCTTCATTGGGCCCTCCCTTTTCTTCATGAATTTCAAGGTTCAATTCCCTTCAAGTAAGCTAGAGTTTGATCAATTGTTATGGGTTCTTCAAGTATGAGTTCTATTACTGATTTTATGCTTTGTAGTGCACGATTTAGCGTGGATAAAGTAATTTAGTGCACGATCTAGCATGAATTACATGATTATTGTAAATATTGTATGAACCCCCATGATCCCAAGTAAATTCTCCCCAATTTGATAATCTATGCCTTGATTGTTGGGTTGAGATTTGAATTGATGAAATTGATGGTTCATCTATGAAATTGTGCATGAATTGGGGTTAAGTGCATGAATTTAGCATGTTCAAGTAAAAAGCATGACTTTCCTCTTTTATGTGGGTTACTTCAAGTATGACTAAACTTCCTTGATTATGACTTTTAAGAGCTAGCTTGCATTGAATTTCATGGTTTAAAATAAAGGCAACATGTAACCATTAGCTATGAAGAAAGAGCAAGATAGAATCATGAAGAAAGAGGGCTATAGAATCAAGCATGTTTTATATGAAATCTATGATAGGATGATGTTGAGTCTTGAAAGAGTTCTCTCATATAATGCTCAACCTAAGCTTGTGAAAGGTTTTCTCACATGTAAAGGATTCATAACTTGTTAAAAGGTTTGCTTAACTAAAATTGAATCAAAAGCTTAAAGAAGCTATTCTAGGGGTGTAAGCTTGGACAAGTCCATGAGAGAAGAAACACTCAATGAAGTAAGCTTGGACTAGTCCATGGTATGTGAAGTCATGTTTAGCTTGGATTGGCAACCCCAGTTGTGCCTTTCCATGAATATCAATATTTATGATTGTATAGTGGGAATTATGCATAGAACCGAGTGGATGGGTGACAAGTCCCCATATGTCCTATGCCTATGTGGCCCCATAGGTGGTCTTTAACAGGTCCATATTATATCAGCTTAGCTAGTGGATCCACATAGGCTATGGTTCAGGATCCTACCTTTGTAAGTAGAATGGCCCTTTATCGGTGTAGGGCAGACATCGGATTCCTTGTTGAGTTATTCCATGGTCTCCAGGTCGGTTTAAGGCTTTTCCCACACTTCAACTTGCACAATGGTGCATGGGTTACTAAAACTAAAGTAAAGAAAAGAAGAGTAAAACAAAGATGATTTAGCTTGCTTTAGCCACGGTTTATGCTTTATGCTATTTGGTTATATGCCTTATCATGTTTAGCTTGGCTAGTTGCATGTCATATTTATATCTCAGTTTCTAGCATGTTTTATGAATTTATGTGCATGGTTATCATACTTAGTACTTTATTGTGCTAACACATACTCTTGTCTGCATCAACTTCTTTGGTGTAGGACGTGGCAGTTCTCCTACTCGTGGCTAGAGCATTGATTTAGAGTTGAGAAGAAGAATTGGTGAGTCCTCATCCATCCAAGGACATAGCCTTGTTGGATTTTACTTTGATGTCTTTCCTTATGTTGGATATTGTACTGGGCTGCGTCCCTATCACTTTTATTCATATTCTATGATATTAGAAGGCTTTGAGACATAAGATGTAGACTTCCGCTGTTTTGATTAAAGATTGATATAAAATGCTCTTATGAACTCTTACTTCTCTATTATCTTGTATGTTATGTATGCTAAGGGCTTGTATGAGACCTCTCGGGGTCTTGTATGCCATGTTACATCTTGGGGCTACCCTGAGTCGTGACAAACTTGGTATCAAAGTCAGGTTTTAGAAATATCCTAGGATGTCTCATAAGCCGTATCGAGTAAAGTCTTGTTCATGGGTGTGAAGCGCACCACACTTATGAATGGGAGGCTACAAGATGTTTAGGAAACTTCACTTCTTTTGTTACTCTTGAGTCATGCCATAGATTTTAACTCTATATCTCTCTCCTAATCACCTATCCTATGCGTTTCAGGATATGGCATCTCGAAGGGCCTACGCTACTAGGAATGCAAGAGAGAACGAAGGGCAAGGAGCTCCTCCTCAAACTCCACAAGCTTCGGTTGATCCTTTGGCTGAGCAAGTGACCCCTGTAGAATTTAGGGCTGCTTTCCAAGCTTTGGCCCAAGCCGTGACGGCCCAAGCCAATAGAGAAGTGGTGATTCCCATGAACCCAAATGTGGGTACGGCGGCGTCAAGGGTGAGAGACTTTACAAGGATGAATCCTCTAGAATTTCATGGCTCTAATGTGGAAGAGGATCCTCAAGAGTTTATTGATGAAGTTTATAAAGTGTTGATGATAATGGGTGTGACACCGGAAGAGAAGGCGGAGTTGGCCACTTATCAACTTAAAAGTGTTGCCCAAACTTGGTACAATCAATGGAACTTAAGAGTGCTTTCCTTGATCGATTCTTCCCTCTTGAGAAGAGAGAGGCCAAGGTGCTTGAGTTTATTAATCTTCGTCAAGGGAGTATGAGTGTGAAATAATATGCATTGAAGTTCGCACAATTGGCTTGATATGCTCCGTCCATAGTTGTCGACCCGAGGGCAAGAATGAGCAAATTTGTGTCGGGAGTGTCTGATATGTTGGTGAAAGAGTGCCGCACCACCATTCTTGTGCATGACATCGATATTTCTCACCTCATGGTTTATGATGAACAAATTGAAAAAGAAAAGCTTAAAGAGAGGTCTAGGGAGACCAAGCAAGCTAGAACCGGAGATGGCAACTTTTCTCATGCGAAATCCGAGGGACATGGTCGTTCAAGATTTTGCCAAAGGTTATCTAATCAAGGCTCTTCCAAGGATTCTCTGAGATCCAACAATGATAGGGTGCCAAACCCTAAGCCTCAAGAAGGGAACGGTGGTGGATCTTCTTTGCCTAGTTGCACTAGATGTGGGAGGAGGCATAAAGGCAAATGCCTGGCTAGTTCATATGGTTGCTATACTTGTGGTACGGCTGGTCACAAGATGAGAGATTGCACATCTCTCTTGGCTAAAGGAAGAGAGGGTAAGCAAGCTTCCCCAAGTAGTTCGGGTTCAGGTGCTCCTAAGCAAAACAGATTTTATGCACTTCAGTCTCGTCATGAGCAAGAGAGCTCACCCGATGTGGTCACCGGTACGTTGAAATTTTTCCATTTTGATGTCTATGCCTTGTTAGAACCCGGTACTACATTGTCCTTTGTGACGCCCTATGTGGCCATGCGATTTGATATTTTACCGGATATTTTGCTAGATCCTATCTTTGTTTCTACTCCGATAGGAGAGTCTATTTTAGCTAAGAGAGTTTATAGAGGTTGCTCCATTTACTTATCCCATAAAGTTACTCTTGTCGATCTCATAGAGCTAGATATGCTAGATTTTGATGTCATTCTTAGGATGGATTGGTTACATGCTTGTTATGCCTCTATTGATTGTAGGACCAGAGTGGTCAAGTTTCAGTTCCTTAATAAGCCTATCCTAGAGTGGAAGGGAGGAAATTCTATGTTTCGAGGTCAATTTGTTTCTTATCTAAAGGCTAGAAAGATGATCTCTAAGGGCTGCATTTATTATCTAGTTCGGGTGAGGGATGTAGATTTTGAAACCCCTACTCTTGAGTCGGTCCCCATTGCTAGTGAGTTTCCGGAAGTGTTTCCCGATGACTTGCCCGGTATTCCTCCTGAAAGGGAAATAGACTTCGGTATTGACCTTCTCCCAGATACGCAACCTATCTCTATTCCTCCCTATAGAATGGCTCTGGTGGAACTTAAGAAATTTAAAGAGCAATTGAAAGACTTGTTGGATATGGGTTTCATCCGACCAAGTGTTTCCCCATGGAGTGCTCCGATATTGTTCGTGAGAAAGAAAGATGGTTCACTCTGTATGTGCATCGACTATCGCCAATTGAATAAGGTTACAATCAAGAATAAGTATCCTTTGCCAAAGATAGATGATTTGTTTGACCAACTTTAAGGGGCTAGTTACTTTTCTAAGATCAACCTTCGTTTGGGTTATCACCAATTGAGGGTGAAAGAAGATAATATTCCAAAAACGGCTTTCTGGACAAGGTATGGTCACAATGAGTTCTTGGTTATGTCGTTTGGGTTGACAAATGCCCCGGCCGCATTCATGGACTTGATGAATAGGGTGTTTAAGCAATACCTTGACATATTGTGTTTATTGATGATATCTTGATCTACTCAAGGAATGAGGATGAGTATGCTAGTCATTTGAGGGTTGTGTTGCAAGTCCTCAAGGATCAACAACTCTTTGCAAAGTTTAGCAAATGTGAATTTTGGTTGAGATCTGTGGCTTTTCTTGGTCACATTGTTTCCGGTAAGGGTATTGAGGTAGATCCTAAGAAGACCAAAGCGGTCAAGAAATGGCCTAGACCTTTATCACCTTCGAACATTCGTAGTTTCTTGAGTTTAGCCGGTTATTATAGGAGGTTTGTTGAGGGGTTTTCTTCAATTGCTTCTCCGTTGACGGCTTTGACTCAAAAGAAAGCTAAGTTTATGTGGTCCGAGGCTTGTGAAAGGAGTTTTCAAGAATTAAAAGACAGACTTACTTCGGCCTCGATATTGACTCTACCAGAAGGAACCGATGGTTTTGTAGTGTATTGTGATACCTCAAGGATTGGGCTAGGGTGTGTTCTTATGCAAAACGGAAAGGTGATTGCCTATGATTCGAGGCAACTAAAGGTGCATGAGAAGAACTATCCCACTCATGACTTAGAGTTGGCAGCGGTGGTGTTTGCTTTGAAAATATGGCGACATTACTTGTATGGAGTACATGTAGATGTCTTCACCGATCATAAGAGTCTCCAGTATGTGTTTAAGCAGAAAGATTTGAATCTCTGCCAAAGAAGATGGCTTGAATTGCTAAAAGATTATGATATGAGTGTTCTCTATCATCCCGGTAAGGCTAATGTAGTGGCGGATGCTCTTGGTAGATTGTATATGGGCAGTGTTGCGCATATTGAGGATGGTAAGAAAGAGTTGGTTCGTGATATTCATAGTTTAGCCCGATTGGGTATTCGGTTGATTGATTCCGCTAAGGGTGGAGTTACCGTTCACAATGGTTCCGAATCCCCTTTTGTTCACGATGTAAAAGCTAGGCAAGACCTTGATCCAATTTTGGTGGAATTGAAAGAAGTGGTTCTTAAGAAGTCCATAGAGGGGCAAATTTTGTCGAAAGCTCATAGTTCTAGATTTCTATCCACCCGGGAGCTACCAAGATGTATCGTGATTTGCGGGGAATCTATTGGTGGAATGGCATGAAGAAAGACATTGCAGAATTTATGGCTAAGTGTCCTAATTGTCAACAAGTGAAGGTTGAGCATCAGAGACTTGGAGGTTTGACCCAAGACATAGAGATTCCTACTTGGAAGTAGGAAGATGTGAATATGGATTTCGTAGTAGGTTTGCCACGCACAAGGCGACACTATGATTCGATTTGGGTTGTGGTTGATAGAATGACTAAGTCAGCCCATTTCATTCCAATCAAGACTTCTTATTCGGCGGAGGATTATGCTAAGTTATACATGAGGGAGATGGTTAGGCTGCATGGAGTGGCTTTATCCATTATCTCCGATCGAGGTGCCCAGTTTACTTCTCAATTTTGGAAGTCATTCCAAAAAGGTCTTGGTACTCGTGTTAAGCTTAGCACGACCTTTCATCCCCAAACCGATGGGCAAGCAGAGCGTACTATTCAGACTTTAGAAGACATGTTGAGAGCTTGTGTAATTGATTTCAAGGGTACTTAGGATGACCATTTGCCTTTAATTGAGTTTGCATATAATAATAGCTACCATTCTAGCATTGGTATGGCTCCGTTCGAGGCTCTCTATGGTAGGAGGTATAGATCTCCTATAGGTTTGTTTGAAGTTGGGGAGTTTGCTTTGATAGGCCTCGAGTTGGTGCATGAGGCTATGGAGAAAGTTTGGCTTATTAGAGAGAGGCTGAAAACGAATCAAAGTCGACAAAAGTCTTATGCCGATGTTAGAAGAAGAGAATTAGAGTTTGATGTTGATGATTGGGTTTACTTGAAAATTTCACCTATGAAGGATGTAATGAGATTTGGGAAGCAAGGGAAGCTTAGTCCCCGTTATGTAGACCCATATCAGATTTTGAGACGTGTTGGTAAGGTTGCTTATAAGCTTGATTTGCCTAGTGATTTTGGCATCGGTGCATTCGGTTTTCCATGTCTCATTGTTGAAGAAATGTGTTGGTGATCTGACCTCTATAGTGTCAATAGAGACTCTTAGCATAAAGGATAGTCTTTCCTATGAAGAGGTTCCGGTTGAGATTTTAGACCGACAAGTCCGGAAGTTGAGAAATAAAGAAGTTGCTTCCGTGAAAGTTCTATGGAGGAATCAATTAGTTGAGGGTGCTACTTGGGAGGCCGAGGTCGATATGATGTCCCGCTATCCTCATCTTTTTCCTTTTGATTCTCCTCTAGCTTGAGGTACCTAATTCATCATGGTTCATTCTTTTGGTCTCATGTGTGATAGTTAATTTTCATGATTCCTTGATTTTATGCATGAAGAGTCTACTATGATATATGCGCATTGTGTATGAGTTGCATAAAGTCTTCATGAATTAGAATTGAGCATGCTTTAGCTTGGAGTTGATGTTTCTTCCTCAGATATGTGCATTATATGCTTGCCTGTTAGGTTGGGTTATTAGTCCGAGTCTATGACCCTTCTCATGATGTCCAGATTCTCATTCAAGGACGAATGTCCCCAAGGGGGAGATATTGTAATACCCCAGCTTTCCAAGGAATGAAAATGCAGAATTTACCTGTAGGTAATGACCTACGGAGGCCACTTACGAGCCGTAGAAAGGTTGAAGGACCGTAGGTGAGGAGTCGTCAATGGCTCTGTTAATTTCAGTTATTCCTAGTCTCTGAAGTCTGATCTACGGGTAGCAGGACGGTTCGTAAGTCGAACGACGGTCCAAAGAAAGTAACCGTAGATGTCCCCTAGACTTGGTTAAATTCTTGAACCTCAGGCTGTGGTCTACGGTTGAGGTGTACGGTCCGTAGTTGGACCTACCAATCCTAGATTGAAAGCGTCCTTGCAGATCCCCAAATACCAACTCTCTGAATCTTTTGACGGTTCAACAGGACGATCCGTCAATGGATGTACGGACCGTAGGTCCTGACCGTAGATGGGCCCCAACAGTTTTTAATTAAGGGCTTTTTGGTCTTTTCCCTCGTTAATTCCCTAATTAACTAAGTCGGTTTTACCCTTAATGAAGGTCCTATATATAGTTTTCTATACCTAAATCACTTCATTCTAACTCATTCCCCAAATTCACCTCTCAAATATTTCTCTCTCTAAAAGAAATCCTCTCTAGCTCAAGGAAGAAGAAGAAGCTAAGTCCTCCATTGAAGATCACCCAATTTCCTCCAATTTCTAGTGGGCTTATCTAAGGTATGATGGTATTGACCAATGGAGTTGCTTCCTCCATTGGGCCCTCCCTTTTCTTCATGAATTTCAAGGTTCAATTCCCTTCAAGTAAGTTAGGGTTTGATCAATTGTTATGGGTTCTTCAAGTATGAGTTCTATTACTTATTTTATGCTTTGTAGTGAATGATTTAGAGAGGGTAAAGTAATTTAGTGCAAGATCTAGCGTGAATTACATGAGTATTGTAAATATTGTATGAACCCCTATAATCCCAAGTAAATTCTCCCCAATTTGATAATCTATGCATTGATTGTTGGGTTGAGATATGAATTGATGAAATTAATGGTTCATCTATGAAATTGAGCATGAATTGGGATTAAGTGCATGAATTTAGCATGTTCAAGTAAAAAGCATGATTTTCCTCTTTAATATGGGTTACTTCAAGTATGACTAAATTGCCTTGATTATGACTTTTAAGAGCTAGCTTTCATTGAATTTCATGGTTTAAAATAAAGGTAACATGTACCCATTAGCTATGAAGAAAGAGAATGATAGAATCATGAAGAAAGAGTGTTATAGAATCAAGCATGTTTTATATGAAATATATGATATGATGATGTTGAGTCTTGAAAGGGTTTTCTCATATAATGCTCAACCTAAGCTTGTGAAATGTTTTCTCACATGTAAAGGATTCATAACTTGATAAAAGATTTGCTTAACTAAAATTGAATCAAGGGCTTAAAGAAGCTATTCTAGGGGTGTAAGCTTGGACAAGTCCATGAGAGAAGAAACACTCAATGAAGTAAGCTTGGACTAGTCCATGGTATGTGAAGTCATGTTTAGCTTGGATAGGCAACCCCAGTTGTGCCTTTCCATGGATATCAATATTTATGATTGTATAGTGGGAATTATGCATAGAACCGAGTGGATGGGTGACAAGTCCCCATATGTCCTATGCCTATGTGGCCCCATAGGTGGTCTTTAACAGGTCCATATTATATCAGCTTAGCTAGTGGATCCATATAGGCTATGGTTCAGGATTCTACCTTGGCAAGTAGAATGGCCCTTTTTCGGTGTAGGGCAGACACCAGATTCCATGTTGAGTTATTCCATGGTCTACAGGTCAGTTTAAGGGTTTTCCCACAACACAGCTTGCACAATGGTGCATGGGTTACTAAAACTAAAGTAAAGAAAAGAAGAATAAAAGAAAGATGATTTAGCTTGCTTTGGCCACGGTTTATGCTTTATGCTATTTGCTTATATGCCTTATCATGTTTAGCTTGTCCAATTGCATGTCATGGTTATATCTCAGTTTCTAGCATGTTTTATGAGTTTATGTGCATGGCTATCATACTTAGTACTTTATTATGCTAACGCATACTCTTGCCTGCATCAACTTCTTTGGTGTAGAACGTGGCAGTTCTCCTACTCGTGGCTAGAGCATTGACTTAGAGTTGAGAAGAAGACTTGGTGAGTCCTCATCCATCCGAAGACATAGCCTTGTTGGATTTTACTTTGATGTCGTTCCTTATGTTGGATATTGTATTAGGCTGGGTCCCTATCACTTTTATTCGTATTCTATGATATTAGAAGGCTTTGAGTCATGAGATGTAGACTTCCGCTATTTTGATTAAAGCTTGATATAAAATGCTCTTTTGAACTCTTACTTCTCTATTATCTTATATGGTATGTATGCTAAGGGCTTGTATGAGGCCTCTTGGGATCTTGTTTGCTGTGTTACCTCTAGGGGCTACCCTGGGTCGTGACACACATGTACCAACTCGGGACCTATCAAAGCAACTTCACAAACTTCAAACCAACCTAGAGGAGATCTGCACCTCCTACCATAGAGAGCCTCAAATGGAGCCATACCAATACTGGAATGGTAGCTAATATTATAAGCGAACTCAATCAAAGGCAAATGATCATCCCAAACATATCTTCCAAAGTTTTGATAGTACGTTCCGCTTGTCCATCGATTTGAGGATGAAAGGCCGTACTAAGCTTAACACGAGTACCAAGACTTTTTTGGAAAGACTTCCAAAATTGAGAAGTAAATTGTGCACCACGATCGGAGATAATGGATAAAGGCACTCCATGCAACCTAACCATTTCTCTCAAGTATAACTTAGCATAATCCTCCGCCAAATAAGAAACCTTGACGGGAATGAAATGGGTTGATTTCGTCATAGTAGGAGCATATCAAGACAATTGTGTGAACTTCAAAGTATACTCCTTCACACTCATGCTTCCTTGACAAATATTGATGAACTCAAGCACCCTTTTCTCCCTCATCTCAAGGGGAAAGAACCTATCAAGGAAAGCAATCTTGAACTTCTCCCAATCAAGAGGACCCGCATCAAGTGCCCTCTCACTCTTCCATTGCTCATACCACACTTGAGCTACACCCTTAAGTTAATAAGCGGCCAACTCCATTTTTTCCTCCGGCGTCACACCCATAATCATTAGCACCTTGTACACCTCATCAATAAACTCTTGAGAATCTTCCTCAATCTTAGAACCATGAAACTCCGGAGGGTTCATTCTAGTGAAGTTCCTCACTCTCGATGCCGTCGTACACACATTTGGGTTCACGGGAGCCAAAACCTCCCTATTATCTTGAGCCGTCATGGCTTGAGCCAACACTTAAAAAGTAGCCCTAAACTCTGCGTTAGTCACTTGTTCGGTCAAAGGGTCGGTCGGAACTTGAGGAGCTTGAGGAGGAGCTTCTTGTTCCACATTCTCCCTCGCATTTCTTCTAGCATAACTCTTCGAGCAGCCATATCCTGAAACGCATAAGATAGGGATTAGGAGAGAGACATATAGAGTTACACTCTATCGCACGACTTAAGAGTATTGAAAGAAGTGGAGTTTTCTAAACATCTTATAGCCTCTCATGCCTAAATGTGGCGCGCTTCACACTCATAAACAAGACTCTACTCGACGTGGCTTATGAGACTTCCTAGGATCTTTCTAAAACCTTGTGCTCTAAATACCAAGTTTGCCACGACCCAAAGTACCCCCAGGATGTGACATGGCATACAAGACCCCGAAAGGCCTTATACAAGCCACTTAGCATGCATAGACAAGATAATGGAAATCAAGAGTAAATAAAAATAAGTTCAAGTCATAAGAGTTTTGTAAAACAAAGCGGAAATCTACATAGTCTCAAGCCATCTATTACATCATGGAGTGACGGGGACGTAACCCACGCATCACATACAAAAGTCTAGAATCGAAATACATAAAAGGAATGAAAGAGTCTCGGTCTTCGAAGCATGAAAACTCACAAATCTTCAAGGAACCTTCAACTAGGCTCTAGCCACGAATAGATGGAGAAGAGTCGTCACTCCCTACATCAATAGATCAATGTAGGCAAGAGTATGCGTTAGTACAATCAAGTACCAAGTATGATAGCAATGCACAAAATCATTTAAACATGCAAAAACAGGACCTTTTCATAACATGCAATGCCCAAGCTAAAACATGAAAAAGGTTAGAAACATAAGTCATAAATCATGGTCAAAGCAAGCTAAACATCTTTACATCACTTGTGAAATATCTTAAAATCACTTTAGTTCATTGTTTGTGGGATGTAGCCTTAACCGACATGTAAGACCATGTGAGCTACCAATATAGAATCTGGTGTCTAACCCTACACCGATAGGGCCATCCTACTTGCCAAGGTAGGACCCTTTATGTAACTTGTAGCTTACGTGGATCCACTAGCTAGTGTCTATCATAGACCATCATCCTATGGGGGCACATAGGTAAGGGATAAGGAGATTGCAACTAGAAACCCAGCCTCTACTATGGGAGAGCTTCCATCTCCATGTCATCTCGGTGCTAAGCATAAATCCCATGGAATAGTCATAACTCTTATTCATCTTATTATCCATGGCCCAATCCAAACTAAAGTTCATTAGGATTGATGTTTCATATTCCATGGACAAGTCCAAGCTTACGTCATTAGAATAGCTCCTTAAACCTTTTGATTCAACTTTAGTTGAGAAAACCTTTCAACAAGTTATGAATCCTTTAAGTGAGAAAAATCCTTTCACATTCATAGTTTGATGTAATATGTGAGAACCTTTCACAACTCAACAACATCATCAATCATGCTTAAATCTCAAAGCAAATTCATAAATCATCATAAATTCCATAATTGAACATGCACACTTTCATAAAATCCATCCTTTGATCATTCATGATTCATCATAAAATCAGAGCTTTAGGAAATGTAAATCATGCATGGGTTCATATAGATTTCATAAAATTCATCTTCTTCACAATTCAACCCACCAACATGGCCTAATTTTCGAAATTGGGGGAAATCACATGGGTTCATGGGGCTTCATCTTAATTCATGACATTCAATTGAATTCAAGCTTCATAGTTCATAAAACAATCAATTAAATCAACATCGAAAAGAACCCATGACATGGAAGAAAAATCCTAACTTCAATGGAGGATTTCTAACTTGTAAAATAGAGAATTTTTTAACTCTATGGAGGAAAGGTCTCCATAGATGAAGACTATCATACCTTAGTATTCAATTTCCTTAAGCAATTGATGAGGAAAACTTCATTTCTTGGACCCTAGTTTGCCCTCTTCTTCTTCTTCTTCTTCAAGCTTCTAGAGAGGGAAATATTTGAGAGAGGAGAGTTTTGGGAATGTTCAGGAATGGGTAGAATTTGGCTTAAAAGATTTATATAGGGTCTAGGTTAAGGGAAAACCCAACTTAGATTAAGAATTAAACACCTAGGGAAAAGACCAAAAAGCCCTTTTGAAATAACTGTCGGACCCCTTCCTATGGTTGGACCTATGGTCCGTAAGTCAACCTATGGACCTTCCTGTCCTGACGTAGATAGATTCAGAGACTGTCAACCTTGGACCCTGCAACGAAAGACCCTATGTACGGTCCGTGGGTCAACCTACGGCCCGTACATGGCCACCGTAGGTCCAATTCTTGGCCCTAAAAATTAACTAAGTATGGATCTCACCTACGAGACCTACCTACGGTTCATACATAGATTAACGATCCGTCTTGGCAAGTCGTATTAAAGTACAGAGGCTTAACATTTTAAGGAACCTGGACTAGCCAACCACGGGCCTGACCTACGGTCCATAGGTCAGTCCATGAGCCGTAGGTGGCTCCGTTGGTACTGGCCCCAGAAATTCTAGAAAAACTAAAATTATTTCCTTTACGAATCCGAGGTGTTACAAAGTCATTATACCTCCATGTCAAAAGCTTGAAATCAATGGAGGATTGGGGGACTTGTCCTTCAAACCCTAGCTTCCTTCTTCTTCTTCTTCTTAGAGAGAGAAATATTTGGAGTGGTTTTGGGAATAGTTGAAAAGTGATTAGGAAGGGTAGAAATTAGGCTTGGAAAGCTTATATAGTACCTAGGATTAAAGGATAACCAACTTAGATTAGGAATAGATTAATTAGAGAAAAGACCCAAAAAAAATAACTGCCGGACCCCATCGATGGCTTGACCTACAGTCTGTAGGTCCAACCATGGACAATCCTAGTCAATCGTTGATAGGTTTGGAGACTATCAACTTTGGACCCTACAATGACGGGACCCCATGTACGGTCCGTGGCTCAACCTACGGCCCGTACATGGCCACCGTAAGTCCAATTCTTGGCCCTGAAAATTTAACTAAGTATGGGTCTCACCAATGAGACCTATCTATGGCTTGTACATAGAACGATGACTCGTCCTGTTGAATCGTATATCAACTACTGAAACTTAACATTAGGAAAACTTGGACAGTGCCAACCACGATTCCACCTACGATCCGTAGGCCAGACCATGGACCGTCGGTGGTCTCGTTTGTACTGCACTAGAAATTTTTTTGGAAACCTGAAATTATTCCTTTTTCGACTCCGAGGTGTTACAATATCTCCCCTTGGGAACATTCGTCCTCGAATGGGAATCAAGACATCTTAAGAAGGGTAGAAACAAGATCTAACAAACCAACTAGAATGCAATAATATAAATGCACATATCCGAGGAGGAAACATCAACTCAAAGCTAAAGCATGTTCAAAGCATCATTTCATAAAGTCTATATGCAGCTCATACTCATATACACATGATCATGGAGAAATCAATCAAGTTAACTCATTTTCTCAAAATTTAAGCTTTTCATGAACATGCATAAATGAGGAATCATGGGAATATCTAAGACACATAAGAACAAAAGAGGGAACCATGAGGAACTAAATACCTCAAGCTAAAGTAGGAGTGGAGAGAAAGAGATGAGGATATTGGGACATCACATCGGCCTCGGCCTCCCAAGTAGCACCCTCAACTAACTGATTCCTCCGAAGGACCTTTACGGAAGTAATTTCTTTATTCCTCAACCTTCGAACTTGTCGGTCTAAAATCTTAACCGGAACATCTTCATAAGAAAGGCTATCATTTATACCAAGATTCTCTAATGTAATATGGATGTCGGATCACCAACACATTTCTTCAACAAGGAGACATGGAAAATTGGATGCACCGATGCCAAGTCATTTGGTAAGTCAAGTTCATAAGCAACCTTACCAATACGCCTGAAAATTTGATATGGACCCACATAACGGGGGCTAAGCTTTCCTTTCTTTCCAAACCTCATTACACACTCCATGGGTGAAATTTTCAAGTAGACCCAATCATTAACATCAAATTCTAAATCTCTCTTTCTAATATCGGTATAGGACTTTTGTCGACTTTGTGCCGTTTTCAACCTTTCTCTAATAAGCTGAACTTTCTCCATAGCCTCATGTATTAACTCAAGACCTATCAAAGAAACTTCACCAACTTCAAACCAACTTATAGGAGATCTACACCTCCTACCATAAAGAGCCTCAAATAAAGTCATACCAATACTCGAATGACAGCTATTATTATAGGCAAACTCAATCAAAGGCAAATGATCATCCCAATTACCCTTGAAATTAATCAGACAAGCTCTCAACATATCTTCCAAAGTTTAGACAGTATGTTCCTCTTGCCCATCGGTTTAAGGATGAAAGGTTGTACTAAGCTTAACACGAGTAACAAGCCCCTTTTGGAAAGATCTCCAAAACTGATAAGTGAATTGGGTACCACGATCAGAGATAATGGATAAAGGCACTCCGTGCAACCTAACCATTTCTCTCAGGTACAACTTAGCATAGTCCTTCTCCGAGTAAAAAACCTTAACGGGAATGAAATGGGTTGACTTCGTCATATGATCCACAATGATCCAAATTGAGCCATGTTGGCGTCGGGTGCGTGGTAAACCAACAATGAAGTCCATATTTAAATCCTCCCACTTCCAAGTAGGGATACTAATGTCTACACCATCTCCCCCTTGGGAGAAGACCTCAACGGACTTCTTAAGCACCGCTTCCTTCAACTCAACCAAATTAGGGTCAAGATCTTACTTGGCCTTCACATCGGACACAAAAGACGATTCTGAACCAATAACACCACCCTTAGTGGAATCAACAAACCGAAAACCCAATCGGACCAATCTATGAACACCTCAAACCAATTCCTTCTTACCATCCTCAGTGTGAGCAAAACTACCCATCGACTCCTGACTAAGAGCATCCGCCACCACATTGGCCTTGCGGGGGTGATAAAGGACACTCATGTCATAGTCCTTTAACAACTCAAGCCACCTCCTTTGGCGAAAATTTAGATCATTCTATTTGAATACATATTGTAAACTCTTGTGGTCGGTAAAGACGTAAACATGCACACCATACAAATAATGCCTCCATATCTTTAGAGCAAACACAACCGCCGCTAGTTCTAAGTCATGAGTGGGATAGTTCTTTTCATGAATCTTAAGTTGCATTGAAGCGTAAGCAATGAATTTCCCATTTTGCATAAGGACACACCCTAGTCCAATCCTTGAAGCGTCACAATAAACCACAAACCCATCGGACCCTTCCAGTAAGGCCAACACTGGGGCCGAGGTAAGTCTATCTTTCAATTGTTCCTTTAATTCCTTAAGTTCTTCTGGAGCCATTAAGGAGGAATAGAGATAGGTTGTGTATCGGGGAGAAGGTCAATACCAAAGTCTATTTCCCTTTCAGGATGAACACCAGGTAGATCATCGAGAAACACTTCTGGAAACTCATTAACAATGGGGACCGACTCAAGAGTAGGGGTTTCGGAATCCACATCCCTCACCCTAACAAGATGGTATATGCAACCCTTAGAAATCATCTTTCTAACTTTAAGGCAAGAAACAAACTGACCCTTAGGCATAGAGTTTCCCCCTTTCCACTCTAGGATAGGCTCATTTGAAAATTGAAACTTGACCACTCGGGTCCTACAATCAATAGAAGCATAACAAGAATGCAACCAATCCATCCCAAGGATAACATCAAAATCTAACATATCAAGCTCTACAAGATCAACATGAGTGACTTTATGGGATAAAGAAATGGGGCAATTTCTATAGCCTCTCTTAGCCACAATAGATTATCAATAGGAGTAGAGACACAAAACGGATCTAGCAATACATTTGGAAGAACATCAAACCTCATAGCCACATATGGTGTCACAAAAGTCAAGGTAGCACTGGGGTCAAGCAAAGCATAAACATTAAGGTGAAAGACTTTCAACATACCGGTAACCATTTCGGGAGAACCCTCTTGCTCACAACAAGTTTGGAGTGCATAGAATCGGTTTTGCTTCGAATTCTCACTTGAACCCGTAGCATGTTGAGGTTGAGCCCGTCGACGGTTATCTCCTTCACTCTTAGCCACTAAGAGACAATCCCTTATATTGTGATCCATCTTACCACAACCAAAACATGCATTCGAACCGGCTAGACATTTTCCCTCAAGCTTTTTCCCACACTTAGCACAAGTAGTAGATGAAAATCCACCACCACTAACTCCTTGAGGCTTAGGGTTAGACACCATATCCTTGTTGAACTTAGGAGGAACATTGGAGGAACCTTGACCAGAAAACCCTTGCCGAAACCTAGAACGGACATGTCCATCGGACCTTGAATGTGAGAAGTTACCATCACCGGTCTTAGCCCCCTTCGCCTCCCTAGATTTCTCCTTGAGTTTCTCCTCTTCTATTTGTTGGGCATGCACCATAAGACAAAAAATGTCCATGTCATTGATAATCATGGCGGTACGGCACTCCTTGACCATAATTTTGGACACCCCCGAAACAAACTTACTAATTCTCGCCCTAGGATCGGCAACCATAGTAAGAGCATATCGAGACAATTGTGTGAACTTCAAAGTGTACTCCTTCACACTCATGTTTCCTTGATGAAGATATATGAACTCAAGTACTTTTGCCTCCCTCATCTCAAGGGGAAAGAACCTATCAAGGCCCTGAACTTTTCCCAATCAAGAGAACCCGTATCATCCGCCCTCTCACTCTTCCATTGCTCAAACCACACTTGAGCCACACCCTTAAGTTGATAAGTGGCCAACTCCGCCTTTTCCTCTGACGTCATGCCCGTGATCATTAGCACCTTGTACACCTCATCAATGAACTCTTGAGGATCTTCCTCAACCTTAGAGCCATGAAACTCCGGATGATTCATTCTAGTGAAGTCCCTCACTCTTGATGCCGTCGTACCCACATTTGGGTTCACGGGAGCCACAACCTCCCTATTGGCTTGAGCTATCATGGCTTGAGTCAACACTTGAAAAGTAGCCCTAAACTCTGTATTAGTCACTTGCTCAGCCAAAGGGTCGATCGGAACCTGAGGAGCTTGAGGAGGAGCTTATTGTTCCACGTTCTCTCTCGCATTCCTTCTAGCATATGCCCTTCTAGTGGCCATATCCTGAAACGCATAGGATAGGGATTAGGAGAGAGACACATAGAGTTAAACTCTATCGCATGACTTAAAAGTAATGGAAGAAGTGAAGTTTCCTAAACATCTTATAGCCTCTCATGCATAAATGCGGCGCGCTTCACACCCATGAACAAGACTCTACTCGACGTGGCTTATGAGACTTCCTAGGACCTTTTTAAGCCTTGTGCTCTGATACCAAGTTTTTCACAGCCTTAAGTACCCCCTAGACGTGACATGGGGTACAACACCCCGAAAGGCCTCATACAAGCCACTTAGCATGCATGATATAAGATCATAGAAATTAAAATGTTCAAAAGACAACTTCATAACCAAAGAGTTTTATCAAAAGTAGCGGAAGTCTATACATAGTCTCAAAGCCATCTAAACTCATAGAATAAAAGTTGGGACGTAACCCATACAAAGTTCAAAGAAAGTAAATGACGTGAAAGATAAACGTGGCCTTGTCCTCGAAATGTGAGGACTCACCAAGTCTTCAAGGTTCTTCTACTACAAGCTCTAGCCATGAGTGGATGGGGAGGAGTCGTCACGCCCTACATCAATAAATCAATGTAGCCAAGAGTATGCATTAGTACAAACATGTACCAAGTATGATAACTATGCATAAAACCATAAAATCAAGCAAAAAGGGAATATTTACATGGCATGCAAAAACCAAGCTAAAACATGAGATAAAAGAGGTTAGAAATATAAGTCATAAAATCATGGTCAATGCAAGCTAAACATGCTTAAAGCACTTATGAGATACTTTGAAAGTCACTTTCGTTCATTATTGTGGGAAATTACCTTTAACCGACATTTAAGACCATGTGGGTTATTAACTTGGAATCCGGTGTCCTCCCTACACCTGTAAGGCCATCCTACTTGCCAAGGTAGGACCCTCAATTCCAAGCTTAAGTGGATATACTAGCTAATGTCTATCTAGACAACCTATGGTGGCACATAGTTATGGGACACGGGCGATCGCCACTTGTCCACTCGGTGCTAAGCATAATTCCCACGGATTAGTCATTAATCATAGCTTATCTTTAGTAGACATGGGTAATCGCCTATTTTCTATCATTAGGGAACATGGGTAGTCACCTCTTTCCCCTTTTCATTAGAATGCTCCTTAACTTTGATGCAAGTTTAGTTGAGAAAACCTTTCAACCCTTTATGAATCCTTTATGTGAGAAAACCTTTCACAAATCATGTTTTGAGTAGTATGTGAGAAATCCTTTCACAACTCAATAACAATCAACATTTATGCTTCACTCTCAAAGCAAGTCTTAAATCATCATAATTTCATAATTGATCATGCATATTTCTATAAAATTCATCTTTTCATAAATCGAAGCTTCATCATGAGTCACCATTTAGAAATCATAGTATTCACATGGGTTCATGGGGATTCATCTTAAAACATGCAATTCAACTAAATTCATGCATAAAAAGCCATAATTAAATCAATTTGATCATAGTTTGAAAGAACACACATGATAGAAGAAAATCCTAAATTCAATTGAGAATTCTTACTTTGAAAATTGGGGAATTTGGGGACCCTATGGGGGAAAGGACTCCATAGGTGAAAGTCATCATACCTCAATGCCAAAAGCTTGAAATCAATGGAGGATTGGGAGACTTGTCCTTCAAACCCTAGCTTCCTTCTTCTTATTCTTAGAGAGAGAAATATTTGGAGAGGTTTTGGAAATAGTTGAAAAGTGATTAGGAAGGGTAGAAATTGGGCTTAGAAAGCTTATGTAGTGCCTAGGAATGGTAACCGACTTAGATTAGGAATAGATTAATTAGAGAAAAGACCAAAAGACCCAAAAAAAAAACTGTCAGACCCCATCGACAGCTTGACCTACGGTTCGTAGGTCCAACCACGGACCGTCCTAGTCAATCGTCGGTATGTTCAGAGACTATCAACTTTGGACCCTACAACGACGGGACCCCATGTATGGTCTGTGGGTCAACCTACGGCCCGTACATGGCCACCGTAAGTCCAATTCTTGGCCCTGAAAATTTAACTAAGCATGGGTCTCACCTACGAGACCTACATACGACTCGTACATAGAACGACGACTCATCCTATTGAAGCGTATATCAACTACTGAAACTTAACATTTGGAAAACTTAGACAGTGCCAACCATGATTCCACCTACGGTCTGTAGGTCAGACCACGGACCGTAGCTGGTCCGTTGGTCACCAGAAATTTTTTTGAAAACCTGAAATTCTTCCCTTTTCGAATCCGAGGTTTTACATTATATTAACTTGAAACATTAACAGGTTAAACAACATGTAGACCAAGCAACGGTTGAGACTTCTGTAATTTAGCAAAGTTTGTCAAACTGTTTCCACATTCTTAGTGTCTTTGATTTAACCATTCCGAGAAGAGATATTTATTGAATGACTTATTCTTTATTGTATCATGCAATGTTAATAGGTTAAACAACATGTAGACCAAGTTATACAACTCTCAGTTTGTCTTAGCACTATTTCTCTATGGAGAGGTTAATGTCATAGCTTGAATAAAAAGAAAGTAATATGTAGTTTTTAGGTGTCATCTCGAACAACGCACTACTATCTTACATATGGAAGTTCTGATTTGTGAACAATGTCATATCTTTTCTCCAAATAAAGCATTCAAACAATTGAAGATTCCTTCAAAAGAAAAGTAGGGGATGATAGCATTCCCTATATAAGAGAGTTGGTGGATTTATGCAGTCAATTTGAGTAACATGATACCAGTACCACATGCAACTACATACTATTGGTACATAGATACTATTTGTTCATGCTTCACGGGTCATTATAGAAGGAATAAAACATATATCATTCAAAATAACAACTTAAAAGTGAATAATCTAAGGGCGCGAAGGATTAGGAGGAAATAAATTAATGCAAATGAGAAGTGTTTCAGATTCCTTATACAAAATAATGAATTATGCATTTTCTTCAACCATTTCAACTTTCACATGGTAGCTGCATTCCTCACTTTTCAACTCATTCAGTATATAACATTTCATACTTGACCTCAATTTTAACTTTTATATAAGCTAGCTCCATATTAGTCCCAATCACCAATGAAGAACTGTATAAGAAGTGAGTGGTAGATGATACTCTAAATAGCATCTAAGATACTATAATAGTGGTGACTTCACCAGCTGAGAGCATTGCACCTTGTTTTGTCTCATCATTGTTTCACTCTAATGATGTCTTTACTTCCTCCAATTCCATCTGAAGTTTAGACACCTCAGCTGCAAGTTTGGAGAGAAGATACCTTGAATAGTGTAGCTATCATATTATATTAGATGTTTAACTTTTGGATTTTTCAACAGTTCCCTGAGTGACTTCAATCTATTGCTTCAGCTTGTTCACATTGTCCAGAGTTCCCTCCAATTAGCACTTTTGTTTTTGCTCACTTCATCAATGGTAGTGCAAAGTGTTTGTCAAGCTAGTGTAGTCTCTTTTCTTGTTCCCCAACAGGTTGACACCTGAACTCATTGTACTCCTTTTGAATTACATCAGGATCATTTTTTGATTCATCTTTTGCATTAAGCAAGGAGTTTAATTGCACTCTGGTAGTTTTTAAAATTCTTGTTCTTTCTCAGAGCTAGGACTTTTTGATTTCTGAGGTCAAATTTTACAGGACACTTATTTGGAGGGATTAGGTGTCAATGGGAGAAAGCAGGATGTAAAACTTCAAAGGCATTAGAGGAAAACTTTTGGAATTAACTGGATTAGTTCTACATCATGATTAAGAGATGGAGCATAGTAAACAAACATGGCCATAATGAAATAACAGGTAATACATATAACTCCACAAAGTTGGTGGGTTGGGTTGTTTTTTATTTACAGAGTTTGGTTGGAAGTTCAGGAGATATAAACTTGAATATTGATGGGCAGTGATGAAAATTGCACCAGAAAGAAAAATGTAATGTGAAAAGTTTAGAAGGAAAAATATATTATATAGGGAATAGCATAACATTTGAAGAATAGAAAAGAGTGGCATGTTAAAATAGTGGTGCATTGGATTATCCTTAGCGAGTGTAGTTGGCGCTATGTAGGAAGTGAAAGAATGTGTTGGTAATTTTGTAGTA
Organism: Solanum appendiculatum; assembly: GCA_018342035.1. Classification (NCBI taxonomy): domain Eukaryota; kingdom Viridiplantae; phylum Streptophyta; class Magnoliopsida; order Solanales; family Solanaceae; genus Solanum; species Solanum appendiculatum. The sequence goes on from JAGDQO010001184.1 coordinate 117,072, forward strand.
AAGGATGGCTTAAATGAGACTGTACAAAAGGGAAGTGGGTGTGAACAGGAATGCATAATACCTGGATGATCCTGAGTGAGTTTGGTTGGCACTATGCAGGGACTAAAACGCATTGGTGATGGCTTTTTTTGATACAAGAAGACGTTAAAGGGGACTTGTTGCGTAGAAGCAGGTGAAAAATGAAAAGGATAGGAAGGAGTTTGGTAAAGCATCATGGCTGGTTGGTTTCTAAGAATTTGGGAAGGCCTTTTGAACAACTTCAAAGATAGACGATGAGAAATCACATAAGTAAATGTCTCGGGTGTTTTATATAAGATGGTAGTAAGGGTAAGATGGAAAGTAGAAACAGGTAGAAAAGAGGCGAATACGGAGAATATTGATAAAGGAGCATACCTAGATAAATTGTAGCATTTGGCAGCACATTGTGCATAGCATCAAAAAACAGGGCCCGAGAACTTTCAAAAACAATTGATAAGCGGCAGTTGAGGCATCTGGCAATGTACGATGTAGGTGAAGCAATCGTCTGACTCTCTATATCCATGTGAATCAACTGTAGCATATAAGCGCAACACATAATTTCATTGTCTTTAATTAGAACTTCATTAGAAAAACAATGTAGCAACCCAATTTTTTCACATACAAGGGTCAACACCTAACCATAAATCGATTTTGGGGAGACATGTTACACAAATCAAAAGACACTGTGGGAGAGCTGTGAATGGTACATCTTAGCCAGCCGGCATTGGTATTGCCACAATGGTAGTGCCATACTGTACCTAAATGTAGTTAACTATTTTTATAGAATTTGACTATTAATTTTCCAAATCACCGCACAAGATAATCTATGCATTAAGCCCCTTCAAACTAACACATGGCAATCCCAAATCTGCAGTTACAAAAGTCTCAAAAACCATTTTGGCACTTCCCTATACATCCCAATGATCTCTTCCTAATCTCTCTGTTGTCCACACCATAGTATCTTCAACACTTTCACCATAAAGACATGACTTTACTGTTACCAATCTTCCTTCTTTCATGATTTATATCTATGGCCATTATTGTGGAAGATGGAGCGAAACAAAATATTGTTGACTGTTCCTTAGATTTTGTTCTGCCTTTCCTAGAACTAAATCCACCATCTTCCTCAAAGCATATTGGTGGATACTATTTTCTAGGTAAATCATACATATGTGCATTGCTTAAAGCATGTGTTGGTTTTTGGATAGTGCGAAGGAGTTTGTAGATTTGGAAGTGTAAAAACAATGGATTTAAGAAGTATGCCCGGATATGTAGGAGGGATTTGTGGTGGTGTGCTATAAAACGCCAAAGTTAGGACTTGAGAATGGATAGGGCAAATGAATTTGTAGGGGTGTTATAGGCAATTGTAAAGACAAAGCGTGACGAAATGTAAAAGGAATAGAAAAGTAGTTGTTGAGGTTGAAGTAGTGTGTTAACCATTTAACGTTGGAGTTCCTATTGCAAAAGGGAAGGGAATTTAGTGTGAATATATAAATTGAGTAAAAAGAGAATTCATCGCATGTTGTGGTGCCAGATGCAGCGATAACAGGACGTAGTTTGGAGAAGAAGAATAGTCGGTGGGTCAATTTGTAAGATGGTGGTGTCTGTTGTAAATAGGCGCAACGTTTATGAGGAACGACAATAGTTGTAAAAGGAATGAAGGTGAGAAGCGGCTATTGAAGGTTGATGAGGTTGAAGCAGCGTTTGATTTTGGCATTTCTATTACGGAGGGGAAGGACAGTTCTGGGAATATATAAATAAAAAGGGATTCCTCGCTTGCGGTGGAGCCACCTCATGGGCTAAGGGTTCTCTTTCATATATATATAAGATTCGGACCCAAAAAATCAAGTCAAATTAGGATCATATGACCCACACGCGGAATCACAAAATTTACTCTGTCACTAGGTCCCAACTAGATCAAGGAATTTGTACCCTAAAAATGGACACAATTCGAGCACTAACGAGCCCAATTCCATCCCACCCTAATTAAGCTCAAGAATGATAAAAAAAATTGAATTTAAGAGCGGAAATCAATGGAACTTACAAGGTAAACGAAAGATTTGCGATCCACAATATGCACTCGAGCTAACCACCAAAACTTCCCCACAATCCCCACTAATTTTGCTCTAAAATTAAGCTTCAAATGACCTTAAGAGAACTTGGTCTCAAGAAAGAAAAGCTAAAAAGCATGAAGAACTAATTTATAACTCCCATTCATTGGCCTCCGAGAATGCAGGACCTGATCCATGAATGCAAAGATCAAGTTGACTAACCCTTCTTGGCAAACGTGACTAAGCCAACAAATGCGGTGGTCTAATTCATAGACCTTTACAAATGCGGCTCAATCCCTGCAAACGTGGGGAACAACCCATGATGCACCAGCAAAGGCTGCATCAACTGTATTTTGAAGTTAAGAAAATACCCCAACGAGGGCTCAAAATTCAATTGAAACTCTGTGAATGCAAAGGAACTAAGATACACCACAAAAATTGTCATTCCAGACTCAACAGAAGTGATGAAACAACCAATGGAGGTCATCATGATAGAATGTTGACCTAAGTCAACACTTACAAAGGCAACCAAAAAAGCATAATACAAAACATCACAAAAAGATCCTGATCACTTTGGGATTCAAACCAAAGGTCATTCTAGACCAACCTCGACATTCTAGAGCTAACCGCACTAACAGAATTCTCATCAGAGTAAGTTTACCAAGAATGTTACCCGAAGTCAACTCTTTGCCAAACTTTCAAAAACTTGTCGCCAATAGCTAAAACTCACATCGAAGACCTCGAGACCCGAACCAACCATGTCACTAGCCCAAAATGGGCCTTCAAAAGCTGATGAAACTAATGGAAATCTCATACGATCAGATTCTCTAGATGTTGACCAAAGTTAACTTTTCCAACTTAAAAGCTTCCTAAAAGGAAAAAAACTTACTCAAAACTCTCCCGACCACATTGAGAAGTGTGCCACCTATTCCAACACACCACATACAGTACACAAAAGCTACAGGAAGGGAAAAAATAGTACCTTCATGGAGAAGCAAGTAAATGACCACGAGGGTCATTACACCAAGCTCTCCAGGAATGGACTCCATTGATGTGATCAACTTTCGCTAGTGTGGTTGGCTCTCTGCTGGAACGGCTTCGTAAGAGTGATCCAAGGTCTGTGAGACCAGCTGCATCACTAGTTTCAACTATGTCCTAAAGCCCTCAAATGGACCCCAGGATTCTACTGGATTCCAACAAATAGAAACCAAACATGCTATCCTACTAGAAATAAAATTTAGAACTCAACAGAATTGATAAATCAACCATTGGAGGTTGTCTTGATGAAATGTTGACCAAAGTCAACAATTCAACTAAAAACAAGGAAACAATCAAGTTCCCCAAAATCAAATCACAAACCTCAAGACCCAAACCAAAGGTCCTACCAAATGAAAATCAATATTACAGAGCTAACAACATTGACAGAAATCTTATTCGAGCTCGTTTACCAATAATGTTGACCAAAGTCAACCTTTTCAGTATGAAATCTCCAAACTAGAGAAAATTCACCAAAAACTCTCTCGGAGACCTCGAAAACCAAGTCGCCCACCCCGACAAGTCACAAATACAGCACAACAGCTACAAGAAAGGGGGAAATAGTAAAAATATGTATAGGCAAGAAAATTGCCACGAGGGTCATTACACTTACGAGTTGATGCTTGCTGATATTTGTCTTTTATTGTGTTGTTCACTATTGGCAAGGACTTTGGATTGTAACCGCTATCAATTTTTCCTCTTACACTTTGTTGGTTCTCTTTGTCATTGGTAGGATCTTCTTAAACTGTAAAGGATTAAAACCTATTTGCAATGTTTATCTCGGTGTTGGTACCAACTTGAAGTTGTTTATCTAGCATATTGTTTTCTCTGTTCTCCATTGTAGCAACTTTTTTTATTTTTGATGGTCTTCTAGGCTTCAGGGTCCCCCACAAATTTTCCACTAGATACCATCTTAAGTGGTTGATCTCAGTTCTAGATGCAACACTTAATAGTTTGTTGCATCATGGTTCATAATATACATTCTAAATAGTATTTAAGCAAATGATCGTACTCAATTTTGACCTCTTTTGTACGAACTACTCCTTTAACTTCATTTTTTATTTTCATATTCATAGACTTAGGAAATCTAGATGTAAGGTCTAACTTAACCTTAGTCCTAGCACCGGTAGGTCTAGTTTTGTATATGGTGGTCATATCTCGGTGAATGAGCTTGTCAATAGTTGAAGTCGTTGTGAATAGGGTATCATTAACAAAGAAAGTTAGTGCTAGGTTTGAGAATGAAATCCATGTTATAGCTTGTGTTGTTTCTCTGTCGACTCTAAAATTAGAGTCATAAATCAGGGGTTACGTCTAATATCCTAGCCCTTGTTTGTATTTGATGTAGTAGTAATTTTTTGACATTAAATTGAAAAAGTCTTCCAGGAGAGTACATCTAATAAGAATTACTGGAATTCAACATGCATCTTTGATGCCTAAATTTGCCCAGGCAATCTTTTCCTTATGTCTTCAATTTTAGATCAATCATATGAAAACATATTGTGAGTTCTCAATCAGATTAACTTCATCCTCTTTCCACTTCATCACTATTGGGACACCATTGATAATTTCAACAGGCTTTAGTGGAATTGGCTAGACATTGACAATAATAAGAATAATAATGTGATTAAGAGTAGATGGATTAATTAAGCAAGTTTACATAGCTTAGGAAAGGTTATGGAGGGTTTTCAATAGATATATGGGAATCGATGAAGAGGAGACAATATATTTGATGGGTAGTGGTGGAAAATCTATAGGGATTTGCTTGCCTTCGGGACTGTGCTAGTTACGGCCGATGACGGCGCATGGTAGTAAAGTTAGATCAAGATGGTAACGAGAGAGAAGAGACTATGTTTTGCTCAGATTCTCCAATAATCAAATCTTTCGAACAAATCAAAAAATTAAATTTATAAGGAGAACATTGTAAAGTTTAGCGTTTCTCATCGTATTTCTTGTCGGATCTTATATCCAACCTCATTGGATTCTATATTTGACAATGATCGCCTATGCCAATAAAAATGGTGTATATATTTAAATGTATCAATGATCGTACATTTAGTATACTGAATTAAGAGACAAGTAATTATATATTAATCAATCAAGTAACCACATGGACTTAAGATCAACAATTTTTAGATATAACTATTACCGAATAATCATTCAAGTATTTTTGCCAATGAGTGAATTTTATTATTAACTACTACAAAAATATAAAATGCTAATGGATTTTCAAAGCTTAGGTGTAAAATAGTGAGATGAATATATCATTATTATGGTTGGTTCATCAATTTCATTGAGTTCTCGACCTATTCCTTCTTAATCTGAATTACTAGTGATTATTAATTTATCGAATTAGAATTACTCCTCGTATACTCCTGGAATACTCAGAACGGATGGTTGTCTATATTTCTATTAAGAATGTATTGAATTTATGGCATTTAATTGAACAAGACAACTAGGTATATTCCTATACTATCCATAAATTATTTTCCTGAATCTATTTACAGTGTGGTAATGGCCTAGGACTTTTAAACCAAAGTCTAGTTGCATCGGAAAAAACTCTCAATGGTTGATTTGATTTTAAACATCTCAAGTTGTTTTCTGCATCTCAATTGGGAAGTTAAAATTTTAACTTCAATTTCTTAAATTTCTTCTTCTTTATAATAAATGATCCCATATTTTTAATTAGATGATGGTGGTAAAGCGAGTTCTCACGAATTCTATCTAATTTCATTTTAAACCAACAATCATAGTCATATAATGATTGAAATGGGAACGGATTGTGGTAGCAACTACGCTTTTATATCCATGATTGTATCTATAAAACTTTCACTTGATTACACATAATAAATGATTAATTTGTATAAATATGATTGTTCATCACTGCTCTTCATAGATTTAATTCACCTAAACTAGGAGAATCAATGCGAAACTCTTTCTCTTTTAATGTATCAATTATTTTGCTTTAATTATCTGAATTGTTATTCATATTAATTTGTTCTCATTTTATTCACACTATCTATGGACTAATATAATTTGGATTAGTTACGTTGCTTGTGGTCTTATTCTGAACAATTTAACTGATTAACTTCATTAGACAAACTTTAGTCTAAAAAATGAATATCTTATATAATATTTATCCTATTTTGAGTATGTAAACACCTAATCTAAATTGAGATTATGTCAAAAACATGATTCACTTTTTGAATTATGAGGAGAATTGAAGAAGAGACAAAAAGTATCATTTTTAACTAAATAAAGCATTCTATGTGAGAGGCACTTCGTAAGGGATAGTTTAGTCCATTATTTAAGATGCATACGTCCTACATGATATTTATCATATAATAAATTAATTGCTGAATTCAGTGAACCAGTTCCCAACTTTATGCCTTGCAAATCAAATTAACTGAATTCAATTAGTTGCCCAACAGATTCCAGAAAATCTCTGGATTTTTGTATTCTGAAATACATAATGCCTGAAAAACAAGATAAAAAGGATATAATATTATCAATAAATTAAAACTAGATAAATGACAAAAATAAAAAGGAGTGACAATCAAAATTGGATATTAAAAATGAAGGGGGGAAATACTTATGCAAGTTAGTCAAAAGAAGAATAAATTAGATATAATGAGGAACTAATTCAAATATTCACTTACTTGCATGGAAAAAGCTATATGAATCAATAAGGATTCATCCCATGGCTTTCCAATAAATTGAAGACCAATAGGCAAATCAGACTTATCATAACCAACCTACCCAAAATGAAAAACATCAGTCAACATTAAAAAGAATTTGTACAGTGATAATTACCTTTCATTTTAAACTATGTTCGTTTGGATCACAGTTACTACTACAAAATATTGATTTTATAGTTAGGATGACATTCATAAACATATATAGATATATTTTAACAATGATAAATATGTGCGCACATGCATGAGTGTTTACATTAAATTGAATAATTTATTTATTTTTAATAGTTAAAAAATAAATCAAGGCAAAGTATTAATGAACTGTGGTTAAGTGATAAATATTTATATCCAATATATATATCTTGCATTCATTAGTTTGATGTAAACACTGAGCATAAATAAATTCTATTCATATGGGAATTTTCAATAATGAATTAAGTCTCTGATTAAAACTCTTTGAGAAAAGAGAGTAGAAATTGAAGAACATACTGGTATAGTAATAGCAGGCAATCCCAGAAAATTTCCTGCTATCTGGTATCGAACTAGTGCAGCTGAAATAATAGGCACATATAATCAAGTTTTCTCATAAAACAACTTGATAACAACTGATAACTATTTATGAATAGTAAAGGAAAACATTAATCAATAAGTAAAATTACATTTAAAAAAATGAGTTTTTGATAATAGACAAAGTGAATTGGGCCAACTAAATGGGATCTACTAAATCAGAGCATAAAGCTAGTGAATGAAATAGGTAACCGACCTACATGGTCCAAACTAGAATCCAATAAAAGCATGGCTACTGAAGATGAAAGGATTCTAATGAAACATACAAGTACAAGAGATCTTGGAGTCTACACTACACCAAAAATAATCTTTAGCAGCAATAGCTTAATTGCGCTAAATATGTATTTTTAGTGGCAAATATCACTCTTTGTGAATGTCTGTATAAACTTTAGCACTCTTTGTTAATGTGCATATTTATTGTCGCTAAAAACTTTTTTGTTGTAGTGCTAAAAGAAAGCAATACGAGATAAGGTCTAGTAAGAGTTGAACTCCGAAGATGCACGTAACTATAAATAGGTAAAAGTAATGAGGTTACCTCTGATGAGTGGTGGATTTACACTCATTTGAGGCTCTTTTCTTATTAGTTTTAGCTTACTTTAAGTTAGAATTGGGGGCTCAAATTGTGTGAAATTATGCCTAAAAAGGCTGCCCCTAAGTTGTTTGTAAAAATGCCCCAACGAAATTTCCCTTTCTGGAGAAGACGACTCCGTGAACGCGGCCTCTCAACAACGAACATGGAGGAATATGATTCCAGATTCTCCATGAAACACGCCCAACAGTCTGCGAATGCGGAAGTTTGAAGTGTTGAGAGCCGCGATCGCGTCCCTCCTCTGCTAACGTAGAAGAGACAGTGATGGCAGGCCCAAAACAGTAGCTTCACACAGCTTAGCTCGGCCCTCTTTTGATGATTTCTCTAGCTTAAATACTTCCTAATACATTGTTTTAAGTGTTCTCAAGAATTTTTAACATGTCGGCTTCGTTTGTAGGTGTTTTCTGCTAAAAATGGCTTTCGAAACCGATCCAAATGATCAAGAAATGGCTCTGGAAATTGAGGAAGAAGAGTACTTTGATGAGAGGAGGTTCCTATTGGCAAAATGTGCACATAAATATGATGAATACTTTGTCCGAATAGTAGTAAAGGAAAAAGGCATTTTCTTAGACAAGCTCGAGGATGGGATGCCAGAAATCTATGGTTGGCTGATTACTAGTAGGTGGATATGCTTCGCCAATGAGCCTATCAAGGCCAATCATACTCTAGTGGCAGAGTTTTATGCCAATTCTCTTGAGATCGACTTTGGTGGAGAGGTTGTTACCACAGTCCGAGGTGTTCAAGTCCACTTTGGTCTGACAATCATAAATGGCTTGTATGGACTCTAGGATGCTGATAATGAGGGGTTCATGAGAAAAAGGTACAAAGAGTTGGGCAACCAGTGGCTTGTCAACAAACTTTATGGTGATGAGCCTCCGGAGTGGTTTACATCGAATCGAGGGATTGATTCTCGTGAGTTCACAGTCGAGATTAAGTCTTGGCTATAAATCATATGTACTCGAATCATTCCTTCCACTCATGACACTGAGGTGACATTAGCCAGGGATGTTCTTATTGCTGCTATTATGGATGGAATGGAGATTGATGTTGGGAGATTGATCATGGACCAGATTACTGACACTACAACAAATTTGATTATCAAAGACAAATAATTTCGTCATTTATAAATCATATTTTGTCACTAAAAATCTTATGAGACGAAAATAATTCGTCAATTAGTCGTCACTAAATGTGTGTCGCTAAAAGTATACAAAGACAATTTAGTGCTTCGTCGCTAAAAGTACTATATTAACTACAGAAAGAAAAATCGTCCCCAAATGCATAAACATTTGTGACAAATATATTTGTCGTAAAAAGTATATTTTTTTATAGTTAATAGTATGCTTTGTCACTAAAAAGGTTATTACTACTGACAAAATTATATCGTCACTAATTATTTTACTTCAATCAGTGACGACATCAATAGTCTCTAAAGTTATATGTATTTCGTAGTTGAAAAAAATTAATTTCGTCACTAATGACTATATTTTATATAAAAAAAATTATTTTGTCCTTAAATGTATTAATTAGGGATAAATTTATTATTATAAAAAAGGCTAATAATTTTGTTGTTAAATCTATCATTTTGTCATTGCTGAAAGTTACCTTTGATGAAGAAATATTTTGTCACTAATTACTAACAATTGATGACATTTAATTATTTTATATTGATATTATTTATTTATTAATTAATCATATTAATTGATATATAATCATAAATCTTGAATATGATTTAATCCTATTATTCAATTGCAATTACAATACTTTCCACTTTCCTATACACAAATAATTTCTTTTCCCTATTATATCTCATCCCAACTTTTTTTAACCCCTCCCACATTATGCTTCCTTGGGAACTCGAACTCACAACCTCAAGGTTGGAAGTGAGGAGTGCTTACAATCCGATCAACTCTCTCTTGTCTCTCATTTTTATTTTATTTTTCGCTTCATTAACGTTTTTTCAAATTTAACTTCTATAGAAATAATATATTATATGATTATTTATACACATACACAAATGCATGAAATTTACCACCCACAATTCATTCAAATGTAGATTATATTTTATGTCTACCAATATTTGGCAAGAGTTTGCACGATAATGTTTTTTCAATATAAATCCCATATTGTTTTTATCCGTATCCAAATGGCTAAAAGTCATTCTCTCTTCTCATTTTACATTCACTAAATCAAAGATGTACAAATGTGTTTGGTATGAGGAAAAATATTTATATTTTTTTTTCATTTTGGTGGGTTTATATGTTTGTGTATGTGTATATTTAAGTTTAACTTGTGTCTTATTTTTTATTGTCTATATAGATAAACGATTTCTAATTGTCATTAATAAAATATTACTATGTAAAATTTAGTTATCCTTTAAATAGATAATTTTTAAAATTTAAAATAAATTCCACGATTATTTTTATTAATTGAATTTTATTATTACGTGGTTGAAACATATAGTACAAATAATGAACCAAACACATTAGTAATAAAACTATGAACTTACGTCCAAAATCTTTATAAAAATAACAGAACTAGTGGAGACTACCAAGATGCCACAAATATATATATATATATAATTGTATGTGTGTGTTGTTTAATTATGTATAACAGTATAAAAGTGTATATAAACACATTTTATACATTATTATACAAGTATATACAAGTCTATACATTTGTGCATAGTAAGTGTATAAGATCTCTTGTGAAAAAAGACAATATGGGTGTAGTTTAAATATATGGGCTATGTAGATGTACTTATTTAATTAGACTGTACATTTTTTTAAACTATCTTTAAATATATTCATTACGATTCTGTCATTTTATTTATTTAGTTTATAAATTTAAAAAATTATTCAGTACAATTATAAATTTATATAAAATTAAACTTTCAATTTTATTAAAAAAATCTAATAATCGGTTCAATTCGATTAGTAAATCAATTGTTTAAAAAAACATCGATACCCATAACTATAGTACTTCATCATAATATATTTGAAATCCTAGTTGGTTAATTTCTTTCATTTGTGCTTTCATTTTTTAGTTTATTTCAATTTTCACACTGATAGAAAAAGTTATTAGAAATTCATGAAATATTTCACACCTTTTCAAAGTCTAAGCTTGTAAGTCGTTGCTCTACGTACGTATGTGGAATCACTATTAAATATGTATAATATTTTTAGATAGAAGCAAATAGGTCGACTTAGTCTATGCAGTTTACCATTCACAAAATCAATAGACACGCACAAAAATAGCACCAAGACTTGAAAAATTAATTTTTCTATCGTCTTTATTGATGAAAGTGTATCAAATAAAAAGTAAAAGTGTTAAACCAACAAATATTAGTGATCTAGTAGTAGAATAGCACCCTCTCACGGTACTTATAACCTGGATTGTATTTTTCAAATGATGCATTTTATAATTGCGTAATTTAAGAAAATTGATGAATTGATTTTTTTCATTTTTATAAAATCGACTAAATTCGTTGGTTTTAATTTTTTTTCCCTCACCAATTAACGAATGGGCTCTGTCTATTTCTTATGAAGCACTTGTATTATTCTTTTTGTAAGTTGTCGTTTGTAATTATGAACAATTGTAGCCAAAAAAAATTGTATTTAGCTATGAATCTTTTTCTATAGCAAATAGTTGAATTATTCACTATAAATTTTAAGTCGTCGCTATTTAACACCTTAAATATTTTATGACAATTTTTTGTTGTCACTAAATCACAGATTGATTAGAGACAATAAAATGTTTGTCACCAATTATTTATATTATTAGTGTCGAAAATAAATGTCATAGTTAAATCTCAATTTTTATAGCTAAAACTTATAATATTTAACTACGAACTCAAATTTGTCGATAATGTAACAACATATTTTTTTGAGACGAAATTCCTTTGTGTCCAAAAATAAATAAATTTTAAGACAAAAAATAATTTGTCATGAATTAGATACATTATTAGTGACAAAATAATTATCACTGTTAACTTAAAATTCGTGAGTAACACTACTTCACAAATGGCGCCAATTATTTTTTTGGTGGGAAACTTTAGTGGATAAAACTTTGCTACGGATTTTTATGTTTCGTCACTAAAAATATAGATGGCATGGAGATTGATGTTGGGAGATTGATCATGGACCAGATTACTGAGTTGGCTCAGGGGAGAACAAAGAGTCTCATATTCCAATCTCTGATTACTAGTTTGTACTATGATGCTGGGGTGGAAAAATACCCTAGATGTGAGGAAAAGAAACCAGAAAAAGAGATTCATCCCTTGAAAAAAGGGAGACAGGAGGGAAAAAAAAGGAAGATTGATGTGGCGGACCTTGAGTTTGGCTAGTTCACTGAGACATTGTCTATATATGGTGATTCCACTTCTGCAGGGCCTCTTCAGTATGGACCAGCTACCATGAGGCACCTCTTCTCCCAGATCCATGCGGTTAGAAAGATGATGGCAAGCATTATTTTGGCTCATCTGGAACCCCCACCTCGGAGGGTGTCCCTCCGACTACCATTGCTTCTATAGTTGTTGCACAAAAGGTGCTGGTTGAACGGCTTGAGCATTTGAGTTGGAGGTAGGGCAAGATCAAGTAGAGGCATAGGACATTCCGAGAGCATGAGCAGACAAAGAGCAAGTTCCTCAGTAAGATGATGGAAAAGCTTAGGAGCTTATGTGGTAGAAGTGCTTCGGATAAGGAGGATCTCACATTTCCTACTAGCTCTAGTTCAGAGTGATGCAGTTCAGGGAGTCCCTCGTATTCTCTTTTGATATTTGGACTGTGAGGACACAGTCTCATTTTCAGTTGGGGGTGCCTCTCTTGTAGTCATTTTGTTGATTGTTCTGCTTGTGATTGTGCCCTTGTCGGGTGTACTTTTCTTTTGTTGTTATGGATTGGTGTGCCCTCGTCCAGCTTTGATATTGTGGATATTTTTATTGATATTGTGTTGGATTGGTATATTTTAGTTTTTGATTTGTAGTTTGTAGCTTTTTTATTTTTATTTTGATGAATGAGATATGAATTGATGATGCCCGATGATGTATAGAGTGGCGACTTTCTTAAGGGTAAATCGTCAACTTCTTGTGAGTGTTTGATTGGTGTTTGGATGTGGTGAATTCTGAGTAGTCAACCTCGAATAGATGCATGAGGTTACCCAATGATGGATTGGTTGACAGCTTTCTTAAGGGAAAAATTTCGTGTTTTTGGGGAAGTTGTGGCTTGGTTGGTACTAAGAACATAGTCATGCATGTGAAAATGTTAAACATACCCCTCCATTTTTTAAAATTGAGCATGTTGCGAATGATTTTGTGACAACTCTTTTTGTGACTTTTGATTCGTTAGCGGTTTAAATATTCAATGACACTTGTATTTTGAAAAGAAAATAAGATTTTGAACCATCTTAATTGATTTGCATGCCATGTGTGGTGAGTTGTTGAATAATGCCTTGTGTTTGCTTATGTCACCTAGAACTTGCCCGGGTAGTCTTGATATGTTGGTCTTGATTCAGTTTGGTTGGAGAAATGATCTTAGGCTTTCTTTGATGTTCTTGAAGTCCACTTGGCCTAAAAATCCCACCTTTGCACTAAATACATCCTTAGATGTCCCCTCTGAACCTTATCTTCTTTATTGGCAACCACATTACAAGTCTTGTCCTTTTTGAAAAAATAACTCTCTTTTGAACCCTTCTCTCCTTGAACTTGAGAATTGTGAAAGTTGAGGCCAAAATTAAAGCCTAAGTTGGGGGTATTGTAGAAAACTCATAGAAGGGATGCTTACCCCATGAGGGCAAGAGAAAAAAAAGAGAGATTGAGAAATGGAGGGAAAAGTCTTAAAGAAAGAAAAAGTTGTGAAAAGAAAGAAAGAAAGTGAATAAATGAGACTTGAATCCTCCAAAGGTTGAAAATGGTTGCATGTGGGGCATCTAGAGTGGAAATAAAAAAAATAAAAAATATTGTGAAATGTGCATTGAGTTGAAAAGTGAAGAAAAGTGAAAAAGTTGGTGAATGATGAGTTATTGTGTAGTGTTCAAGGAGGGTGTAGTCACTTGTACCTAAATGATATCCTAACATTCCCCAAACCTACATTACAAGCTTAACAAAGTGTTTTGAGATCTCTAACCGAATAAAGTTGAGTCAATGTTGATTGAACATATGGGCAAGCCTATGGTGTGGCATTTGTATTTATGAGATGTTTTATTGTGAGCATGAGTGTTTGCATCTTTGTCTCTTCTCTTGTAAATACTTTGTGAGTGTGTTGGGACATTTCTTTCCTTATGAGGGCATGTAAGTTGATAAAGTAGTAATTTTGAAATTCCTAATTGAGTCAAATGAGCATGAAAAAGAACTAATGAGTTGAGTCACTTCTTTAGTTTGAGTTGATGTCACTCAATGATTCTTGGTTCTTGAAAATATGCCAAGAGGATGAGGGGAGTTATTTTTTGAAAAGTTTGCATGTGCACTAATTGATTGTACCAACCGAAGCTATTACTTTTGGGCTTAATTGAAAATGGTGAAATTAATTTGTGCTGTGTGTTAAAATAAGAGCCCTTTGAGTTTTTGATTTTCTTTACTTGAGGACAAGCAAAGTTTTTAAGTTGGAGGTGTTGATGAGTGGTGGAATTCCACTCATTTGAGGCTCTTTTCTTATTAGTTTTAGCTTGCTTTAAGTTAGAATTGGTGCTTTTAATGTGGTTTTCTTCATACTTGCAGGAAAATGAAGTGGAGAATTGATTTAGAAGATACTTGAAGAAACCAAGTGAACTTGAGGCAAAAAGAGGTCAAGAGCTGAAAATGCAATTTCTAGCAGGGAAAGTACCCTTCGTGAACACGCCCGAAGGACCGCGAACATGGGCTCCTGGTCAACGGAGGAATGTAAAAGAGCCAAGAGGACCACTGACACACCAGTCTGGTCAACTCAAGTCTGCGAACGCGGACCACTTTCTGTGAGCTCGGAGAGTCACGCTTCAGGCACCTGGGCATAATGGGATTTCACCAAATTGATTCCAAGAACTCTGTTTACACTCACTGGCAGTCATTATTCAGATTATCTTGGAATGCAACAATCCTAAAGAAAATTTCATCTTTTAGCTTAGAGAGAAAACTTGTAGTGTTCTAAATTTTGGGTTGAGACTTTGAAGGCAAGTTGCCTCACAATTCACATTTGAATTTGAAGATTGTGTGTTTAATAGTAAAATCTCTTGTTCCCTTCTTCATTTCCTTGCTTTAAATTGCTAGAATTATGTGTATAATTGCTAATTGAGATTGGGGTTTTGTGTAAGAAATAGACAGTTCATTTGGATTTTTGATTTCTCATTCTATTATTTTTGTATGTGATTCCATGCTTTCATGAATTGGGTTTGACCTAGTTTTCATGCTTTAATCCATGACTTGAGAGTGCACGCTTGAATCTAGCTTTCGATCTTTGTGGGTTGCTCGAAAGAGAATTCATGAAGTGTAGAATTAGGTTAATAATCATATTTGGCTTTGAGTCCTAAATTTGAGATCGAAAGGAGAAGATTTGGGTCTACTTTATTGAATGCTAAACTTACTAGAAATAGGGGTTTAGATTAAGGTCGTGGATTGCTTTGTTGTTGAACACGATTGAGACCAAAAGGAGATTTCATGACATAACACTTTGAGACTGAAAGGAGATTAGTGTTAATTGATGATGATCTAACCTATTTATGATTGAGTTAGCATGTGTTGAATTGCAATAGATCATTGAGTGCGGATTAAATTCCAAATTTCTCAATTCCCAAATATCCCTTGCTTGATATTGTCTTTTCCCAAATCCTTTGTTTAGTTACTAAAATCGATCTTCATTTGATAAACTTATATATTGTGTGTTTTGGTTCAAACTTGTATCTAGTTTTCCTTTGTCTTTTCGATCGCCGACAAATTATTCCTTGTGGGATTCGACTCCGACTCCTTTGTTGAGTTTTTATTGCTAACGACCGCTTACTCTTTGAACTTATTTTGAGGGTAAATTGAGCATTATCAACCTCCATCTTAAACACTAGTACTACTACTATCTAATCCATTAGGTGTTTGTGACCAACTGACCATCAACCACGTTGGAGTATATATGTGCAGATCTCTCATTGAAAAGAAGTTACACTGAAAGCAAAAGGAAGAATTCAAGCAAATAAGAAAGAGCATATTTGACAAAGGTTTCTGACTTATTGTTTAAGTGCTACCTTATACAAAGAAACAAATTGAAGAACATGTTTTATGCTTATATATTTTACAATCTTCAGATCTAGAATTTTTGTATTAGGATTGTAATTGAGTTGTAGCTATTTCAATTTTCCTAGAAGCAAGTGTTTAGGTATAAACAATAGAAGAACTTAGCTTGGACACAACAATTTATTTAGCTAGGTTGTTGTAGAGTTAGTTCCTAGGTTGCAACTCTGGTTATCTGAATACTATTGGGACCCACTTGTTTTAGTGAATTTGGGACAAATCTTGCATAGATGTAGGTCAAGAGTTTTCACTCTTGTGAGTCAGGTATTTTTCACGTAAAAATAGTACAATATATTATAAAAACACTATTTTATAACGTTAATGCACTTTACATTTCCGCTATGTATAGTAAGGAATAAATAGAGTAACTCAATCCATCACTACTGATAATAATTAGGTATTTAGCACACAACACATGAATTTCTCGTTGAATAGTTACTTTAGTATGGTGCATAATCTAAGTTAACATGTTAGCATAAACGTGAAAATAAAGAACAAGGAAGAACAATAATATTTAACTTGGTTCATATAAGAATGATCCTACGTCCACCAGAGAGCAACTGCTTGTATATTAACAAAGAAAGGGGAGAGATCCCAAATACATTTAAGAGAATTGCTCTACTAATTCTCTACCCTTACAATGTAGTTTGCTATGAGTTTAGGATGATTTCAACAATGAAGAATGACCATCCTTTTATAGGTGGCTAAACTTGGGCTTCTAGCACAAAGAAAAGAAATATAAAATTTGTCTTCCACAAATTTTAGCTTGCTCTCCAAGTTTAATTCCTAGCCAAGTAAATTGGCACATGGAATTTTCTTCCATCGGGTTTGACCCTACAAGGACCAAACCAACTCTTTCAATCTCCACCTTGATTTACGTTACAAGCATGCATATGAACAACTCCAGTCAAAACTTCTAAGCTTACTGGGCAATCCCGTTGTAAGAAACAAGAAGAATCAAACGTTTCTTGAACACACTAGCTCCACCTAGTAGTTGTTCTCCCAGAGTTACATCAGTTGATGCATACTCCCGCCAAGTCCTTGCAGTGTGCAAACTTGGCAAGCGAGACTGTCTTGGTTAACATGTTTGTGGCATTATCGTCTATGATAACCTTCTCGATCTTTATAGCTCCCCCTTCAATGACATATCGAATGAAATGGAATTTAACATTAATGTGTTTGGTGCGCTCATAAAATCTTTCATTTTAATTAAATGAATAGCACTTTGACTATCACATCGTAGAGTTGATTCAAGCTGAACCAAACTTTATTCTACCACCAAACCTTTCAACCAGATAGCTTTTTTTACTGTCTCTGTTGCTACTATATATTCTGCCTCTGTTGTAGACAAAGCGACAATTGACTGTAAAGTTGATTTCAACTAACGACACTGCCAATAAGAGTAAAGATGTATCCAGTTGTGGACCTCTTTCTATCAAGATCCCCTACATGGTCAGAATCTATATACCGGAGAACTCAAATACCTTCACTTTTATGAAAGGTCCTACATCAAAAGCTCCTTTGAGATATCTCAATATCCACTTGACAGCTTCCCAATGTCTTTTTCCTGGATTTGCTATGTACCTGCTTACCGCACTTACAGATTGAGCAATATCTGGATGTGTGCACACCATAGCATATATAATGCTACCACACTAGCATAAAGAACCTTTGACATATGCTCCACCTCATCTATAGACTGAGGCATTTGTAACTTAGAAAGCTTGAAATGAGAATCTAATGGTTTACTTACATGCTTGCTCATATGCATATTGAATCTCTCAAGAACCTTTTCGAGGTACCTCTTCTGAGAAAGATGTACAATACCAGTTTCTCTTGAAATCTCCATTTCAAAGATTTTTTTTGTAGCTCCCAAATCCTTCATGTCAAATTTCTTGCTCAACACTTTCTTTAAAATATTTATCTTTGTAATGTTGTTGGCAGCAATAAGCATATCATCAACATACAATAATAAATAAATCATAGAGTTACCAGACATTTTCTTGTGATACACACAGCTATCAGATGCACTCCTCAAAATTCCATGTGTAGTCATGAATGCATCAAACCTCTTGTACCACTGTCTAGGGGATTGCTTCAAACCATACAAGGACTTATTTAGTTGGCATACATGATCTTCTTTTCCCTTAGCTAGGAAACCTTCAGGCTGATCTGAGAAGAGTGTCTCTTCTAGATCACCATGTAAAAAAGCAATTTTGTCATCAAGTTGTTGAAGCTCCAAATCAAATTGTGCAACTAATGCTAGTAGAATTGAACTATGTTTCACGACTGGAGAGAAGATCTCATTGTAGTCAATTCTCTCCTTCTGAATGGAACCTTTTGCAACTAATCTCGCCTTGAACCTAGCATCTTCCACTTCTGGAATACCCTTTTTCTTTTTGTAGATCCATTTTCATCCAACTGTCCTCTTCCCCTTTGGCCTTTCAACTAAGAACCATGTCTTATTTTTGTGAAGAGATTCGATCTCTTCCATCATGGCTAACCGCCATCGTGCAGCATCCTTGCAAGAAGTTGCTTCAACATACAAGGAGGGATCGATATCCTTAATCTCTTCTTCTACAACTATGAACGCATATGCAATCAGATTTGCTTGCTCTATAAGACGTTTCGATTTTTGTATCTGCCTTTTGTTCCTTTCCTTTGCAATTATGTGTGGTTCATTGAAAGCAAGTTCTTCAAGATCTACATCTTTTGACTCATCAATTTGAGTCTCTTGATCCCTTTCCTTGGTAAGCTCCACCGGTAGCTCCACCTGCTCGTTGTTCTCATTTCCTGATAACTCCACATAAACTTTACAAGGATTAAGTATAGAGGATTCATCAAAGGTAACATCTCTACTAACTACAAATTTGAGTAAAGACAAACACCAAATATTTTACCCTTTTACTCAATCTACATACTCTACGAATATGGCCTTCTTAGCCCTTGGTTCAAGTTTTCCTTCATTAACATGATAATAAGTTGGACACCCAAATATTCGCAAGTATGAATAGTTAGAGGGTTCACCTGACCATACCTCATTAGGAGTCTTAAAGTCAATCACTGATTCTGGAGATTGATTGACAATATGAGAAGCAGTGTGAACTGCTTCAACCCAAAACACTTTGGACATTTTGGCTTGTAAGAAAATACAACGAGCCTTCTCAAAAAGAGTTTTGTTCATCCTCTTGACAACTCTATTCTGCTGTGGTGTATGTCTGACCGTCTTATGTCTTTCAATCGCATGAACCTTGCAGAAATCATTAAACTCTTCACTGCAAAACTCCAAGACATTGTCTGTGCGGAGATACTTAATTGTTCTCTCCATTTGATTCTCAACCAAAATCTTTCATTCTTTAAATGCTTCAAAAGCATCACCTTTTACCTCCAAGAAATGCAACCAAATCTTTCGTGAAAAATCATCAATGAATGTGAAAAGATACCTCTTACCTCTTTTCGATGGAAACTTAGAGGGACCCCATAAATCTGAATGGATATAGTCTAGCACCCCTCCCGTCTTGTGCTTGCCAGTATTGAAGCTCACCTTCTTCTACTTCCCTAAGACGTAGTGCTCACAAAATTCAAGTGTGCTGATCTGTTCACCATTCAAAAGTTTGCGGTTGCTCAACATCTCCAGTCCTAGTGCGCTCGTAAACCCTAGTCTCATGTGCAATTTTGCCTTGTCATCATCCGATAATTTCCCTGTAGATGTATTTACAAAGCCAATAATGGTGCTTCTTGCTAGAGTGTAGAGGCCATCCTCCATCTTGGCCTTCAGCATGACTAAAGACCCTTTAGTCACTTTCATTGTTCCTCATTCGCTCATGTACTTGTAGCCTTGTTTATCCAGAGTACCCAGGAAGATCAAATTCTTCTCTAGATCAGGAACATGACAAACTTCTGTTATAGTCCTCACGATTCCATAATGGCAGCGAACCCGAATTGAACTAATGCTAACTATTTAACAAATTGTATTATTACCCGTTATTACGGTTCCTCCACTTGTCTCATAGCTGCTGAACCAATCTCTTCAAAATGTCATATGCAGAGTACAACCAAAGTCTAACACCCATTTGTTGTCATAGACTCCACTATTGCATGATGTTGTAAGTATATATTCATCATCAGAATCATGTACCTGCTCAACAATGGATGCACTCGCTTTTTCTTTGGACTTTGACATAGGGTAATTTTGTTCAAAGTGTCCCTTCTTGTGACTGCCCAACACTTTGCATTCATCTTGTTCACATGAAACTTTGATTTGTACTTTGATTTGCTCTTTCCATGTTGGCTAGTACGGTCTCTCACAAAGAGTGCACTAGCTTCGTCACCTTTGTCTCCTTCAAAATGTCTCCGCACATCACAAGAGTTAAGTGCTTGTCGCACTTGCTCAAGAATGATAGGCTCCTTGTTATACATCATTGAATTCTTAATATCACAATATTTTAAAGTCAATAAAAATAGCAAAGCACATGCAGCCATCCCCTCATTCTTTTTTATTCCAACAATCTGTAAGTCCATCACAAGTTTATTGAATGCATTTAGATGGTCTTGCAAAAAAGTACCCGACTCCATCTTAAATGTGTGAAGACGCCATTGTAATAATATCCTTGTTGTCACTGATCGGTCCTGGTAAAGCCCTTCCACCCTTTCCCATATTTGTTTGGTCGTCTCCTCGGTACTTGTACTCACTTCACAAAGTATGTTAGGTTCAAGGGACAATTCGATTACATTCAATGCATCTCCTTCAATCTTCTGCTTGTTGGAATCTGATGTGTCATCGGAGTACTTTTCGTCAATAGCATGGATTGAACCTTCCCTTTGCAATAACACCATCATCTGGATCTTCCAGAGATTGTAGCTGTTGCGCCCACTAAATCTATCAATTTTAAACTTCATGAAACTCATCGTTACTTGTTCTTCCACTTCTACTACAACGTATTTGGAAATACAGAAAGCCAAAGTAATTATTTTATAATGTGGAAGTTTAGACTGTGTTGGAACCACAAAGTATACTCAGACAAAACCTTGGCTCTGATACCAATTATTAGTGAAAACGTGAAAATAAAGAACAAGGAATAATAATAATATTTAACGCGGTTTAGAACAGAATGATCCTACATCCACCAGAGAATAACTGCATGTATATTAACAAAGAAAGGGGAGAGATATCTCAAATACATCTAAGAGAATTGCTCTATTAATTCTCTACTCTTATAATGTATTTTGCTATGAGTTTAGGATGATTTCAACAATGAAGAATGACCAAACTTTTATATGTGGCCAAACTTGGGCTCCAAGCACAAAGAAAAGAAATATAAAATTTATCTACCACAAATTTTAGATTGCTCTCCAAGTTTAATTTCTAGCCAAGTAAATTGGCACATGAAATTTTCTTCCATTGGGTTTGACCCCACAGGCCACAAGGACCAAACCAATTCTTTCATAACATTTGAAAAACTTGGATGAATAGATGTTTTCCGCTGACAATGATAATGAAAAATATATAACTCTTTGAGACTTTTGTCATCATCTTAAAAAACGAATATCATTGTGCATTTGATTAACTGATTTTAACATGAGAGTTTAATAAATAGATATATAACTAAAAGGAAAAAAGTTATTAATTTGAACTATATATACATATATATATATATGAAAACTTATCATTAGGTTAAATGATAGTGATTGTCTTAATAAAATGTTCATACCTCCATTTATGTAGTCAAGTTCCCCGGTCTGCCGAGTATCGTTCCCTATGGTGTAAGCAGTAACCCTACACAAGTATTTGGCAAAATGGATATATACAGAGTTGACTTTTAAATTTATTTTATATATATATATATACGTACCCTGTTGTTGGTGTAACAATGACATCTGCCATGCTAAATATTTTTTTGTGAAACTGCAACTGTCGATTTCTGGAGATGAAATAAAACTAATGAGATATCCACGTTGTGAACGAAGACACATTAACAAATTGTAAAAATAAAATTTATCTATCTATATCTTGTATGCTATATTATTAACAGAAATTTTCTAACATAATTAAAGTTAAATTACTAAAATACTATTTCTACTAATTTTTAGTTTGATAAATAAATAAACTCTTGCAAGTAATGCTCACGTTTCAGATGGTTCTGAACCACCTAAAGAAAGAAAACATTGGTCCATCCAAAAGGTAGAATAGTTTATTTTCATTTTTTCTTAAAATCAAATACCCCATGATATTTTCTTCTTAATCTTCGATTTTCTTTGTTATTCACATCTTGTGTGTCTTACTATATATTCAATTTTCATCTCTTTCCTTAGTCATTTTTTTGACACTATATATATATCTTCCTTTTGCACTTGATTGTCACAGTTTCAACATTGCTACTATTTCTAATTTTAAATCTCCAGCAATATCTATTGCCCGTAAAATTGTTTTGTAAGTTGACTCATATTTAAATGTATAAAAAGCATTCATATGTCTAGATCGAGGAATAATAATTTTTACGACAAATATTTATTTTTAGGAAGAAAAACATTTTAAGTAAGGAAAAGTGAGAATAGATTAGGTCCCAACTTATCTTTGTATGATTAAAAGGTTATGTTAGGTTGATGTATTAGTAATGAATCGGAATAGAGAAAGCATCTGTTTTATAACACGTAAAAACAAAGAAGAAAAAATTGGTATACTAACTGCAATGAAGTTGGGACGTTTGCAAAAAAGGGATAACTGGAGTGTAGGATATGGCTCACGCGCGTCCTTTTGGTGGGATAGTTCATAACCCATTTGAACAGTACAGTTGCCAACTAATCAAGCTATCGAACCATCATGAATAACCCCAAATTAAATTTCAGTTTTTTCTTTTTCACATTGGAGCTGCCCGACTAAATCAAAACATGACAGGTATATATTTGATAATTCCACCAAGAATTCACACCTATATATGGTTCAACAAGTGAATTTTTGAGCTACTCTTCTTCCACCAAGATTCACCTGTACAAGAATTATGTAACGCTATTCCTTCGCATGGAAACGTTATTGTTCTTCCCTGAATCCCAAAAATCTAAATATCTTCTTTATGAGATAACTAGGGTTAAGTATGATTTCAATGAGCTTTCTCACTACCAACGCCATGAACTCCTATAAATTTCCTCATGAATCATGTCCTTCTATTACCGTCAAATTAATTCTTGCTGAATTACACCATTCTTCACTTTTTATCAAAATATAATGACTTGATAATTCCATGATTTTATTTCACGAATTATGACATGTGACTACTTATTATTTTTGCAACCATGCATGATTAATGAGCTCTAAAAATTAAGCATGACTTATGATTATGAGTCTTTCGGTTGAATTATGAACATCATCCGAGGACAGTTCAAGGTTAACCGAGAAGTCATAGGTTTATATGAAAAGTGTCTGATGTAGGATTTGGATCGTATGGGATGACATAAATTATCGGAACCAGATCAGACTCCATGTGCTCACATAGTGGATTTTTTATCCTTTGATTCTTTCATGTTATGCTTATGATTCTATTGGTTTTCTATTTCGTTACTGTTATATGGGAATTAGAAAATATTACTACCATTAAATGGAGTCATTAAAATTTTATTTAATATAGAGCCTACCCAAATTTGTGATATAGTTAAAAAATTTAAGCCTTATATTAATTAAATAAAAGATTAAACGATCGAGAGAATGGGATTATTAAAGTTAAGAGTGATGCAAGTTTTTAAGAGATTCAAACAAGGTTGGAATTGATGCATGGTGCTGTGAGTGATGGTAATGAAGAACGATAATATGGCAAAAGTTGAAGCTTCTATGTTTGGACTGGACTGGTGCATTAAGAAAAGCTATATTATCTTGGAGATGAATTCTTTATTGATTGTTGAGATACTCTATAAAAGATTGACGAGGAACAACAAGTGCCAAGAGATGCAAATTAAAAGAAACAATTCCCCTTGCCAAATTTGTTACTACTCAAGATGATTACAACATCTTTCTATCATATTGCCATCGTCTACATAGAATATGCCTAAAATCAATATTTTTGTAAGTTAAATTGTATAAAAGTGGATGGATGAAGCAACCTGTATATTTTGTCTATATGATACCCTTGTGATCAACCCATATTTTAATCAGAGGTAAGGTTTAATTCTCCTTTTTTGTGAGATGTTAATATATGACAATTGACAGTTAGTCATCATAATATCTCATGTTAGGCAACCATACGTCATAACTCATAATGATAATGCAAATAAAAGAATTCTCAAATTGTGCTTACCTAATTCTTTGAGCATTCAAATACTCCTGGCTACTAAAGGAACCATATACACAAACTGCAACTCTAGCATCCCATCCTAGTTCATCTTTATTCCTATGTCAATATTCAAAATAAATTATACAAGAGTAATATAATTCATCCAACATGCTTTCACAAAGAAAGAAAACTTACAACTTTTCTAGTTCACCAGCAATTGAAGTACTGCATTCAGATCCAATTGTTACATAATGTGCCAAGCGCATAACCTCTATCTCTGGTATTGTAACTTCTATGGTCTTTAAAATATAAATTACAAGAAAATTAAGAATGTTAACATGGTCAAAAAGAATCAAAGGCATATGTATATGAGATGCTTCTTAAGTACAACTCCAAAAAATTATACTTCAAGTAATTAGTTTTCCATGGATATCACATCCTCATTTTCAGATGTACAATCACATAAATTTTTTTACTTTAATTACACCAGTTGAAAGACTATTTAGATTTTTAATCATATTGAACTAGATACAATACTAGTACAAATATTAAGCTTGATCTTCTCAGCTATGACTCATCCCTTATCCATATCATGATCTTAATCTTCAACATTTTTTCTTAAACTACTGAGAGATTGAACAATAACTCATAGCTTGCTTCAAATATTAGCAAATAGTTATATGTCAATGCATTTGTGTCTATGTCTCTACAAAATGTTTGATTAGTCCTCTAGCCACTTATTTCCGAACAAATTAATAGTCTATTTCAACATGTTTAGTCAGTCTACTCTTCGTAGTTCATCTCCCTTAGAGTTGCTTTTCAGTGATGTATGGGGTCCTGCTCCAGTTGAATCTATTGACGGTTTCAAATATTATCTAATTTTTGTTGATCACTACTCCAAGTATATATGGCTTTACCCGTTGAAGAGAAAATCAGATGTCACCAACTTGTTTCCCAAATTCAAATCGTTGGTTGAAAAACACTTCGAAAAACCAATAAAAACTCTCTTCATTGATGGTGGCACTGAATATCTTAAACGAAAAGAGCTTTTTGCCACTCATGGAATAAGTCATTTAACATCTCCACCACACACTCCACAACACAATGGCTATGCCGAAAGGAGACACCGTCAAATAGTTGAAACTGGGCTCACTCTTCTTCACCAAGCTTCTCTACCTCCATCTTTCTGGTCACATGCTTTTCAAGCGGCCACTTATCTAACTAATCATCTACCTACCCCGACACTTCACTATCAATCCCCATTTCAAAAGTTGTTTGGTACTGCTCCTAATAGAACCAAACTACGTGTCTTTGGATGTATTTGCTTTCCTTGGTTGCGACCTTATGCAAATCATAAACTTGAACCTCACTCTAAGCCATGCATCTTCATTGGTTACTCCTTCAATCAAAACGCCTACAAATGTTATGAACCTATGTCGCAAAAGGTCTTCTTCTCTCGCCATGTTCAATTTGTGGAGTCTACCTTTCCATGTTCCTCGCGTCCGTTACCATCTTCCTCTGTCCATGTTCAATGGAATGTTGCATCAAATTCTCCCACTCATTTCACACTACCACTTCCATCACCTGTAAGAAGGTATTTACCTTCGCCCGTACCTTCACCTTCTCCAACTGTATGGACACTGTCATTTCTTCTCCTCCACGTAGAGAATCTCCCAAGGAACTTTAGATCCTTCACTGTCTTCTCCACTATGTCAAACAGACTCTCATATACAACAAGGTCCCACGCATAACCATCCCATGACCACACAGATTCAAAACAACATTTATAAACCTAAACAAGCCTTCATCGCAATAAAACATCCCATTAGTTCATCCATTGAGCCATTATGTGTTACACAAGCCATTAAAGATCCTGAATGGAGAGCAGCAATGTCAGAAGAATTTAATGCTCTTGTTAAAAATGGTACTTGGGAACTTGTCCCTTTTCAACCTCATTTTAATGTCATTTGTTGTAAGTGGATTTTTAGGATAAAGCATAATGCGGATGGAACCGTTAGCCGCTATAAAGAACGTGTAGCTAAAGACTTTCATCAAAGACCCGGGCTTGACTACCATAACACATTTAGTCATGTTATTAAAACAACTACCATTAGAGTAGTCCTATGCATTGCTTTGCAATTTGGGTGGAAGATTAGACAACTTGATGTCAACAATACTTTCCTTCAAGGATCATTACAGGAAGAAGTTTATATGAGTCAACCACCTAGGTTTGTTGACTCTACCAGACCATCTCACATTTGCAAGTTGAAGCAAGCGATTTATGGCTTAAAACAGGCACCTAGAGCTTGGTATCATGAACTGAGCAAATTTATTCGTTCTCTTGGCTTTGTTCAATCTCAAAGTGATGCATCTTTGTTCATCTTTGCACATGCTTCTATCCTTTGCTATTTTCTGGTGTACGTTGATGAAATACGGACTACAGGAAATTCCAATCAGTTTCTGGAACAACTTGTTTCCGCTCTCTCTATGCGGTTCTCCTTAAAAGATCTGGGCAGCGTACATTATTTTTTAGGGGTTGAACTCATCCCAACAACCAGGGGCCTCTTTTTTTCACTACACAAGTATATCAGGGAAGTTCTTGACAGATTTGATTTGAGTGGTGCTAAACCTGTTGCATCCCCTATGTCCACTTCAGTTGAATTAAAATTGAAAGATCGAACTGCTTTGATCGATGCCAAATCTTATCGATAGTTAGTTGGCTTATTACAATACCTCAATCTCACCCGCCCTGTTATTTCTTACAGTGTTAACAAGTTGTCTCAGTTCATGCAGAATCCCACCACAACTCACTAGCAGGCTCTTAAGCGAGTGTTACGCTATCGTAAAGCTACCATCTACCATGGTCTTCATCTCAAACGTGACCCTCCTTTGATGCTTCAAGCCTTTTTGGATACGGATTGGGCAGGAAATTTGGACGACCGTAGCTCTACATCTACCTATATTGTCTACCTTGGCAGCAATCCTATTTCTTGGAGCTCCAAGAAACAAAAAACTATAGCTCGTTCGTCCACAGGGGCAGAGTACAGAGCTGTTGCCTTCACTGCTTCTAAACTTGCTTGGGTTCAAGCCTTACTTCATCAACTACATCAGCATCCATCCTCAACTCCCACCATCCTATGTGATAATATTGGCACAACTTATGCTTGTGCCAATCCCGTCTTTCATAGTCGAATGAAGCAAGTTTCTATTGATTTCCATTTTTTCCGTGACAGGATTGCCAAGGGACAGTTACGCGTTGTACATGTATCCACGAAAGATCAATTAGCAGATGCACAGGCTAAACCACTGTCCAGACAAAGACTTGAGCTTCTTCGATCCAAGATCGGCGTATCTGATGGATCCTCCATCTTGCGGGGGCGTGTTAATGATACAGAATATTCACAAGATCAAAACAAATCAAGTAGCAAATCGTCACTCAATCAAAATCCCAAGAAAGCAGCAATCAAATCAGATCAGTGATAGTAATTGATTATGATATATCAGATCACTTGATTTCAGGGATTGTATGAAATTATAGTTGTGTATATATATACTTGTAGTCTACAGGAAATGAAAACAGAGTTCTTATTCTCACATATCAAGTCTCAATACACAAAGCACTTATATTATTACAATCCTATTCAAGAATCAAACATTGAAACATCTAGAAGGGTTCACTTATAGTTTTTCAAGTACCAATACCTCCCGCCCTAACCAAAATAGTGTAGACATTGTATTTAGATACACTCCAATGTCATTGAGAATGTATGGGATTCATTCATTTCAGTTGTAGTTGAGGCCAATACTCTATATTAAACTTCATCACTTGACTTTGCTATTGTAGTCTATTTCTTAAAACCTCAAAAAATATTGTTTGCACCAAGATAAAATTGTATCATGTAGTTGATTATATTGTTGTACTAATACCTCCCTAATTTATATCTGAGTACCTATATAGACCGAAGGGTGACTACGAAATAATTTTGAGATCATGTTGCATAATGTTGGTGTAGTTCATTTGATATATCGAAGTATTTTGTTGACACTTTGAAGATGCTCACTATTTGGCCTCTGCATAAATTGACTTGTCCGATTTACTTCTTGAGGTATTTTAAAGATTTCTCACATTGCTTCTATACAATGAAGCATCAATCGTACTTTTAGAAGCTTCTTGTAAACCATATTTTTATGCCAACGGTGTATCCATTGCCTTTGCAAGTATCATATCGGTCCTTCTAAGAAGTTTTGCTTCATTTTTACTTTGGCTCAAGTGAATTCCTCCAGAGAAATATTTGACTTCAATTCCTAAGATGAAATATAGATGTCCAAGGTCCTTCATTGCAATTTTTTCCACCTTTTGTAACAATCTTTAAGACATACTGAATATTGTTTCACTTCATGTTATTACTATATCATCTACATACTGTATAAGTATAATTGTGCCTCTCTTGCAGTGAAGTGTAAACAAGGAAGGATTTTCTCTACTATAGATGAATACAACATGAAGTACATGTAGACTAAGGCCTCATTTGTTTGCATTTAATGGAGGTCTGAATCTTAATTTTTCATATTCAGCCCATTAAGTGCGTTTGGTTTTTAAGTCTGAATCTTAATTATTCTAATTCAACCCATTAATTCCATTTGTTTTTTTAAAAAGACTCTTAATAGGTCTTAATGAGTCTAAATGAACTAGATCTATAACAAAGTCTTAATACCATTCATACTCTATTAAAATAATAAGCGTTATTTTATTAAAAAAATTCTCTTATTCCTCGCTTCTCTTCTGGGCAAAGTTTCAAGTTTCTTCCTCTCCTTTTTCAACCAAATACCTTTTTTTTTCTTTTGAATAAGTAAGTTTTCATAATCGTGTACAAGTATTTATCTAATTTTTTTTAATATATACAATATTCTTGGGTGAATTGATATTTATCAATAACTCTTCTTATTACAATTCGTTTGCTGTCAAAACTTCTTTGGAAGAAGTTATCATTGTTTCTTGTGAAAAAATTATTTGAGAAGACAAACAAATCGTTTTTTTGGAGTGGGGGAGGGGTGGGTTATAATTTTTATCGTGGTTTTGGATTATAACTTTTATTGATGTAGTGTTTAATTTCTAATTTTTAAAGAAAAATAAATTATGCATATTCAGATATTGAAAACAAACAATCTTAATTCTTAATGATTCAGTGTTCAGACCTAGAAACTACATCATAATATATAGATGTGCATTTAGATTCTGATATCTTAATCTTAATACACATCTTAATATTCATATTCAGACAACTTAATCTTAATGAAAACAAATGAGTAGGGGTGTACAAAAATCGAACCGACCGATAAACCAAACTGAAAAAGTGTTATTGATATATTCCTATTGGGTTATTGGATTAATGGTTTTTTAATGGTTTTATAAAAAATAATTATCGGGTTATCGGTTTGTTATTGATTTTTTATATTGGGTTATTGGGTAAATCGATAACCCATTAAGACTAGGAATTTACTATTTTTGCCTATACATAAATATTAAATATTAATTTCAATACCTTACTAGTTACTGTCTTTGTCCTTAGCCTTCAATTCACACTTTATTGTGACCTTGAGTTCATAACTTCACATTATACAAAATGTCAAAACCTAAAGTAAGAACCCTATTCCTTTCAATTTCTCTTTGTGTTACACTTGTATAGCTCTTTTCATGTTTGTTATTATTATTTCTATTTTATTAGCATTTATAAAGTTACATTATTGTTTTGTCGCATCAAATTTATTAGAGAAGTCATATATTTACTTTATAAGCATTTTCTTATTGGTTAAACCGAAAACCGAACCGTTAATGACCAAAACCAATAAATCGATAAAAAAATATCTTATTGGTTTGGTTATTGGTTTAGCGTATTTAAAAACCGATAAACTGAACCGATAATATGTAAAACCGAACCGAACCGACCGATGCGTACCCCTAGAAAATGAGGCTCTAGATATTTGTTTAGGACCATATAATGCCTTCTTCAATAGACAAACACGATTGAGATACCTAAGATCAATTCGTTCTGGTGATTACTCATATATATCTCTTCCTGTAGATGTCCATGTAGAAATGCATTTCTAACATCAATATATATTCATTTGAGATCATTAGAGGAATTCATAAACTTCAAATTCTAGGTTAGCTTCCTATAGTTTTGAGGTATGACAAGTAAGTTGCATCAAAGTAGTATTATACCTTTTTAGCCTCGAAACAATGTTTAAACATATAATTGCACGTACAACCCAAAACCCCTTACTCAGGACTTTTTTTATGACAAGGAAAACCCGCAACCACTATCTTTGGGTGCATACGGGGTCTGCTCCTATGCAATAGCTCGCAAACCACACAAGAGAGGTAACCCGCACTAGGCAAGCCCGGTGCAACGAGCTCGACCCAGAAGGCAAACCCCTTGCTTTCGCTGGCAAGGGGTTTCAAACTTGAGACCTCCAATTTGGAAGTCCGAAGCCCAAACCACTAGGCCATCCCGAAGGTTCCTTACTCAGGAATTTTACTTGATCTCCTAATTAACCTTTAGGTTGAAAATGGATGGAGTTCTCTACAAGAAAAATGAAATATTAGGAAATGATTAAATTACCTCCCAGCCATAGTTGTCGTGCAGTTTTTCTAAAGCTCGAGAACAACAAACTCTTATTTCCTCATTGCAGTCATTAAACCACTAAACAGAAGAAACCCAAAAAAAAAAAGAGAGTCAAGTTTAAACTAACTTTATGACTAATAGAAAAGGAAAAAATAGCAAGGCTAATAAAAAGAAACAAACCTCCCCATATTTGGCTAATCTGATATTAGGCATAGGCTTTGGTGACTTGAGCAGAGGGAAACATAGTTTTGGCTGGTATAAAGAAATTTAAAATCCTTGTGATGATAAACACATGTTATTAATACATAATCTTAAGGAGAGAGATAATTTTTACGGGAGCGGTTTGAGAATGATGTGATGATTTGGGGCCACTGATAGCTGCATAACTGGAAATTAAGTCAATTTGATTAGATTTGGACATTCTAAATTAAATTAACTTAACATTAAAGCTAGTCAATAATACTAACACTAGAAGTGCATCTTCAACTGTACCAGCAAGTATCCCTACCATTCCAACTGTCCAATTCAGAGGAAGAACACTGACCAACAAGAGAGATCGTCGAGGTTATAATCAATATAAACAGATTTCATGGTATCGTGTCAACTGAGTGTTGCAAATGTTTTGGACTTGTACAAGTGAAGTGAAAGCTTTAGTCTTTGTATGAGCAAAATTAGTACATACCCCGAGTGTGATACACGTCCAAAGCTTGGCTTAAATCCAACAACTCCACAAAGAGCAGCAGGCATTCTTACAGAACCTAAACTTATTCAGAAAAAAAAATCAGCTAATTTATATTACTTAAAAAGTTATAGTAAAGTTGAATTAAGAAGGTCTTTACGGAATATTATCCTCGATTATAAAATTACAGACACAACTAAATAAGAAAAATACATTGTTCGTCCCTAAATATGCGTTCCTTCAAACATTTACAGAGCCTATTGTTGCCTTCACGCGTGTGAAATTGTTGTGAGTGTTTATAGGCTCAAAATTGAGTCATGTGTGCTAGCGTGTAATTAATGAAGTGAACATCTAATTAAGAGTAAATCTCTATTGTCTCATTTATTTGAATTTAATGGAGGTCTAAATATAAATGGTTCAAACTTTAAGCTATTAAAAGATCCTAAATAAAATTTAAGATTTAAACACTTATTAAGTTTGAATAGGTTTTAATTATAAAGATCCTAAATAAAATTTAATATCATTAAGAGGTGGTTATTGATTAATTAGATCTGTTGAAGCTTTTGACTATTGAAGGTGGAGACCATGAGTATTTCAAGGACTAATCTGTGTTACTATCTTGTTGGGGTCGATCTATGATACTTACTGGGTAAGGTTTGATCTATACTTATACTACACTCTTAGTATTCTTTTTTGGGAATAGGTCTTGATCCGTGCACAAGTGATGTTTGTAGAGGAGTTTGAGTACTCAAATGTTCATCTAGAGGATTCGGGGAGAGTTATTTGGTTGATCTGTAGCACTGGTTTTCCTCTTATGATTGTATTTTATTTTCTATCATCTATTTTAGACAGTTGTATTAACTCATTTTGAACTTGTATGCTCTTAGTGGCTCTTATACTAGCAACTTCAGGTTTTGGGAGTATTGTTTCTTTATTATGTGTTTTGATGATTATCAGACTAATTTATGATTTTCATAATGAAATTATAGTTCATCTATCGATTTAGGTGTAAATGCCTTCATGGCTTATAGATTTTTGATTGTGACAACAATGTGATGTTGTTGATCTACTACAAAGACATACTATACTAACTGATCAACTTTTTTTTTGGTAAGTAAAGATTTTATTTACTACCAAGTGTGATAATTACAAAGCAAAAAAACTGGCAGGCAATGGACAACCCCATGCTTGCATGCTCCAAGACTTCCTCTTCTATCCTATACAACCAGTACTATATAAATACTAGCAAGAACAAGCTAAGGATAGTACTTTAAGCTCTCTAAAATCCTCTTTAGCCTACAATGTATTGTACCTCTGTTATGTGTCTCTTGGACCACTTTTCTCAACAAAATATTAACTTCAGTTTTCTGATTTTGAAAGATCTTAACATTCCTCTCATGCCACAAAGCATAGATACAGCATGCCAAGGAGAGCATAGATCTGCAGCAGCACTACCACGATTAGCATGTGTACTAGCCCATTGAAGCTCCCCTGTCCATCCCATAGCTCTTCTTCTGATCCCTAGCCACATTAGTAGTTTTTCCCATACAGTTCCTGCATACGAGCATAGGAAAAATAGATGTTCGATTGATTCATCCACATTACAACATAAAGGGCATTTCTTGTGAGCTACCGTCATCCACCTGGCCAATCTGTTTCGTGTGAGCGATCTATTCTTAATAGCCAAATACAGGATGAAATATCATTTAGGAGCTCCCAAATTATTACACATGATCCGTCTCCATTGCACTTTTTGGAAGTCCCCTCTCAGTTTCCCATATACACTTTTAATAGAGAAGCACTCCATTTGCAGCATTGAAACCTCATTATATCCAGCAGCATTCAATGTTGCTTTAGCTTTTAGGATTTTTTGAATAACCCAAAATGCTTGAGGAATCTGCACATCCCATATTTCTCTTCCCATAATATAGTAGCAATGGCAATCTTATTCCAGGTATGGAATTCCTGGATATTCATTCCTTCAGCAACCTTTGGTAAACATAGATCAGCCCAAGCCACCAGAGCTTTACTTGACAAATCAGCACCAACTATCCATAGAAATCTTCCGCACAACGACATAATCTGTTGGACCACTTTCTTTTGTAAAATAATGATATGGGACCAGTAGACTTAGACAGATAGTAGGACGAAATTAATCAATTGGAGTCTCCCAGAATAAGAAAGAAACTTTGTTGTCCAAGAGATAACTTTTCCCATTATCTTGTCAATCAAAAGTCTGTATTGTGATATTGTAGTTCTCTTAGTGCTTAGTGGAATGCCAAGGTACTTGAAAGGTAATTCACATGTGAGAAACCAAGTTTTTCCAAAATCTTTGCCTTATCCTCTGGATATACTCCTCCAAAATAAATGGAGCTATTCTCTTGATTGGCTACTAGTCCAGAGGCCTTGAGAACGGTAGGAAATAGTCATACAACATTTGGACAGATATAGGATCTCCTCCACAAAAGAGTAGCAAATCATCTGCAAAACCAATTTGGATATTCAATTTGTTGCATTTTGGGTGAAAATTGAAGTTTGGGAGTTCTCTTAGTGTCTTAAGTAGCCTGCTCAGGTACTCCATAGCCAAGACAAAGAGAAAGGGTGAGAGTGTATCACCTTGTCTCAAACCTTTCTTTGCTTGAAATTGTTCAGCTGGTTGGCCATTAATGACTATGTAATAGGAGACAGATTTAATAGAGGTCATAATCCAATTAATGAATAACACAGGAAACTTCTAACTTTCAAGAATTTGCTCCAAGTATGTCCATTAAATGGATTCATATGCTTTCCTCTTATCTACCTTCAACATGCACCTTGGAGATAATATACCTTTCCTTCCATATCCCTTTACTAACTCGTGGCTCAAAATAATGTTGTCAGTGATGACCCTTTCTTGTACAAAAGCTGCTTGACTTTTATCTACAAGAGAGTCCATCACAACTTGTAATCTGGAGGTCCAGATCTTAGAGATTAACTTATACATGATGGTGCAACAACAGATGGGCCTAAAGTTAGTTACTCTGGTTGTGTTTAGTACCTTTGGGATCAGGGTGATGGTAGTACAACTGATGGCATGGTATAGCTTTTCAGTACGAAAAAATTCAAGTACTACACCAATAACATCCCCTCTTATCTGTGTCCAAGCCCTTTTGTAAAAAAAAAAAAAAAGGCATTAAACCCATTGCATCCCGGTGCTTTAAGATCGGCTATTCCTTTCAAGGCAAACACCACTTCCTCTGGAGTAACAGGAGCAACCAACATTAATTGTTGATGTCTATCGAAACAACTACCCTCCTCATCACAGCTAGATTCATTGTAGGTAACTGTTTTGCAGTAGTACCTAGCAAATCTTTGTAGAAATGAATAATTTCACCTTTAATGTCATCGGGTCTATACAACAAGTCACCATGCCCATTAAT
Source organism: Solanum appendiculatum (assembly GCA_018342035.1). Taxonomy (NCBI): domain Eukaryota; kingdom Viridiplantae; phylum Streptophyta; class Magnoliopsida; order Solanales; family Solanaceae; genus Solanum; species Solanum appendiculatum. Next base: position 152,254 of record JAGDQO010001184.1, read on the forward strand.
CAGTTTATGGATGCTATTTTGTGCATGTCTGCATTTTAGACTAGCATGGAAGAAAGCCGTGTTGGAGTCTCCTAGAGCAAGCCATTGGTTTCTAGATTTTTGGCTCATGATGCTCTCTTCAACATTTAGCCACTTTTCCAACTGCCTCCTTATTTCTCTTTCGTGTACCGCAAGCACTGAGTACTGGTTATGATCTCTCATTTGAGCTTGAATTTATGCTAACTGCTCCCTTGAGCCTTTTACTTTAACTCCCACTTTCTTGTATTCACCGGTATCCAATTGTTTGAAACCCCTTTTAACATGCTGCAATTTCTGCCAGGTTCTTCCCAATATAGTGTCTACTGTGGTGTGCTCCTGCCATGCGACATCCACAATTTTGTTGTAGTCACAATGTTCAGATAAACAATTGTAAAATCTGAATGGTCTAGCAATTTTGTTTACTTACCTTTTGTTTTCTTTTCTTACTGTTTCTTTTACTTTTGTAAGACTTTTTGAAAATTCTGATTTATATTTAATATAATTAATCATCAGGCAATCTACTTAATGTATTCCCCCCACGCCCCCCCCAAAAAAAAAATAAGTGGCCAAAAAGCTAAACAGAGGAAGAACGAAGATTGAACTTCAGTCAGGAGATTGGGTTTGAGTTCAATTTAAGAAGGAAATTTTCTCAAGTAAGAGGAAAACAAGTTGATGCCTGAAAGAGATAAACCTTTCCAAATCCTCAAAAAGATCGGTGATAATGCATGAAAAGTTGATTTGTTATGAATTCAATGTTCAAAACTCTTTTAATGACGACATGGCTAAGACTTATTTTTCATGTACTAGGTGAACCCATGAATTCACTCTTCAAGTGAGAAGAAGGAGACATCTATAGTTGAGGTGGAGTTAAGGAGATTGACAACTCAAGGCTATTAATTTTTATTTTATTTTTTTGAAAGGTTCCCGGAATTCAATAGATAAGCAAAAAGAAACATAGAAGGAGTGAAACCTGACCTCCGCATTACAATACTAGGAGTGAGGAGAACATCCTTACACTCTAACTTATCAAAATAAAACAAAAGAAAAAGGAGGAGGGTTGCTCCTCATCAGATAGGCTTACAAAAAAGTTCTAGAATCCTTCTAACTAGAAGCAACTCAACAAAATTTAGCTAGGATTGGTTATGAATTTGCCCTTCTTCATTTGAATTCTAATGTTGGGCTTGTCAACTATATTATTCTTCAAAGTGAATGTTACCTTAGAAGGAAGGTTTATAGCCTCGGTGAAGAAGATAGTTGTTTTGCAATGCTCAGTCATATTTGTAAGCAAATCAACTGTAGTGTCACCTCATTTGAAGGTGTGAGTGAAAGAGATATGACCAAGTGAACTCAAGACCATTAATTTTCTACATGAATCTTAATGAAGAATGAAAGAGAAGCTCAGGAACATCCAAAGTGAATTACAAGGTTTGAACGAAGAAGAGAACACGCAAGAAATTATAAATTATTCACAACCTCAAAGATTTGAAACTGTTAAGAATGAAGAAAAAACTGCGAAAGAGAATATGAGAGGAAAGATCGATCATTTTGTATTGAAACAAACTAGGCTATATGTAGCCTTACACAACTAACTCAGGCTAAATCTAAGTTTCCTGAGTCCAACAAACTCTAATGACCCAAACAACTTAACAGATAAGAATCCCATAACAATAGGAATTTTATTAACCGAATACTAAGCTAAACAGTAAAAAGACACTAAATAGTAAAAGACTCCTAACAATTCCTCCCTTAAACTGAATATATGAGCATCAGTTTACATTAGACTTGAAGCAAACTCCTAATAGTTCTCGCAACTTTAGGAAAACATCCAGCTTGAGAGGTTTAGTCATCACATCAGTCAATTGTTCATGTGTAGCACAATAAACAAGTTCCACAGTGCCTGCTTTTGTCAGTCTCTCGCAGGAAGTGAAAATGTACATCTATGTGCTTGCTACGACCATGCATAACTGGATTCTTCGAAAGCTTAACTGTAGAACTATTATCACAACGAATAGTAGATGTCTTGCCTTGATTAGGATCAAGCTTTTCCAAAACTCTCTTCAACCAAATTGCTTGGCATGCACATGAGGCAACAACAATAAACTCTGCCTCTGTAATAGATAAACTCACAACTGGTTGTTTTTTGAAGACCAAGATACTGCCCCTGAGCTCAATAAAAATACATAGCCTAATGTGCTCTTTATGTCTCCCAAGTCTCCAGCATAATCATTGTCCGTGTAAGCAACAAGTTCATCATCTCCTCCCTTTCTATAAAAGATCCCAAACTCAGTTGTACCCTTTAGGTACCTTGACACCCTTTTTGCCGCATGTAAATGAAGCTCAGTAGGATTCTCCATATACCGACTAATAAGGTTCACCACAAACATCATATTTGGCCGAGTTGATATTAGATACATGAGGCTACCCACAATCTGCTTATAGTAAGTTTTATTCACCTTGATTCCACCCTCATCTTCTGTGAGCTTAAAGCCTGGAACAATTGGATTATGGACAAAATTGCTTTTATCCATCCCAAACTTTTGCAGTATCTCCAATGCATACTTCTTCTGACCGATAAACATTCCATCTGATCTTTGAGAAATCTCCAGACCAAGAAAATATCTCATCCTTCCAAGGTCTTTCATGTCAAATTCATCCTTCATAGAACTTTTAAATTCTGCAAACAATAATTCATCATTGCCAGTAAAAATGAGATCATCAACATATAAACTTACAATTAATATGTTGCCATTTATCTTCGTCTTGATGAACAAAGAATGCTCATAGTCACATTTGTCAAAACCTTGTTTCATGAAGTAGGCTTCTATGCGACTGTAACAAGCTCGCGGCGCTTGCTTAAGCCCGTAAAGTGCCTTCTTTAGCTTATACACCTTCTGCTCATTGCCCTTCTACACATAACCACAAGGTTGTTCCACAAAAACATTTTCATGTAGCTCCCCATGTAAAAACACAGACTTTACATCTAGCTGGTACAAAGGCCATCCTCTTAGTGCTGCAACTGCAATCACCAACCGAATTGTCTCCATACGCGTCACATGTGCAAATATTTCTGTGTAGTCAATTCCAAGTTGTTGGGCATACCCCTTCACTACAAGCCTAGTCTTATATTTATTTACTTCTCCATTTTCATCAAATTTAGTCTTATAAACCCATTTAACTCCAATCGTTTTTCCTCCTTCAGGCAAATCCATCAATTCCCAAGTGCCATTTCTTTCTATTGCTTCTATCTCTGCATCCATGGCCTTTCTCCACTTCTCATTTCTTACAACATCTTCAAAGTAAATAGGATCTGTAGTAATTGTTGTAAACATAACCATATCATTTTCTTTTTCAAAGATGTCGTCACCTGTTTCATAGTCTCACATCCAAAATGGTGGTGTCCTAATTCTCCCATGTGACACAATAGAAGAGTGATGGTCTGCGGGCAGAGAATCAGAAGGCAAATTACCCTCTGTTCCTTCGAAACATGATTCAACACCTTCTCGTATTACAACAACACGAACTGCTTGAATTGCTTCATTTCCACCTTCATTCCATTCCAAATCGCACACAATTGTTTCTTCATGACTCTTATCCCAATCCCAGCTTCGATCTTCTTCAAACACAACATCCCTGCTTATAATGATCCTTTGTGAAATTGGATCGTAAAGTCTATAAGCTTTTGATTCCTCACTGATTCCCAGCAAAATACAACACACGCTCTTATTATTATTAGCTAATTATGATCTAGTATGATCAGGCACATGAACATGAGCAATGCAGCCAAAAACTCTACAGTACTCAACTGAGGGTTTAACTCCACTCCATGCTTCCTCTGGTGTCTTACTTTTTACTACCGATGTGGGGCTCCGATTCAAGACATGGACTGCCCAATTTACTGCTTCGGGCCAGAAAGTCTTGGGAATTTTCTTCTCTGAGAGCATGCTACGAACCATATTCATAATGGTTCTATTCTTCCGCTCTGCAGCTCCATTTTTTTGCGGCGTGTAAGCAGCTGTCAATTGTCTTTTTATTCCATTCTCACCACAAAAAGTAGAAAATTCATATGATGTAAATTATCCTCCCCGATCTGTACGAAAACCCCTAATGGAAGAATTTGTCTCTTTTTCAACATGGGTCTTAAACCTTTTGAACATAGCAAAGACTTCATACTTCTCAATCAAAAAATAAACCCATAATTTTTTGCTAAAATCATCAACGAAACTAAGCAAATACCTTTTTTTGCTGTTAGAGATGAGCTTGATTGGACCACAAATATCAACATGTATTAGCTGTAGTATCTGTGAAGCTCTCCAATTACTCTTCTTTGGAAATGGATCACGTTGTTACTTTTCTATCAAACAGTCTTTGCATAGCTTCAAAGGAGAATTGAGTTGTGACAAATCGTGCACCATCCCTTTTTGTTGAAGAATCTTTAGGCCTTTAAAACTTAAGTGTCCATATCGGCAATGCCAAAGCCACACCATATCTTCTGTGATGGTATTGAAACAAGCAGATGATATGGGGCGAGATATAGCATGCACAACAAACATCCGATTTGAAACCATTGTTGTCTCCATAATTAAACCTTTGTCTGGATGATAAACCTTACATTGGTCACGTTGAAACAAAATGGCAAGCCCCTTTTTCTGTAGTTGTCCAATACTCAACAAATTATTTTTTAAATCTGGTACATAAAACACACTTGTGATGACCTGTGTTGTTTCCTTTACCTGAAGCCTTATATTACCCTTTCCTACTACACTCAAGCTTAAATTATTACCTAATTTCACCGAATCTTTAAAGCTTCCATCAAAATCGAAGAAGTATTCCTTATTTCCACACATATGATTGCTGGGCCCTGAGTCAAGATGCCATGTATCCTCTTTGTCAGCATTATCGACATACGCCATCAACAACATCTCTTCTTGAGTTTTTGCATAATTTGCGTCATTTTCCTTTTGTGGACATTCCCATTGAAAATGCCCAAGTTTGCAACAGTTGTAACACTCTACTGTAGCCTTGTCAAATCTGCCTTTACCCCTTCCACGACCTCCTCTTCCAAAGCTTCGACCCCTTCCACCAGATAGTTCTCCATGGGACATTTTAGGGCTTGTTCATCCTCAATTAAAGGGATCATTCGTTGTTCATGCACAAGTAGGCTGCTTTGAAGTTCATCAATGGTCAACGTGCTCATATCCTTGGACTCCTCAATGGAACATACAACATAATTAAACTTGGCAGTCATGGATCTCAAGATCTTTTCCACAACTCCTATATCTCCCTTGTCCTCACCATTTGCTTTTAACTTATTAGCAATGGTGAGAGTTCGAACAAAACATTCATTTACTGTTTCCCCGACCTTCATGTGAAGAGTTTCAAACTCTTTGCGAAGAGATTGCAATTGTGCACCCTTAACTCGTGTATTACCCTCATATTTCTACTTCATAGAGTCCCATATATCCTTTGATGTACTCTTTTTTAGAATCATCTCTAGGACTGAACGATCTAATTCCTGAAATAGATAGTTCTTTGGTTTCAAGTCTTTCAACTTCTGATCATCAACGTTCTTCCGTTGTGCATCTGTCATACCTTCTGCTGCTGCAGGAATCCCATTCTCCACAAGGCCCCAATACTCCTTTGATCACAGAAAATTCTCCATGAGCATTGCCCAATGATCATAGTACCCATCAAACTTTGGTACTGCTGGTTGGACAAAGGAACTCTCTGATGTCAAGTTGGAACTATGAAAAAAATACCTCGAAGATTGCTACTTCTAACCCCGTAACGGGGCTCTGATACCATATGTTAAGAATGAAGAAAAAATTGCGAAAGAGAATATGAGAGGAAAGATCGATCATTTTTTATTGAAACAAACTAGGCTATATGTAGCCTTACACAACTAACTCAGGCTAAATCTAAGTTTCCTGAGTCCAACAAACTCTAATGACCCAAACAACTTAACAGATAAGAATCCCATAACAATAAGAATTTTATCAACCGAATACTAAGCTAAACAGTAAAAAGACACTAAACAGTAAAAGACTCATAACAGAAACAACGTCATGTCATTTACCGCCCTAAAGAAAAATCATGAAGCGAGCCTCTAATTCTAGAATTAGTAAAGCTTAGTCCTATTTTTAAGTACATTTTGAATATATGTATGGTCCATTAACTATTCTAGTACAAATATTTATAGTGAAGAAAAGTAGAGAAACAAATATCATAAAGCTTATGTTAGAAAATTTGGGGGGGGGGGGGGGAGAGAGAGAAAAAAACATTAGATAATTGACAGTTTAGTGAATGATTACCTCCTCCATCGACACCAAGGGCAGCTGGGCATAAACCTGCCGCCACAACAGCAGCAGAACCACTAGAAGAACCACCGGCAATCCTTCCAATATTGTAGGGATTTCTAGTAGTTCTATAAAAACAAGAATGAACCAAGTATATAATTACTATACTATGATATTAGTACAAGATTTTTCACCCCCCAACATAAATTAACCATATCACATATGTGTTTTATAGCTATGTTGTTCTGACTCTTCAAACGTATCGATGAGTGCATATTATAGATATCCATAAATAACTAAAATAAATATAATATTTATATCAATTAAAAAGGTACAAACAACAAATTGTTCTTACCCATGATGAGGATTTATACCACTAGTTCCAGCACCAAGCTCATGCATGTTTGTTTTCCCCACCAATATGGCACCGCATGACCTCAAACGTTTCACACACTCTGCATCATCCTTGCATTGTCTTACCTTATGCATCCATTTTGTGCCTCCTGCACGCCCATTAGGAAAATCATGATTGATAACAAATGTAAACTTTAACTATATGTAAATGGAATTCACATGTAATTCTATTGCAATGTAATACACAACAAGATCTAGAGTGGATAAATAAGGAAGAAAAGCGATTCTATATATAAGATCTAGTGAGTACAAATTGAGTCGGATAATCAAAGTAACTTCCTATCTAGCTATTTATATACTGTAATAACAGACTAACATCCTAACTAGTTATGTTACTAAGAAAAGAGCTAATTCAACTTAATTACACAATGTACATGTATATGTACACAAGTTCCTTACTAGGCTACTTTAGCATACTTTAGTAACTCTTTCATACACACACAAGCCCGTCAAACTAGGAGTAATGAAGATGTTCTTCTTCTCTAACATGGATATCAAGTATTCATTCTGAACACAAGAAAGATGTTTATAAGTCAGTCTTTTGTTCAAAAGAGGACAGACAGATTGTGCCAATGAGCCCAATTTGTAGTTTTTACATGGTGAAATGACAGTAAATATCAATAAGTCTAATGTGCTCATGAAACACATGATTAGTTTCTATCTGATTATAAGATTGATTGTCATAATGAATGGGAATAGGTCATTTAAATTCTACACCAAATTTCTGACACTAACAAACTAATTAGACTAATTCAACAATAATGGAGGCCAAATGTCGATACTCCGCTTCTTCTACGCTTATGGAATTAACATTCTGTTTCTTAAATTTGCATGGCATTAAGAAATCACAAAACTTAACCAAGTATCCGTATTAGTGCTACTGATAGCAAGGAACTGTAACAAGTGTGTAATGGTTGAAATCATATCCCTAAATTGTCTAGTGCGCTCATGTGTTACAGATAAATCAACATTGTTAACTATAGTGGAATCATTATTGCTAACTGGATAAGTTCATTTTCAATTGAACTATCACAATGAATAGAATTAGTAAAAAGTGATCATGTATTTTCAGTGTGATTTTGAAAAGGGAACATTCCCTCCTGAAATATCATATCTCAACTAATGAAGAAAGTCGTATTCTCCAAATCAAAAAACTTGTATTGTTTCTGATGCAATTCATAGCAAACAAATATAGACATGATGACTCTGGATCCAAACTTATCTTGTCAAACTTGATTAGTTGCGTAATGAAGGCATCACACCACCCTCATGTGAGCATAACAAAGTAGTATTTTGAATTACATTTCATAAGGTGATTTGCTCCTAATGCAGTAGAGAGAATCCTATTGATGATATAGACTATGACATGATTATGTTCACCCTGAAAGTTAGTAGGCAAGTGATATTGAAACTTGATGGATCTAGCAATTATCAAAATGTGTCTATGTTTTCTCCACCATCCTATTTGTTGGGTGTATAATAGAAAGAACACTGATGTATAATCCCATAAATTTGAAATAGTTCATTACTATTTGATGAATGGTGCTGATTTTGTAACTTTTTGGATTATTTTGCTGTAAAGTTCTAGAATTGATTAGAAGATAGTTTTAGTTTGCGGTGGAGCTTTATTCAAGCTCAACTTCCTGGATTTAAGGGATTTGACAGATCACTTTGTGTATCTTTATATGGTGTAAACTTTTATTGTTTGAGACATGAGTTTTATGTGGCATAATACACATAGGAAACCACGTAGGACACAAACTGCCATGTCGTAGAACGTGTGAGTTTATTTGTTCAACTTTATACAAGTTTAAGTGTCTACTTGTGCATACCCAAAGTTGGAGGGCATAAATGTAAAATGAAGCCAAGTTAAAGGGCATATTTATGTATTATACCTATATTCAATATGATTTTTAATCACACCTCTCATCCTCATCGTCATCCATGATCTCAAATGGATTAATGTAATATTCATGACAATTCTTTGTGCTCCTCAATCATATCCTATAAATAGTGAAATTTGACATAATACTATACACACTTAAAACAGTTGAAAAAAATAAGAAAATCTCTATGTTGTCTTCTCTTGTCTCTTTTTATTTGTTTTGTTTAGTGTTTATGTTCCTTGTTTGTTGTTATGTACAACTCTCTATTTTTTTTAATTATTATTATTGAGAATTTACGGTGGTTTGTTGCTTTGTATACATTAGTCTAGCATGTGTTATTTTATTTGAATATTGTATTTGTACAATAGTTAGTTATTTTTACTTTATTTACTTTTAGTCATGAATTTTATAATTAAAGATGTATTCTTTTTATTAGGGAGATATATGTACTTTCTATCCTAGAAATGATGGATTTTTTAAATAGAAATATCAATATATTTGAAGGGGATAAAATATGTCATTTGCAATACAAAATTTACATGAAATATTTTGGGATAAAGGTACAAAGCACGTTTTCAAAACTATGTAGACAAGAATATGCTTGAGATGTCAGCTACCCCGGACAACGTAGCAGAAGGTTATACTTTCAGGATCCTTTTAGCACATGTAGCATTTGTTTACAATGAATTTTTCTCTTAGCTAGATTGTCTTGGGCTAGACGAGTTCCACACAGTGCCAACCAACAGAAGCAAATCACTTCAAGGGGGAGCTTGGTTTTCCAGATGAGCTTACATGGCGCAAAGTATCTATAAGATGTTAGTTTGAATATTGTAGGGCATATCCTTCCTTGATTATGAAAGTTACATATCTAAAATTTCTCCACAACCGTCTATCCTTGATTTGAGGGTTAACCGAGAATCTTGTCAGTTTTGCATAGAATCCCATCAGATCAGACAACTCCAAATCCTAAATGTTCCTCATGAATAGGGGCGGACATACAGCAAGCCGAGGGGGGTTCACCCGAACCTCCTCGGCAAAAAATTACGTTATATATTTAAGGTATTTTAAAGAATTTTCATGTCTATATATTGATTTTGAACCTCCTAAATGTAAGATTAGAGGTTTTTCGAACCCCCTTAATTGAAATTCTGGATCCGCCACTGCTTATGAAGATCAGGTTCTAAGAGTTATGTTGTTAATTATGATCTACCAGAGACTCTTTGTTGCTAGCTATTCTAAAAAGGACTGGAAATTCTTCTTCTAAAATCATAGGGCCCAACAACTTGTTCTTCCACAAAAATAATTTAGAACCATGCCCTAATCTGAGGCGTATTTACGCACCCAAATGTCATATTTTACCCATGTTTTAACCAAGTTTGAGGATAAGCTTAATTATATTCATGTTTTTAAGTATAATTATTGTGGTGAGGTAATATATGTGATTAAGATTTTTCAGGCTAAAATGCAACAAGAATCGACCCAAAGGAGAAACAAAACTCAAAGCAAAGTATCCTGGACAAAAATAAAGCCAAGATAGTGCTAATTGAGGGGTTTGTGGTGCGGGGAAAGCACTATGCGTTGGCCCCCCTGCCACACATGTTGTGAAACTGTTAGTATTTGGAACTATTGAGAAAAAGATAAGGTTAAGCAGAATTTCTTTTTGTCATTCATATGGCTTACTATAAAAGGCTTAGACACATATAGTTATATAAGCTTTTCAAAAGTTAGTAGAGACCATACCTATTCAACCATAATTGACTTTCTTACAAAATATATTCCATAAAACAAGGACTATCTAGAAATATCTCATTTTCTAATACTCCTCCTTGAGATTTTTCTTGGATACTCCCAACTTAGCCCTTAGAACTTCAAATTTCTCCTTAGGAAGAGCCTTGGTCATGATGTCTGCAATCTGCTGATCTGAGCTGCAATGAACAAGTTGGACTTCACCATCCTTCTCTGCTTGCCTGATAGCATGAAACTTCACATTTATATGCTTGCTACGACCATGTTGTACTGGATTTCTTCCCATAGATATTGCTGACTTGTTGTAAACCTTAATGACAATAGCTTCAATGTCATTTTGCTCCAGATCACGTAAAATTGTTCTTAACCATAGAGCCTAATCAGTTGCACCAGTAGCGATAATGTATTCTGCTTCTGCAGAAGATTGAGCTACCACCTCTTGCTTCTTTGAATTCCATGAGAACATGCCTGAACCAAGTGTAAAAGCATATCCAAAAGTGCTTTTCATATCATCAATGCTTCCTGCCCAATCACTATCTGAATAACCCATCAGTTGCGCTTGCTCTTCCCTTTTAAAGCAAATACCATAATCAGCAGTTCCTTTGATATATCTCAACGTTTGTTTAGCAACACCAAGATGAACTTGATTTGGAACTTGCATAAACCTCGACAGAAGACTTGCCGCGAACATGAGATCAGGTCTTGTTGCTTTCAAATACAACAGACTACCAATTAGACTTCTATAAACTGTTGGATCAGCCCTGTCACCTCCTTCAAACTTCAAAATATATTCATTGTGAACTAGTGGGGTTGGTTTAGGCTTGCACCTCTCCATCTTGAACCTTTTAAGAATATTCCATGCATATTTTCTCTGAGAAATGAAGATTCCATCAGTAGCTTGATGAATTTTCATTCCTAGAAAGTAACTCATTTCACCCAAATCTGACATTTCAAACTTGGTCTCCATTTCTTGCTTGAACTGATTAACCATAGCTTCATTGCTTCCTGTTACCGAAAGATCATCAACATTGAGTGACACCAAAATTACATCTCCTTCTTTAGCCTTCTTCACATATAAAGTGGCTTCATTTTCAGTTCTCTTGAAGCCACAATGAATGAGATGATCATCAATCTTACTATACCATGCTCGAGGAGCTTGCTTTAATCCATACAATGCCTTATAAATTCCGTAGACTTTAGCCTCCATTACTGGAACTTGAAAGCCTTCTGATTGGTCAACATAAATCTCCTCCTGCAACAGTCCATTTAAGAATGTCTATTTCACATCTAGATGATACAACTTCCAATTTGACTGAGCTACCAAAGCATATAGAAGACTTATTGTATCATGTCGTGCAACAGGTACAAATGTGTCTCCATAATCTAGACCTGCAACTTGCACATAACCTTTCACAACAAGTCTTGCTTTGTATTTATAAACTGAGCTATCTGGATTAAGTTTGGTTCTATAAACTCACTTCACCCCGATTACATTTCTGTTTTTGGGTTTATCAACCAGCTTCCAAGTATCATTCTTCTCTATCATACCAATCTCCTCCTTCATAGATTCAATCCAAACTTCATGTCTTGATGCTTCTTGATAGCTATTTGGTTCCGATATTGCAATATTACATCTTTCATATATCTCAAAAAAGGTACCTTGTCTTCAAGTGAGGATTCCCCATCTGATTCTTCATCTTCTTTCAGATTTTCAGAGACAAATGATTGGATTTCAGGTAGCGGACTCAAGTTTTGAAAACCAACATTATCTTTCTCAATTTGCTCATTATCCTAGTTCCACTAAGCAAGCTCATCCACGACTACATCTCTTCTGATTGAAATACTTTTTGTTTGCAAGTTGAAAACTCTATAACCCTTGGCTTGCGATGAATAACCAATAAGCATCTCCAATTCACCATTCGGTTCAAGTTTTCTTCTTTTGATAGAAGGAGCATGAGAATAGCATATTGAACAAAAAACTTTTAGTTGCTTGGCAAATGGTTGTATTCCACTCCATGCCTGAATAGGAGTCTTTTTAGCAACAGCTTTTGTTGGCAGCCTATTTAACAAATACTCTGAAGTATGAATAGCTTCTGCCCAAAAGCTTTGTGGCATTTTCTTTTCCAGCAGCAAACATCTAACCATTTCAACTATTGTTATGTTCTTCCTCTCCTAGACTCCATTATGTTTGGGTGAATAGCTTACTATCATCTTGTGATCAATTCCACATCTTCCCAATACTTATTGAACTCATTTGAAATGTATTCACCACCATTGTCTGACCTCAAAGACTTCAGCTTACAGCCACTCTGTGTTTCTGCAAAAGTTCTAAATTTCTTGAAAACTAAAAATACCTGAGACTTGTTACTCAGAAAATACACCCAAGTCATCCTTGTTAAGTCATCAATAATGATGACAAAATATTTTTTGTGTCCCAAAGATGATGTCTGCTGATGTAAGCTAAAAATACATATTTTTAATCATTATTTACCTCATATTTAGTATTTGTATTTGCCCTTTTTGAGCATGAATTTTATGGATTGTGCTAAATAGTGTATTGTATTTGTAGGAGTAAATTGGTGTAAAGATAAAGAAGTTTGGAGCTAAAACGAATTAAAGATAGAAGATTATAGAAGGAAATCAAGCATACAGCTTAATAGATTAAATTGAATATTATATTAATACCTATATGTATATGCAAAAGTTGGTAGAATGCAAAGGAGATCAAAGTTTGGATCATTACCTTGCTGCCACGTGGCAGCAAGAGAAGACAAGCGAACAAATTTCATGAAGACGGTTGGGCAGTGTTCACGCGGAACCAATTCCTTTTGGTTTTGGATTCCCAATTTATTTTGGACTCAATTATTTTATTTAGGTTTCCTACATCTATAAATAGTCCATAAGAATAATTATATTAGAGATGAGGGGGAAGATACTTGGGAAGGAAAAGTTATCATTATACTTTTTAGGGTTCTTTTCTTCTTTTTCTTTCTTAGACATTAGTAGTTAAACCCCCTTATTCTGGGGCTGCGGCTACGAATGATTGTTTAGTATTGAATTTTATGGATTGAAGTTGGTTATCGTATAAATTTCTCTTTTGTTCTTGGTTTAGTATTTCGTGATTGGACACCATTGAAATAAACTTATTGTCCAAATTGAACTCGGGAGAGGAATAAGAGGATAGAACGTGGAACAAAAGGAGTATGATCTTCTCTAGAATTAGGGTTGATTTGTATCTAGGATAGGGATATACCTAGAGACCTTGCTTGGTTAATAGACAGGATGAAAACGTAATGCTCGGTAATTGGTTCAATCTATCCCCGCTCAACGATATAGTTAGACTGCGCGATTAGAGGTCGGGAGACCATGATCATACATAAAACCCTGTAAATCAGTGATTTGATAACCAATTGATGTCCATAGGAAAAGATACTATGCATGAATTCTAAGTAGGCTGCAGCCCAGGAATTTCCCCAATCATAGTTAGGTAATCTTAATATTTAATTTTTGCATTCTTTTATTTATAAATCAAATTCTTTTAGCACTCTTGAATAAATAACTAGGATAAGTATAACTTAGTAAATAGTTAATTGACAAGTCCTTTGGGTTCGATAATCCGGCTCTTTTAGAGCCACTATATTACTTGCGCGACTACGTACACTTGCGTGTGCAATTGGGAACAACATCTGTATAGGTCCACACACATCAGTGTGGACTAGTTCAAGTTTTTCAGTTGCCCTCCAGGTAACATTTTTAGGAAATGTTTTCCTGTGTACCTTACCCATCTGACTTGACTCACAAACCTTTTTAGATAGTGAAATCTCAGGTAAATCCTTAGTCAAGCCTTTTACATACATAGACTTTAAAGTAGCATAATTAAAATGATCATATCTTTTGTGCCACAACCGTGACTCATCTTTACTTGCAAAATTTTCACTATCAAACTTTCCATCTAAAGAAAAGTTTTATCCACCATTTCTACTTTAACAATCAAACTATCTTCAGAGTCAAAAAGCAAACAATGTTTGCCCTTAAAAATAACGAATAACCTTTAGACATCATTTGAGCCATACTTAACAAGTTACATGCTAAACAAGGAATATACAACACATCATGTATAAGCTTTGTACCTTGTGTAGTTTGAAAGGCAACTGAACCCATTCCAAGTGCATCAACTGTTTCACCATTTCCCATCCTAGCTTTAGCTTTGAATGACTTGTCAAGTGTGTGAAACAAGAGCTCATTGTGTGACATATGACTCGTACATCCACTATCTATGAACCATAAGGATTTGTTGGCTGTGTTTTTTATATGAGAAGCCATAAACAAGCTTTCTTCTTCCTTTTCGGACTCTTCAACAAAATTTTCCTACTGCACATGGTGTTGTTGTGGTTGATTCTGCTTGAACCGGTATATTTTTTCAATATGACCCATCTTTCTACAAAATCTCCACTGAATTGATTGTTTTCCTTTGAACGATAGTCTTTTTCTTGATGATTGGTTCTTTTACAATGGTTGCGGGGTGGAAACTTCCCTTTCTTTGAAGTTTCCTTCCATGGTCTTCCCTTTGCTACTTTATCTCCTTCCGTCCTTCTATTGTCCTTCACAAGCTACTTGCCTTTATATTGTTCCTGAAATGCCACTTTTGCTACTTCTCCATCTCTTATACTTGATCTTTGTTCTTGGGCTTGCAACTTCCAACCATCAAGGAGACTAAAAGCTATGTGAAGTAAAAGAAGAAAAGGTTGCCGATTGCTACTATGATCAGTTCTGCTATAGATAAAGTCTTCAAATTACAAGATTCCTCTATTGCTGAAATCTTGGACTCGAACCTTGCTGGTAAGCTTATCATCATCTTCTCCACTATCTTTGAATCTGGAAAGGTTTCCCCATACAATCTTATTTTACTAACAATCTCCACAAGTTTGGCAGAATACTCTTTCATAGTATCTCCTTCTTTCATCCTTGACATCTCAAATTCTCTTTTGAGAGTTAAGAGTTTGACAGTCTTCACTCTGTCACTTCCGTCAAACTCCTCTTTTAGCTTCTCCCACGCTTGCTTAGGTGTTTCACAAGCCATTATTCTTGTGAAAATCACATTTGAAAGTGCTAAATGAAGACGTGTGAGAGCCTTTGGTTTCCTTGACTTCGCATCTTCATAAATCTTCATTTGTGCAACTGTTGGATTTGGACCAAGTAGAGGAGGATCATCTTCACTTTCAATTGTTTCCTATAGACTAAGAGCTTTGAGATAAGCCTTCGTCTTTATCACCCATATGTGATAATTTTCTCCCATAAACATAGGAGGGCCTTCACCCAAGAAGTTGTTGGATGCCATGTTACTACTGCTCAACTCTCACCTTAGAAAAATGGGAGAAAAACCTTATTTTTGTTGCCTTCACAGATCCCTCAAGAAGAAAGACTCTTGATACCACTGTTAGTATTTGGAACTCTTGAGAAAAAGATAAGGTTCAACATAATTTCTTTTTGTCATTCATATGGCTTACTACAAAAGGCTTAGACACATATGCCTATATAAGCTTTTCAAAAGTTAGTTGAGACCATACCTATTCAACCACTATTGACTTTCTTACAAAACATATTCCATAAAACACGGACTACCTTTCCTTTACAAACTAAACATAATATTTAAAAAAGGAACCATTAAACAAAAGACTATCTAGAAATATCTCATTTTCTAACAGAAACTTCAGGGGATGCCAAAAAAAGGACTATCTCAGAGATGGACCTTGCATCGTGGAGCTCAAGCTCCATGATGGACTAGGCGGCGTGAATCTCTTGCCCTGCAATGAAGGTTGCCCGGTGAGCCAAGTGCTTTGCAGAATTATTTTGACAAGTCAAGGCTAAGACCAACTAGGAGTAGTGGTTACTTTCTACCACTAAAAATAGAACATATGGACAACTTTTCTAAGGTTGCTGACCATTGTTACAAACTGCTACTAAAGATTACAAAGGGTTCTTTAAGTATTTTGAAGACACTGTTAGGATTTACTTTTCTACTTTCTTAGCTATTATTTTTGCACGAACGATAGAGATTCTTTGAAGTACTGCAATTAATTCAAGATTTATGCAGTTTATCCAATGTTTATTGCTTATTAGAATTATTTTTACTCTTCACAAGTAGTTATGAGTAGTTAAATATCATAATTAGAGTCATGGGACCTAGACTAGGGATTAAGATAATGGATTCTTCATGGTCAATATTTGCATGAAGGTGTCGGTTATAACGGTCCAACTCGCTAGTGATACTGTCCACTTTGGGCCTTGATCCACACGACTTTAAAATAGGTCACTACTGTGCAAGGCCTGCTTAGTTATATACCCAACTCTTATATAATGGCTTGAGCTAGATATAGGAAATATAAGCTGAGACCAACGATGATGATCAAATTAAATACATACCCAAGTCCCGGAAGGACTTAGGGTGAAATTTTTCTAATTGGATCGAGAGACTTTAGAAGACATAGATTCATCAGTATTGCACAGTGAACACACCTGAATGAGTTGAAGTGAATTAGAACCATAGATCTAGTTCCTCTTTAATCATTAAATACAACAATCGTAGCATAAACTAGTTTAAACAATATTCTCATAAACATCCCATTGGAAATACTTCTCATTAAATCAAATTGTTGCAATAAATTATAAATTCTCTCCGCGCTCTATATGGGATTCAACCCCAACCTAGTTGAATTATATATTTGAAAACGACCCCTTTATGCCTATATGTAAAGTATAATTTAGACGACATCAAATTTTGGCGTGTTGTTGGGGAGTGCGGTTTAGAGATTACAATTTTGTGAAAATTCAACGAGTGATTATTATTTCTCATATTACTTTGATTTGTTGTTTTTGTCTGTAACATGTTATAACCTCATTGTATGCCCGATACTTGGAGTTAAGAATCTCATTTGGTTCCACTTGATCTGGAAATTGAATGTACTCTACGGCACATGAGGCTGAACATTGTTATAGACATTGAAGCTGATCAGAGGGTTGCAACTAAGATTTCTGCTGCATAAGTGGGTCTTTTTGGGGCCAATTACCCTCCACCACTGGTTGGTATAACCAATTTCAACATCACCAGCATCATGTTGCATCTACTAGGCATTAAAGAATTACTCGGAGGTGTAGCTTATGAAAAACCCAATAAATATTTGAAGGACATTTCTAGGGTAAGTATAGCATATAATATATTGGGCATCATCTACCCAAAAATGAATAAAGTTAAGGTTGTTTCCATTCTCTTTAGCAGGAGAAACAACTACATGGTTGGGAGAACTACCGAAGGTGTCCATCTAAACTTGGGTAGGGCTTACAACAACATTCATAGAAAGTAGACGTATACAACTGAGAGATAAGATTAGCAAATTCACATAGTTTTTGGATGAAGCAGTACAAGAGGCCTCTCACGATTTAAGAAGGTGGTCCATTGTCCAATACTGCCAAATGGGGTATTACTGGAAAGCTTCTACAGATCTTTGGATACCGTCAACAAGTCTGTGGCAAACAATGTATCGAAGGGTTCACTGATGGACCACCCCCTGTGATGAGGTCAGCACGGTTCTTGACCAGGTGACAAAGACGAACAAGCATAGATGCTGAAGTAGTGGGTAGTGCTTCGACTGGGAAGCATTCAAATGAGGAGATAGTTAGAGGAAGCTAGAGACCAAAAAATAGAACACGTGATGACACAGATCGAGGTGCAAGCTAAACATATGATGGGTATAGGAATCCAAAAGGTAAATGTTGTGGGATGCGATGATCAGGTTGTTGGGATATACTATTAACCATATGGTTGAGTTATAGCATTGATTTTAATCGACTTTGCATTTTATGTTAATTATTATAATAAAATCTTTATTTGAATACATCATTGTGTTTATATGTGTGTCTATTACTTATATAGTAGTCGATTTTTGCGTAGGGAGTTGTTTAACTCATACGCGGAAGATTAAAATTGTCGATCCTTATGAGTTATAAATTAAATGTTCACAATCAAAGATGAAGTTGGATAAACTTCTTGATGATTGTAGCACAAGATTAAATATAATTTGATCTTAATTATGGGAATGGTAAAATTCCAACTTCTTGTGTTAGTACATTTTGTATGTATTGAACAGACCAAATTGAGATATTCGTTTAGGTTCTGAATTTTAATAAATGATATCTCTAGTCCATTACATGTGCTTATACTCTTAATCATAATATAGTTATTATAATCTGTGCAGCTTGTATTATTATTTTAATCTATTAAAAGGTGAGACTCTATGATGAGTCAAAATATTCCTGATGGATTGGATAATGACAAATTACATTCGTGAAATAATAATTAGTTGATAGAACCATATCTTGGATATGAGAAAGAAGACACCCATTTATGGTTACTTATAAGTTGTATATATATATATATATATATCACGTGAATTAAGTTTGAGCATAGAGATAAAGGATTAAATTAATCAATGGATTAAATTTTTCAGAAGTTTGATTTAATTGATTGGTGTTGGCAATTCTAACATGGGGTGTTAAATAAGTTGTAATGGTAAAATTTGAAATTAAATAGAGGAGTACAGTTACATATTTTTAGTGGTACAATATGTGATTTATTATGATATGGTTAATTCATGCTTTTACGAATTAAATATTATAATTGGAAGCCTATGCTAATAAATTTTGCAGTCTCTACTATGCCTGATTAATTGATCAAGTTCGGAAAAGAAAATGACTATTAGTATTTTTTTCAGTTTAGGAATAAATTATTTTTTGACTTTTATTGGTTTAAAAGAGGAAAAAACTTTTTATTTCCTTCAAAGAAGAAAGAGGCAAATACTGCATTTCTTTGTTTACTTAGAAGATGAACGAATCAAATATTGTTGTTAATAGTTATTAATTGTGTTTAATGGCTATTAATGACGATTAATGGTGTTCAATGGATGTTGATTACCCTTGGTGTTTAATGACTATCTAAATACCTTTAATGGTATTTAATGGTTATTGATGACTATTGATTATGGTTATTGGATACACTTAACAGTGTCTAAATACTCTTAATGGTATTTAATGGCTATTAGTGGCTATTAATTATGACTAGAAACGTTTCATTTTTTAAACATTTCCCCTCTGCTGAAAAGTATAGATAGGGGTGGTGGTTCTCAAGGAAGGATCATCTTTTTTCTGAAAATATTCTTTCCCACACAAGACTTGATTGAGAGAGTTAATCAGGAATAAGTAGAAGGCTGCAATCCTAGAGTCCCAGTTCCTATGAAAGCTTTAAAAGGTTAGAGTGTCACAATTAATTCAGCTTCTATTATTGTGCTACTATGAATGTTCGCGATCTTGTATAATGCTTCCGCTGTGCATATTCTAACAATTGGTATCACAAGTCTTCTTACATACAACTGATAATGTAATAAGAGTCCATGATTTCTATACATGTTTGATTAAATCTGTATGTATCATGTTGTTTTTTAATAACAATTTTTGTTGTTTGAAAACAAATTGTTTTTCATATTCCAGAGTTGTAAGGGTTCATCCCTACTTCTTATAAATGATTTTACAGTTAATATATGAGTTTATATGTTGACATAGGTCTTCTTCCCCATCGGATAAACTTGTATATTTTGATACTGTTATGTTTGTCTTTTGGTTTGATGACTTGTTTTAACTTTCCAACTAAGTTGCATGTTGAATCAATGAACAAGAGACAATATATATACCTGACCAAACTTCACAGATTACTCTCTAACTGAGTTGGACTTGTCTTGTTTAAGTGGTACTATATATGAATTTGCTCATATATATGCTTGAATAGTTAAGTTTCCCTATCGATTCTAACTGTTCATTAGCATGATTACATGTGTCTTGTTGTTTTTTTTGTTTTTTTTAATGATCTGTTTTAAATATCTCTCAGATTAACTATGTCTCACTTCAATCCTCTGTCTTCTATCTTGAACCAAAACAAACTAGAAGGTGCTAACTATGTCAACTGGAAACGAAATCTTGATATTGTTCTAACATCTGAGGGTTTCAAATATGTGTTGGTTGAAGAATGCCCCATTAAACCAGCGATGCTACTGATAAGGAGATCAAGGCCTATGATAAATGGGTCAAAGCTGATGAGATGACAAGGTGCTACATTCTTGCCTCAATAGCGAATGTCTTGCAGCATCATCATCAGTCCATGCTATATGCTTACGATAAGCTCGAATCTCTCAAAGAGATGTTCGGAGAGCAGAACCGTACTGCCAAGCAGACTGCCATGAAGGCTCTCTTGACCACTAAAATGGTTGAAGGACCACCTGTCAGGGAACATGTGCTGAACATGATGAATTATCTAAATGAGCCGGAGATACTTGGCGCTGTCATTAATAAGGAATCTCAGGTGGAGATGATCCTATAGACTCTACCGAATAGTTTTCAACAGTTTCGCTTAAATTATAACATGAACAAGATGGATTTGTATCTTACGAAACTGTTGAATGAACTAACAGCAGCGGAATCTATTATCAAGCAGCAAGCTCCTCCTTCTGTAGCATACATGGTGGACAAACCTACTACTTCTTCATCTAAGCCGGCGAAAGCCCAAAAGAAGAAGAAGAAGCCCTGCAAGGTTGTGACACCTGGAGGTGCTAAAGATGGTGTGGCTAAGCCTAAGGGCAAGTGCTTCCACTGCAAGCAGCCTGGTCACCACAAGAGGCAATGCCCTGACTATTAAGCCAAAATGAAGAACAAAGGTAATTCTTGTTTAAATGTCATTGAAACTTGTTTAGTAGCTGTTTCTACCCAATTATGGGATGTAGATTCGGGAGCCACTGACTATGTTTGCACTTCTTTGCAGGGGTTTCAGGAAACGCGGCGGCTAAGTGAGAATGAAGTTTGCATTTTTCAGGCCAATGGGGAACCAGCACCAGTCCTAGCAATAGAAAATATTTCTTTTTCCTTTAGTAGTTCCAGAATTCTGTGTTTAAAAGATGTTCTTTATGTACATTCGATAAGAAGGAATTTGCTTTCAGTTTCAAAAATAATGGATGCTGGTTATGAAGTTTTGTTTGCAAATAACTGTGCTGCTATTAAGTACAATAAGCAATTCATCCATAGTGCTCCTAAAATACATCATCTATTTGTATTTGAAGTCTCCCATGACATGCTACAACAAACAGAATTAAATACTATTGATATTTCTCATAAAAGAAAACGTATTTCTGAATTGAGTCAAACTTACTTATGGCACTTGTGAATCTTGTTTAGAAGGTAAAATGACAAAGAGATCTTTTCCTTCCAAAGGAAATAGAGCCAGTAATAAGTTAGAATTAATTTATTCTGATTTGTGCGGTCCTATGAATATACGAGCAAGAGGGGGTTTTGAGTATTTTGTGACTTTCGCAGATGATTACTCCAAATATGGATACATTAATTTGTTGCACCATAAATTTGAATGCTTTGAAAAATTTAAAGAATTTAATATAGAAACGGAAAAGCGACATGGTAAACATATATATCCAAACATTACGATCTGATCGTGGTGGTGAATACCTTTCTGCGGAATTCATTAAGTACTTATCAGAATCAGAAATTACATCTCAATATTCTGCCCCAGGAACTCCACAACAAAATGGTGTGGCAGAGCGAAGAAATAGAATTCTTTTGGAAATGGTTAGATCAATGTTAAGTTATTCATATTTGTCTTTTAGCATTTGGGGATATGGTTAAAAACTATAAATTACATTTTGAATGTGGTTCCTTCCAAAAATGTTCCTTTAACCCCATCCGAATTGTAGAATGGGCGCAAGCCTAGTCTACGACATATTCAAGTTTGGGGATATCCAGCACATGTACTAAAAGGGAAAACAAATAAGTTGGAATGAAGGACAGAAGTGTGCATTTTCATTAGATATCCAAAAGGAACTAAAGGATGTTTATTTTATTGTCCTAAGGAACAAAAGGTAATTGTTTCAACAAATGCCGAGTTTCTAGAATAGAACTATTTAATCAACCATGTTCCTAGAAGTAAACTTGTGTTACGAAAATTATGCAAAGGAATAACTACTATTGAAACATCAGCACAACTTCCTAAAATAGTTGTTGACATACCATTGTGTCCACGTAGTGGGAGAAATGTCGATAGGCAAGAGGTTGCTCAAGAGATTGCTCCAGAGGTTGCTCAAGAGTAGACTCAAGACATCTCGCTACCACAAAGTAGTGGGAGTAATGACGCGCAACCTGCAATTGTGGAGAAAGTAGTTCAGGGTGTTCATAATTTAGTTCAAGATGTAGCGAATCCTATAGTTGCTAGTCTTCATAGTGGGAGAGTTATTAGAAAACTTGAACGGTTTACGCTCTTGGGAGAATCATATGATATAATCCTTGAAGAAACTAATATAGAACCATTAAATTACGCTGAAGTACTACATGATAAAGATGCTGAAATGTGGGTTATTGCTATGAAATCTAAAATGGAGTCTATGTACTCAAACCAAGTCTGGGATCTTGTAGAACCACCTATAGGTGTTAAACCTATTGGTTGTAAGTGGATCTACAAGAAAAAGAGAGGTTTGGATGGAAAAGTGAAAACTTTTAAGGCTCGACTTGTTGCGAAGGGTTTACTCAAAAAGAAGGAATCGATTATGAGGAAACCTTTTCACCGGTAGCCATGCTTAAATGCATTAGGATTCTCTTATCCATTACTGCTTATTACAATTATGAGATTTGGCAAATAGATGTCAAGACAGCTTTTCTAAATTGAAGTCTTGATGAGTGCATTTATATGGCACAACCAGAAGGTTTCATTGAAAGTAACAATGAACACATGGTGTGTAAGCTTAAGAGATCCATTTATGGATTGAAACAGGCATCTCGGGCATGGAACATTTGTTTTGACAATTCGATTAAAACTTTTGGTTTTGATCAGTTTGAAAATGAATCATGTATCTACTAGAAATGGGAGGGAGACAGAGTAGCATTTTTTATTCTGTACGTAGATGACATCTTGCTCATAAGAAATAATGTGAGCATGTTGAATTTTGTTAAGGAGTGGCTATAATCTCGTTTTGATATGAAATACTTGGTAGAAGCGGCCAATATCCTCGGGATTAAGCTTATGCGAGATCGCATACAAAGGATATTAGGCTTGTCTCAAGCACTTTATTTTGATACAATTCTTGTGAGGTTTAGCATGCAAATTCCAAAATGGATTTCTTCCTTTTAGACATGGAATTAATTTATCAAAGGATCAGTCACCCAAAACGGCCGATGAGATAGAGAGGATGAAGGGGGTCCCTTACGCTTCTGCTGTAGGGAGTCTTATGTATGCTATGTTATGTACTAGACCGGATATTTGCTTTGTTGTAGGCATGGTTAGCAGATTTCAGTCTAAGTCTGGGCAAGAACGTTGGACTGCAGTCAAGCATATTATCAAGTACCTGAAAAGGACTAGGGATTATATGCTTCTTTTCCACCCCGGCAATCTTTTACCTATTGGATATACAGATTCAGATTTCCAGTCAGATAGATATTCTAGAAAATCGACCTCAGGATATGTATTTACTCTTGAGGTGGGGCCATAGTTTGGAGGAGCATCAAGCAGTCACGTGTTGCTGATTCCACCATGGAAGCTGAATATGTAGCTGCCTCTGAGGCGGCTAAAGAGGTTGTTTGGCTCAGAAATTTTCTAAATGAGCTTGGAGTGGTTCCTTCTATTGAAGCACTCATCACACTCTATTTTGATAATAGCGGTGCAGTTGCCAACTCAAAAGAACCTTGAAGCTATAAGAGGAGTAAGCACATTGAGAGGAAATATCGCTTGATTCGTGATATAACTCAAAGGGGTGATGTAAGAGTTTTGAAGATTGAATTGAAGAACAATTTGGCGGATCCATTTAAAAAAGGCTTACCTCAGAAGTCTTTTGATAAGCATGTGGAAGAAATGAGTGTTAAAATTATACATGCATGGTTATAAGTCTAAGTGGGAGATTGTTGGATATACTATTAACCATATAGTTGAGATATAGTATTGATTTTAATTCTTCGTAAAGACTTTACATTTTATGTTAATTATTATAATACAGTCTTTATTTGAATAGATCATTGTGTTTATATGTGTGTCCATTACTTATATAATAGACGATTTTTGCGTATGGAGTTGTTTAACTCATACGCAAAAGATTAAAATTATCGGTCCATATGAGTTATAAATTAAATGTTCACAATCAAAGATGAAGTTGGACAAACATCTTGATGATTGTAGCACAAGATTAAATATAATTCTATCTTAATTATGAAAATGGTAAAATTTCAACTTCTTGTGTTAGTACATTTTGTATGTATTGAACGGAACAAATTGAGATATTCGTTTAGGTTCTGAATTTTAATAAATGATATCTCTAGTCCACTACATGTGCTTATACTCTTAATCTTGATATAGTTATTATGATCTGTGTAGTTTGTTTTATTATTTTAATCTATTAAAAGGTGAGACTCTATGATGAGTCAAAATATTTCTGATGGATTGGATAATGACAAATTACATTCGTGAAATAATAATTAGTTGATAGAACCATATCTCGGATATGAGAAAGAAGACACCCCTTTATGGTTGCTTATAAGTTGTCACGTGAAAACCCTACAGGTGGATTATATATATATATATATCACGTGAATTAATTTAAGCATAGAGATAATGGATTAAATTAATCAATGGATTAAATTTTTCAGAAGTTTGATTTAATTGATTGGTGTCGGTAATTCTAACATGGGGAGTTAAATAAGTTGTAATGGTAAAATTTGAAATTAAATAGAGGAGTATAGTTACAGATTTTAGTGGTAAAATATGTGATTTATTATGATATGGTTAATTCATCCTTTTACGAATTAAATATTATAATTGGAAGTCTCTGCTAATAAATTTTGCGGTTCCTACTATGCCTGATTAATTGATCGAGTTTGGAAAAGAAAAGGACTGTTAGTATTTTTTTCGTTTAGGAATAAATTGTTTTTTGACTTTTATTGGTTTAAAAGAGGAAAACACTTTTTATTTCTTTCAAAGAAGAAAGAGGAAAATATTGCATTTCTTTGTTTCCTTAGAAGATGAACTAATCAAATATTGTTGTTAATGGTTATTAATTGTGTTTAATGGCTATTAATGACTATTGATGGTGTTCAATGGATGTTTAATACCCTTGGTGTTTAATGACTGTCTAAATACATTTAATGGTATTTAATGGTTGTTGATTACTATTGATTATGGTTGTTGGATACACTTAACAGTGTCTAAATACCCTTAATGGTATTTAATGGTTGTTAATGACTATTAATTATGACCAGAAATGTTTCATTTTTCAAACATTTCCCCTCTGCTGAAAAGTATAAATAGGGGAGGTGGTTCTCAAGGAGGGATCATCTTTTTTCTGAAAATATTCTTCCCCACACAAGACTTGATTGAGAGAGTTAGTCAGGAATTTGTAGAAGGCTGCAATCCTAGAGTCCTAGTTCCTGAACGAGTTATGTGAAAGCTTCAAAAGGTTAGAGTTTTACAATTAATTCAGTTTACATTATTATGCTATTATGTATATTCGTGATCTTGTATAATGCTTCCGTTGTGCATATTCTAACACAGGTGATAAGGAATGACGAGGGTTACCATCATTATGAGAAAGAATCTCACTACATGAGTAATAAGTTGGGGGTTCCCGACCTAACTATAAGATTCCAATCAAGGGCCTTGACGGCAAGGCGAAGGGAATCAAGGTTGAAATCGGGAGAAGAATCAGGAAGGTGCAAGTTGGAGAGACATGGACCAAGGCTTCAATAATAGATGCGCAAATATGATCTGCCTAGAGTTGGTCTCTAGAATTTAAGCAACCATCTGTGAGTGACCTGATGATCACAAAAATGAAGGACATGTTGTCCTGTATGTTGAAGAAAGTAGAATCTACCGATGTTGGTATGCAACAATTACATAGGGACCTTGCAGCATGGGCCAAGTTATAACTCTCATTCCACCTCGATGAAGCAGATAGAGGCACAACTGAACCAAATGTTCGCTTTGCTCAACCAAAAGCAAAAGGTCATTCTTCCGAGTAACACCTTTGTAAACCCGAAGAACAAAGGAGGTAATATAAGCCATTGCATGGAAATTACAACTCAGAGTGGCCGAGTTTTTTATGATTATGTGGTGGTTAATGAGACACCACAAAGAATAAAAAAATTATAGACCCAATTCGTGATGAAGTCGAGATTGATTTGGCTAGAACTACAGACCCGAATGTTATTTTTGGTGAAAAGATGGAAGCAGGAACTCCTGAAGTGAAAGAGGAGTTGATTTTGAAAGAAAATAGAAAAGAGGAAGGCAATTCAAACAAACCAATGATGATTACAAAGTGACCTCCCCCTTTCCGTAGAGACAACAAAAGAGCAAGGATGATGCAAATTCAGGAAGTTCTTTGATATATTCAAGCAGATGCACATAAACATATTGTTGATTGATGTGCAGAGAGACATGCGAAAATGTGCAAATATCTTTGAGAGATGGTGGCTTGTAAGAGGCATTTAGGAGACATTGAGATAATAGAACTTACTGAGGAATGTGGTTCGACTTTGAAATAGTAGAACTTACTAAGGAGAGCAGTTCGCGGGCATTCAGCAAGCTCCCTAAAAAACTTGATGATCATACAGATTGGTGAAAATGATGTAAGACAAGCTCTATGTGACTTGGGGGCAAGTATCAATCTAATGTTTCTATTTGTGTTTAAGAAACTCAAGTAGGGAGAACCGCGTATGACCAACATCTTTTTGTTGTTGGCTGATCTATCACATATTGCTTCGGACGGCATAGTTGAAGAGTGCTCATCAAAGTGGGTATGTTTTTTATTCCTGCTGATTTCATAATTCTTGATTTTGAGGCAGATGTCAGAATGTTAGTCATATTGAGGAATCCATTCTTAGCCACTAGGAAGGATTATTGATGTGTAAGCAGGAATGATGAAGATACAGATCCATATTGAGATGATTTTTGTTGAAATTTGCTTTAAGTTATGCATTAGTTTTTAGCAAAATAAGTTGTTTAGTTTAAGATAATTTAAATTTTGAATTTTAGTTAGGTTGTTTGAGTTGTTGAGATATTTTAGATTATTTTAAATTTCAAATTATGCAGATTATGTATTTTATGTTGGCTATTTAAAGCTCTCAACGCTCAATAAATCATTGAAAGTCATTTCGATCAATTAAGAGTTATTTCAATCAATTCTTTTAGTTGTCTCATTTTTAAGAACACCAACAGTGGTATCAAGAGATTCATTGATCTTATGAATATGTGAAATCTTTCAAAGAACTATCATACCATTTTTAACCTGTCAGGGCTACCCTTTTAACCCATCAGGGCTACCCATTTTAACCTGTCAGGGCTACTATTTTCAACACACAGGCTTTTTTCAATCAATTTTTAACCTTAAAAATGACAAGAAACATTCTCTCTTTGAATGCCCAAAAACGTTTCACTGACAAAAACTATCAGATTTGATCAGTGAAAATGAAATCATATTTTATAACATATGCCATATGTGTTGTTGTGATGGAACAAAAATACTTACAACAATACTTTGCAAATCCTACATTAATTGTCTAAATAAAACCACTTTCTAAAGAACTTCTACACAATACGATGTCATGGAAGCTGTTTTTGAAGATCAAGATCAAAAGAAGGAAAAAAAAATGAGAAAGATCGTCATTATCAAAAAAATATGCAAGTTCAAAAATAATCAAGAGAAATTCAGCATCACCTGCTAGAGCAAAAATTGAGGAGGAGCTGTTTTTTAAAATTGCAGTAACTAAAGTAAAGGAAGAGATGAAATTTGCTTTTAAGTTATATATTGCAGTAGTTTTTAGCAAAATAAGTTGTTTAGTTTAAGATAATTTGAATTTTGAATTTTAGTTAGGTTGTTTGAGTTGTTGAGATGTTTTAGATTATTTTAAATTTCAAATTATGCAGATTATATATTTTATGTTGGCTATTTAAAGACCTCAATGCTTAATAAAATCATTGAAAACTATTAAAAGTGATTTCAATCAATTCTTTTTGTTGTCCCATTTTTAAAAACATCAACAATTTTCAATGTCTACAAAGTGCTCTCCACACCCTTACACTATAGAGATCTATGTAGGATCACAGAGGTGGCCAAAATTTAGTGTGGGTTTATAGAGAGTTTGTTTCAGAAGCATGAGCAAGTGGCGAAGTGACCCAAACATGAGCCGATAAGCAGAAAAGAGAAGAGAAAGTATTAGAGAGCTTAAGATGGTGAACCTCTCTAAATAAAATAGAAGCAAAAATTGGCTCATGAGAGGGTCTTAACCATCGAATTTCATTGTGCCGCGATGTTAAATCATGCGCTACTTGGGAGACAACTTGTGATTGTCATAGTATAGGATATAAAAATAAGAAAATATATAATAAAATAACACATGTGTTGTGTCACGACCGAAACTAAGGCGCTTGGTGGGAGGTCATCCACCTTTCTAACAACTCTTGGGGGTGTTTGTAGGTTCTAGGCACCAAGGGAATTGAGAAATGTGCATTAAAGCAAGCTAGTGATTGAGAAAAATAAAGGCTCCTGAAATAGGGCACCTCACACTGTGGACCCGCAGTTTGCACCGATCAAGTCTCTCACGTTAAGCCTTGCACCACGATTATGGATAAACTACAAACATGGCAAATATCGCACCCAACCTGTTGTTAATATACCGAATTGACCCGACCTGGTGGACTCAATATAAGCCCTAGACATGAAATTTCTTCCCATTTTTAACCTCTCCACCGCTCCTCTCGAATTTCTCTAGAAGTGATCGTGTAGCAACCTTTAAATTCACAAATTTGCTTTTTCTTTCACTACTTCAAGCATTTAGGTGAATTTGCAACTGATTTATAGTTATATACTTAGTTGTTTGGTCCATAGTTTGTTCAACCTTTTCCCTTTTTTGCCCTAGGTTAGAAATCATAATGTCAAATCAATAATGGGCATGTGTGCTTGATCATATGTTATTGAGTGAACCAAAATCTCTGCCTTGTTGTGTAGAAGTATTGTGCTTGATAGATATTGCTTGAAAAATGTGAGTTTGAGAGCCCTTGGGATTGAACTTGAAATTGAAGTGTGTGAATTGTTGGGCTACTATTTGAATTGAAACTACATGCTTGATAATGATGTAGTACGATGCAAAATCAAATGTGAAACGACCCTACAGGTGAAAAGTGCTTAGGGTCTATGATATCTTGAACCAATCGAAAGTGATTTACTTTTTTTGGATTGATTTCTAGTCGATGACTTGAGTTAGTAGGGAAAATATAAGTACTCGATGGAATGAACTTAATGACACCAAAAGATATTGTACTGCTAAATGTCGATTACAAGGGAATATCACTGATAATGAATTGCAGGGAAATTAAAAACTACAAAGAAGGAGATGAGAGCAACAGATAGAATGGGGATGAGGGGATGCAGAACTTTCACATAAAACTCGCCTACCCTAATTCTTATGCTTCTGCGTATTTATAGGTAGTGCCAGCCCTCTTAATTTCTTGCTTCACACTTCACGCGTTCCATCACTCGGATGCCAAATGAAATCTGTTAACTTTGTTGGATGCTTTCTCCCTCTTGTACTGCGTCTCACACTTTTTGTTACTTGGGGAATGCTGACCTGGCTGCTATCTCGGTTAGGCATATGTGTAATTTCAGCTGTTTTCGCATTGGTGTTCATAACATTACCCCCAACCCTAAAAGGAACCTTGTCCACAAGGTTTGCTTCAGCTACAACAGTAGATGTGTCGCTGAGATTTAATGGAGTGATTTGTTGTTCAGGTAGACCTACACATTTCTTGAGCAATGCGCCACAATACTTTGAAGCAGCCACTGGTAATTCTAATTTGTAAGCCACAGAACCAATGCGCCACAGTACTTTGAAGGGTCCAAAATACTTCCTATCCATCTTGTGATGTTTATGTAAGATCAAGGAATGTTGTTTGTAAGGCTGCAATTTTACGTAAGCCCAATCACCAACCTCCAAAGTGACATCAGTGCATTTTTTATCTGCAAATTTCTTCATACGGCTTTGAGCACGGGCAAGTTTGCCTTGAGAGAATGCAAAACCTCATCACGGTGAAGAAAGAACTGTTCTACCAATTCATGAGAGCTACCATCAATCACATAATAAGCTAGCTTTGGTGGGGCACGACCATACAAGGCCTGAAAGGGAGACATACCAGCCAAGGTTTGAAAAGACGTATTATACCAATACCCTGCCCACGGAAGCATGCTGACCCAGTCAGTTGGCGAGTCTGCCACATAACAACGCAAATATTGTTCAACACACTTATTGAGAGCCTCAGATTGGCCATCCGTTTGAGGATGGTAAGCAGTGCTCATGGCTAAAGATGTTCCTTGGAGACGATGAAGTTCCTGCCAAAACACATGTAAGAAACGAGGATCGAGATCAGTGACAATGGATTTAGGAGGACCATGAGGCTTGAGAATATGGGCTATAAAAGCTTCAGCTACTGTCAAAGCTGTGAAAGTAGCAGGCAGTGGAACAAAGTGTCCATATTTGGATAATCTATCGACTACAGTCATGATAGTCGTTTTGCCGCGAGACGGGGGCAAGCAAGTCACAAAATCCATTGTGATCTCCTCGAATACCTGCTCAGGAATTGGAAGAGGTTGTAATAAGCCAGCAGGGTGATGATGGTGGTCCTTCATTTGCTGGCAAATCTGACAAAAGGCTATGAACACCTTGACGTCACGACGCATATTTTTCCAATAAAAATTGGAAGATAAACGATGAAAGGTATGAGCAATGCCTGAATGACCACCAATGGGCGGGGAGTGGAACTTGTGAAGTAGGTAGAGGCAAAGTGGTGAATCAACAGGTAACACCAACCGTCCTTTAAAAAATAAGAGCCCTCCTCGATACCAATAGCCAGGAAATATTGAAGGATCATCACGAAGTCCTTGTTGTATAGACAATAATTCAGCATTCTCCTTGTTGTCGAGGTGCATGGTGTCAAATAATTGAAAAGATTGACTGGAAAGAGCCATTAGTGAAACAGATGGTACACGAGATAGTGCATCCGTAGCAAGGTTGTGTTTTCCTTGCCAATATACAATTTCAAAATCATAACCCACGAGTTTGCTTAACCACTTTTGTTGCTCTAGGGTCTGGATTACTTGACTGGTGAGACTCTTAAGGGCTTGTTAATCAGTGATGATGGTAAAACGTCTCCCGAATAAATATTGGCGCCACTTGATAACAGACTGAGTGATAGCCAACATTTCTCGCACATAAGTGGAAGCTTGTTGCATTCTAGGACATAACTTTTGGCTGAAATAGGCAACTGGATGTCCTTTTTGAGAGAGAACAGCCCCAATGCCCGTCCCAGATGCATCAGTTTCAACCTGAAATGGTTGACTGAAGTCAGGCAACACTAACACCAGTGCAGAGCTGAGACAACTCTTAAGAGTCTTGAAAGCAGCCTGTGCATCAGGGGTCCAAGAGTAAGAATCAGTACGCAGTAAATCAGTCAATGGACTTGCAAGCATAGCATAGTCACGGATGAAGCGTCTATAGTAGCCCACTAGCCCCAAGAAACTACGGACTTCCTTGATATTGCGAGGGGTAGGCCACTGTTGGATAGTGGTAATCTTTGACGGATCCACTGCCAACCCGTGTTGGGATAGCACATGACCCAAATAATCCACAGTCTTCTGCCCAAACGCACATTTGGAGAGCTTGGCAACCAACTGGTGCTTCCGTAAAGTGGACAGAACCAACTTGAGATGATCCAAGTGAAGCTCCCAGGAAGGGCTATATATCAAAATGTCATAAAAAAAACCAAGACAAATCGTTGTAAAAAGGGGCGAAACACTGAATTCATCGTGGCTTGGAAAGTGGATAGGGCATTAGAAAGCTCGAACGGCATTACCAAGAATTCATAGTGCCTTTCATATGTGTGAAATGCAGTCTTCTCAATATCTTCGGGCCGCACTCAAATTTGATGATAGCCAGACAACAAATCGAGTTAGAAAAATACTTTGCGCCATGTAGTTCGTCAAATAATTTGTCAATGGTGGGGATAGGAAATTGATCTCGTATGGTGATAGCATTCAATGCCCGATAATCAACATAAAAATGCCAAGAACCATCCTTCTTACGAACCAGTAACACTGGGGAAGAGAAGGGGCTGGTACTTGGGCAGATAATACCTTCAGAAAGCATCTCATTCACCAATTGCTCCATGACCTGATTCTGAAAATAAGGATATCGGTAGGGCTTTACATTAATAGGCCTTGTGGCTGGAGCTAAGTGAATAGTATGTTCTTGAGGACGCGTAGGTGGCAGTCCCTATGGCTTAGTAAAAACGTCCTCAAAGGAGTCCAATAAGGTAGACATCGCAGGGGGAGTCTCAGGAGATTTTGAAGGTGTGGCTCCAATTAACTGCAATTGATAATAGGTACCTATAGCATCAGTAGCGCACAAGCGTCGTAAACACTAAAGTTGGACCGACTAGATATAAATTGAAGACTCGCCTTTCCAACTAAATTGTTGTCCATTCAACTCAAATTCAAATATCCGCTGGCCATAATCAGTAATAACACGACCCAAAGTAGCCAGCCACGAAACCCCTAAGGCAATGTCTGAACCATGTATCGGCAGGACAAAGAAGTCCATAGTGAGAAGACACTCCTGAATCGTTAACAAAACTTGGCGTACAATTCCATTACATGGAAGACGTTGTCCACTTCCCACCATAACTGAGAATGGAGTAATGGGCTCTACTGTTAAGTGAAGGAATTTAGCCACACGAGTTTGAATAAAATTGTGTGCGCTGCCATTATCGAGCATGACATGTACTGATGAGCCCTGAACGTAACCCGTAAAATGGAGAGCCGAAGCAGTGTCACTCCCGGCCATAGCGTGGTAAGAAATACTGGACGAATGCATCACCTCAAGTTGTTGAAGCTCATCAGCCAACATTTCGTCGGTCAAAGAAGAATCAGCGATAAGGTCTTGCTCCTCTGTTTCGCATTCGAGCAACAATAACTACAGGGGAGCTTTACATTTATGACCAGCAGAATATTTCTCATCACAACAAATGCATAACCCCTTTTCTTGACGTTGCTGGACCTCCGCCGATGATAGACGCTTAATTGGAAGTCGGTTGCGGGTAACATTGTGTGGTTGAGAAGTAGGGTTTGGCAGGATAGGAGGGGAATTTGTGAAGGCCGGCTTAAACGACCCACCCCACTCCAACAAAAGGCGTTGCTCATGAGTATGGTCCAATTCGAAAGCTTCATCAAATGTTTTAGGCTTATGGACCAGGACGGCGGTTTGAATATCCGCTCGGAGGCCCGAAGTGAACACTGGAGCCAACCACGAATCAGGGACGTCAGTAGTCTCATTAGCAATAGACTCAAATCGAGCTTGAAAATCGGCGACGGTAGAAGTTTGTCGGAGCTTGGATAAATGCCCCTCTGCAGGAAGCAAGGCTTGCTTAGTAAATCTACTAGTCACTTTCAAAGAAAAATTAACCCAATCGCTCAACTGCTTGTTCCGAAATAACCAGCGATACCACTCACGGGCCTCGCCATCCAAATAGAAGGAAGCTAGGGACAATTTATGATCCTCAAAAATATTATAAAAATCAAAATACCTCTCTACCTGAAAGACCCAGCTCTCGAGATTATCACCATGAAAACGAGGCATCTCAACAGAAGCTGATTTATGATGCATGGAGGATACGAGCGGAGCCGCCGCAACAACAGCTTGGGAATGCGAAGTATTATCCACCTGAGACATCAAATCCAAGAGTAATTTATGTTGCCCAACAAAGGCCTTAGTTAGATCTGCAACAGAGGCCGACAACTCAGAGATCTCACTCGATGGAGTGACCGACGAGGATTACAGAACAACATTAGGAACACCGAAACTTGAAAACCCACTCATGGAGTTCGAGCAATGAATGTACCAATGGAATGAACTTAATGACACCAAAATATATTGTACTGCTAAATGTCGATTACAAGGGGATATCACTGATAATGAATTGCAGGAAAACTAAAAACAACAAAGAAGGAGATGAGAGCAACAAATAGAATGGGGATGAGGGGATACAAAACTTTCACATAAAACTCGCCTACCCTAATTCTTATGCTACTGCGTATTTATAGGTAGTGCCAGCCCTCTTAATTTCTTGCTTCACACTTCACGTGTTCAATCACTCGAATGCCAAACGAAATACGTTAACTTTGTTGGATGGTTTCTCATTCTTGTACTGCGTCTCACGCTTTCTGTTACTTGGGGAATGCTGACCTGGCTGCTATCTCGGTTAGGCATATGTGTAATTTCAGCTGTGTTCGCATTGGTATTCATAACACTCGAATACAGAAACTAGTATCATCATGGAGGTTTGGCCTGAGGTGGATTGAGGAAGACGAGGGCAAGAAGTGGTTTAAAATCCACAAGGAGAAAGGTACCACCCTGACGAGTGGATGGATAAAGACAACTTGATAGGTGAATACCCCCATACTCTATGTCAACTGAGACCCTCACAGCCGTAGTAATCAAGTGTCCATAACGGGGAAGATCATCACCTTCACCTCCACAACCTTAAATGAGTTCTTATACATGTTGATTATTGATCCCACATCACTTTAGGAGACATATATTCTACCTCTGTTTCAATACATTCATCACACTCTATGTGGCTCAAGGTATAGTGCAAGGTGGGCCCACCACTAACTAAAGGGGACTCACCAGACCTTCTGTTTCACACACCTAAGCAGACACGCTAGAGTTTATCTGAAGATTGTCTGCAGTAGTTTTCTTATCCCTTGAACATACATGACACATATCACTCGGTAATTGGTGTGTATAGTATATGATCTTGTGGAGGGTGAGGCCATTAATGTGGGGGTGGGGTTAAGATCTATTATAAAGATAGTCAGGTTGCAAAAAGGCCTTAGGTACAACTTTGGGAGTCTCATGACTAGTTTCCCGAGGAGCCTCCATGTGGAGGAGGAGACAATTGACTACAAATCACTTCAGAATATGTGTGGAGTGGATATGACCAAATTAAAAGAGTTCGACATCTAATATGGACCTATTCTTACACTTGCTGGAAAAATGATCAGACTAATAGTTATCAAATTTATATGTATGTTATAGCTATGCTCCATCTAAGATGTGGTGCTTGAGATGCAGCATTTGAGTTAGGACCCATAAGCCTAGGGTTTAAACAGGTGGCGGATGATTATATACCCATCGATGTAGAGTAGGTACAAGAGGAATCAAATATTGAGTCTAAGGGAGATGACATAGAGCACTCCGAGTATAAGTAATCATATCCAATTGGTATTGTTAAGGCATTAGGTCCCTGCTTTCACGGACCTGTCTCATGTGCTACATTTTTTGCTTTGTACACCATTCATTTTGTAACTATCACATCTTTCCATACCCTAGAGCTCTTCAAATTGTACCTCCAATGCCATTTCATTAGATGGCATTTCTTATACATATTTTACATCCTTTAAATCTAGGCTCCTTAGCTTCTTTGGAGCATTCAGAGTATTATACATCCTCATTCGTTTCCTCTGACTATTATACATCCCTCAATGAATGTGTGGTTCATAGAGTCATCAAATGGTATATGACAACAATAGTGTGCTTGTTTTTCTTTCACACGGGAAAAAGATGAAGAAATTCGAAGTCAAAGGCCAGAAAGTATTGTCGAAGCTTCACCTAATGATGCACTTGGTATAGTACTCGGTCCCGAACACCCGGGCCGTGTTCGAGGGTTAGGCTTTGGTGTTGTTCCAACTATGGCATTCAAGCAGACATCAAGGAGATTTAAGCATGTTAATGTGAGTTCTTCTAGCTCTAGCGCCCCAACTCGAGAATGGCAGCAAGAGGTGACGAGAATGAAATCACAATTAAATGCGCTACTTAGCTTATATCAAAGGAACATAGGGAATATCCCTGAAGAGTTTGCTCACTTATTCCCACCTCCTCCACAGGTATGACCATTATAAAGTTTTTTAAGAACATATCTACGAGTTTAGCTCTTTCTTTACGTACTCTTTAAGTTCTGTTTGGGTTATTGTTATATTTTTTATGAACATATCGAAGAGTTTAGCTCTTTTTTTACGTACACTTTGATACTCACATCCGCTAGTTATGAGTCTCAATTTTTGTTTTACTTGATATTGTTGTTCTGAGTTTACTAATATGCAAGAGAACATCCATAAAAATAGCTCCCCAGTCTATACTTGCAGGTATTATATACAACAGAGTTAGACTCTAAATCACTATATTTTTGCTTAATACACTGTCCAGAGATCCTCAAGTGTATGTTTAAGTTGCTCAGACTCTCTAAAAATATGTGTGTTTGTATGTGTATTAATATGAGTGAGAGAGAAAGAAGACATCAATATTGTTATCCATGTACAGATGATTCTGCAACCCAAATGGTCCCTTAAATAAATAAAAACATACATTGCCTACTAGAGTTTATTTCTCTCCTTCAAAGAGCTCAATTTTCATTTAAAAAGTGTCTTGTGATTTATGATGAATAGTACAGGAAGAAGTAGGTTTCCCAGCAAATTAGTGGCAAGAAATTGAATATCTATTTACAAGAACTTAGACTTATGAATGATTTTCCCAGCAAATCAGTGGCAAGACTAATGTTTTGTCTTAAGTTTGACAGTGAAGGAAAATATTTTAGTCCTAAGTCTCATTTGAATACCATAATGAGGTTGTGCATTTGATGAGCATGGATGGAGGAGTTTTGTTTATCTGCATCATTTTTTTTTTGAATTTATTTTGTACAACATTTTACCAGGTTTAGGTATTGCCATGGTTTTCTAGCCTCTTTTGATGGGCTATAGTTAGTGGGTTGTATGAACACTTAATATATTATTGGTGTATGTATCAGCTTACCTGTCAATTAATATATATTTTTTGCAGGCATCAGGTATAGAAAGTGGTGCTCATTAGTCATCAATCGGACCAACCATCGATTAGAAATCTTCAGATGAAAGTATCAGTGATGATGGACTAAGCATCAACTAGAAATCATTTTTAGTATCATTTTGGATATTCTTTTTGAATGACACTTTAAATTGGTATTTTGATGATGTAATTTTGGAGTGTTGAATTACACTTTAAAATATTAGTATTTTGATGATGTAATTTTGGAGCTTTGAATAACACTTGAAAACATTAGTATTTTGATGATGTAATTTTGGAGTATTTTTTGTTTAATATGATGAATATTTTGCTCATTTGATCTTTTATGTTGTGTTAAAATTACTAGTTATAGAAATTTATAAGGTGCGATAAATAGGATATATGTAAATATGAATTGATAAAAGTAGAAAATATAATTATTTACGGCATCACGAATTGAATATTACGACGTTTTTAAGCCGTCGTAATATATAAATATGATTTACTTTTTTACAATTACAACCGCCGCTCTATACAACAAAAAATGTCGCATTAACAAAGGAATATTGCGGCGGTTTTGGTATATATATTACGACGGTTTCATAAAAATCGTCGTAATACAGACGGGATACGACGTCTTTGCAGAACGTCGTTATAGTGCTTTGTGACGGCTTGAAACCGCCGTATTACCTACCAATAACCGTCGCAATAACCCCTGTTTTTTTGTAGTGTCTGTTTCACACACCTAAGCAGACACGCTAGAGTTTATCTGAAGATTGTCTGCAGTAGTTGTCTTATCCCTTGAACATACATGACACATATCACCCGGTAATGGGTGTGTATAGTATATGATCTTGTGGAGGGTGAGGCCATTAATGTGGGGGTGGGGTTAAGATCTATTATAAAGAAGGTCAGGCTGCAAAAAGGCCTTAGGTACAACATTGGGAGTCTCATGACTAGTTTCCTACAAATCACTTCAGAATATGTGTGGAGTGGATATGACCAAATTAAAAGAGTTCGACATCTAATATGGGCCTATTCTTACACTTGCTGGAAAAATGCTCAGACTAATAGTTATCAAATTTATATGTATGTTATAGCTATGCT
Organism: Solanum appendiculatum; assembly: GCA_018342035.1. Classification (NCBI taxonomy): domain Eukaryota; kingdom Viridiplantae; phylum Streptophyta; class Magnoliopsida; order Solanales; family Solanaceae; genus Solanum; species Solanum appendiculatum. The sequence goes on from JAGDQO010001184.1 coordinate 190,721, forward strand.
CCATCTAAGATGTGGTGCTTGAGATGCAGCATTTGAGTTAGGACCCATAAACCTAGGGTTTAAAAAGGTGGCGGATGATTATATACCCATCGATGTAGAGTAGGTACAAGAGGAATCAAATATTGAGTCTAAGGGAGATGACATAGAGCACTCCGAGTATAAGTAATCATATCCAATTGGTATTGTTAAGGCATTAGGTCCCTGCTTTCACGGACCTGTCTCATGTGCTACATTTTTTGCTTTGTACACCATTCATTTTGTAACTATCACATCTTTCCATACCCTAGAGCTCTTCAAATTGTACCTCCAATGCCATTTCATTAGATGGCATTTCTTATACATATTTTACATCCTTTAAATCTAGGCTCCTTAGCTTCTTTGGAGCATTCAGAGTATTATACATCCTCATTCGTTTCCTCTGACTATTATACATCCTTCAATGAATGTGTGGTTCATAGAGTCATCAAATGGTATATGACAACAATAGTGTGCTTGTTTTTCTTTCACACGGGAAAAAGATGAAGAAATTCGAAGTCAAAGGCCAGAAAGTATTGTCGAAGCTTCACCTAATGATGCACTTGGTATAGTACTCGGTCCCGAACACCCGGGCCGTGTTCGAGGGTTAGGCTTTGGTGTTGTTCCAACTATGGCATTCAAGCAGACATCAAGGAGATTTAAGCATGTTAATGTGAGTTCTTCTAGCTCTAGCGCCCCAACTCGAGAATGGCAGCAAGAGGTGACGAGAATGAAATCACAATTAAATGCGCTACTTAGCTTATATCAAAGGAACATAGGGAATATCCCTGAAGAGTTTGCTCACTTATTCCCACCTCCTCCACAGGTATGACCATTATAAAGTTTTTTAAGAACATATCTACGAGTTTAGCTCTTTCTTTACGTACTCTTTAAGTTCTGTTTGGGTTATTGTTATATTTTTTATGAACATATCGAAGAGTTTAGCTCTTTTTTTACGTACACTTTGATACTCACATCCGCTAGTTATGAGTCTCAATTTTTGTTTTACTTGATATTGTTGTTCTGAGTTTACTAATATGCAAGAGAACATCCATAAAAATAGCTCCCCAGTCTATACTTGCAGGTATTATATACAACAGAGTTAGACTCTAAATCACTATATTTTTGCTTAATACACTGTCCAGAGATCCTCAAGTGTATGTTTAAGTTGCTCAGACTCTCTAAAAATATGTGTGTTTGTATGTGTATTAATATGAGTGAGAGAGAAAGAAGACATCAATATTGTTATCCATGTACAGATGATTCTGCAACCCAAATGGTCCCTTAAATAAATAAAAACATACATTGCCTACTAGAGTTTATTTCTCTCCTTCAAAGAGCTCAATTTTCATTTAAAAAGTGTCTTGTGATTTATGATGAATAGTACAGGAAGAAGTAGGTTTCCCAGCAAATTAGTGGCAAGAAATTGAATATCTATTTACAAGAACTTAGACTTATGAATGATTTTCCCAGCAAATCAGTGGCAAGACTAATGTTTTGTCTTAAGTTTGACAGTGAAGGAAAATATTTTAGTCCTAAGTCTCATTTGAATACCATAATGAGGTTGTGCATTTGATGAGCATGGATGGAGGAGTTTTGTTTATCTGCATCATTTTTTTTTTGAATTTATTTTGTACAACATTTTACCAGTTTTAGGTATTGCCATGGTTTTCTAGCCTCTTTTGATGGGCTATAGTTAGTGGGTTGTATGAACACTTAATATATTATTGGTGTATGTATCAGCTTACCTGTCAATTAATATATATTTTTTGCAGGCATCAGGTATAGAAAGTGGTGCTCATTAGTCATCAATCGGACCAACCATCGATTAGAAATCTTCAGATGAAAGTATCAGTGATGATGGACTAAGCATCAACTAGAAATCATTTTTAGTATCATTTTGGATATTCTTTTTGAATGACACTTTAAATTGGTATTTTGATGATGTAATTTTGGAGTGTTGAATTACACTTTAAAATATTAGTATTTTGATGATGTAATTTTGGAGCTTTGAATAACACTTGAAAACATTAGTATTTTGATGATGTAATTTTGGAGTATTTTTTGTTTAATATGATGAATATTTTGCTCATTTGATCTTTTATGTTGTGTTAAAATTACTAGTTATAGAAATTTATAAGGTGCGATAAATAGGATATATGTAAATATGAATTGATAAAAGTAGAAAATATAATTATTTACGGCATCACGAATTGAATATTACGACGTTTTTAAGCCGTCGTAATATATAAATATGATTTACTTTTTTACAATTACAACCGCCGCTCTATACAACAAAAAATGTTGCATTAACAAAGGAATATTGCGGCGGTTTTGGTATATATATTACGACGGTTTCATAAAAATCGTCGTAATACAGACGGGATACGACGTCTTTGCAGAACGTCGTTATAGTGCTTTGTGACGGCTTGAAACCGCCGTATTACCTACCAATAACCGTCGCAATAACCCCTGTTTTTTTGTAGTGTCTGTTTCACACACCTAAGCAGACACGCTAGAGTTTATCTGAAGATTGTCTGCAGTAGTTGTCTTATCCCTTGAACATACATGACACATATCACCCGGTAATGGGTGTGTATAGTATATGATCTTGTGGAGGGTGAGGCCATTAATGTGGGGGTGGGGTTAAGATCTATTATAAAGAAGGTCAGGCTGCAAAAAGGCCTTAGGTACAACATTGGGAGTCTCATGACTAGTTTCCTACAAATCACTTCAGAATATGTGTGGAGTGGATATGACCAAATTAAAAGAGTTCGACATCTAATATGGGCCTATTCTTACACTTGCTGGAAAAATGCTCAGACTAATAGTTATCAAATTTATATGTATGTTATAGCTATGCTCCATCTAAGATGTGGTGCTTGAGATGCAGCATTTGAGTTAGGACCCATAAACCTAGGGTTTAAAAAGGTGGCGGATGATTATATACCCATCGATGTAGAGTAGGTACAAGAGGAATCAAATATTGAGTCTAAGGGAGATGACATAGAGCACTCCGAGTATAAGTAATCATATCCAATTGGTATTGTTAAGGCATTAGGTCCCTGCTTTCACGGACCTGTCTCATGTGCTACATTTTTTGCTTTGTACACCATTCATTTTGTAACTATCACATCTTTCCATATCCTAGAGCTCTTCAAATTGTGCCTCCAATGCCATTTCATTAGATGGCATTTCTTATACATATTTTACATCCTTTAAATCTAGGCTCCTTAGCTTCTTTGGAGCATTCAGAGTATTATACATCCTCATTCGTTTCCTCTGACTATTATACATCCTTCAATGAATGTGTGGTTCATAGAGTCATCAAATGGTATATGACAACAATAGTGTGCTTGTTTTTCTTTCACACGGGAAAAAGATGAAGAAATTCGAAGTCAAAGGCCAGAAAGTATTGTCGAAGCTTCACCTAATGATGCACTTGGTATAGTACTCGGTCCCGAACACCCGGGCCGTGTTCGAGGGTTAGGCTTTGGTGTTGTTCCAACTATGGCATTCAAGCAGACATCAAGGAGATTTAAGCATGTTAATGTGAGTTCTTCTAGCTCTAGCGCCCCAACTCGAGAATGGCAGCAAGAGGTGACGAGAATGAAATCACAATTAAATGCGCTACTTAGCTTATATCAAAGGAACATAGGGAATATCCCTGAAGAGTTTGCTCACTTATTCCCACCTCCTCCACAGGTATGACCATTATAAAGTTTTTTAAGAACATATCTACGAGTTTAGCTCTTTCTTTACGTACTCTTTAAGTTCTGTTTGGGTTATTGTTATATTTTTTATGAACATATCGAAGAGTTTAGCTCTTTTTTTACGTACACTTTGATACTCACATCCGCTAGTTATGAGTCTCAATTTTTGTTTTACTTGATATTGTTGTTCTGAGTTTACTAATATGCAAGAGAACATCCATAAAAATAGCTCCCCAGTCTATACTTGCAGGTATTATATACAACAGAGTTAGACTCTAAATCACTATATTTTTGCTTAATACACTGTCCAGAGATCCTCAAGTGTATGTTTAAGTTGCTCAGACTCTCTAAAAATATGTGTGTTTGTATGTGTATTAATATGAGTGAGAGAGAAAGAAGACATCAATATTGTTATCCATGTACAGATGATTCTGCAACCCAAATGGTCCCTTAAATAAATAAAAACATACATTGCCTACTAGAGTTTATTTCTCTCCTTCAAAGAGCTCAATTTTCATTTAAAAAGTGTCTTGTGATTTATGATGAATAGTACAGGAAGAAGTAGGTTTCCCAGCAAATTAGTGGCAAGAAATTGAATATCTATTTACAAGAACTTAGACTTATGAATGATTTTCCCAGCAAATCAGTGGCAAGACTAATGTTTTGTCTTAAGTTTGACAGTGAAGGAAAATATTTTAGTCCTAAGTCTCATTTGAATACCATAATGAGGTTGTGCATTTGATGAGCATGGATGGAGGAGTTTTGTTTATCTGCATCATTTTTTTTTTGAATTTATTTTGTACAACATTTTACCAGTTTTAGGTATTGCCATGGTTTTCTAGCCTCTTTTGATGGGCTATAGTTAGTGGGTTGTATGAACACTTAATATATTATTGGTGTATGTATCAGCTTACCTGTCAATTAATATATATTTTTTGCAGGCATCAGGTATAGAAAGTGGTGCTCATTAGTCATCAATCGGACCAACCATCGATTAGAAATCTTCAGATGAAAGTATCAGTGATGATGGACTAAGCATCAACTAGAAATCATTTTTAGTATCATTTTGGATATTCTTTTTGAATGACACTTTAAATTGGTATTTTGATGATGTAATTTTGGAGTGTTGAATTACACTTTAAAATATTAGTATTTTGATGATGTAATTTTGGAGCTTTGAATAACACTTGAAAACATTAGTATTTTGATGATGTAATTTTGGAGTATTTTTTGTTTAATATGATGAATATTTTGCTCATTTGATCTTTTATGTTGTGTTAAAATTACTAGTTATAGAAATTTATAAGGTGCGATAAATAGGATATATGTAAATATGAATTGATAAAAGTAGAAAATATAATTATTTACGGCATCACGAATTGAATATTACGACGTTTTTAAGCCGTCGTAATATATAAATATGATTTACTTTTTTACAATTACAACCGCCGCTCTATACAACAAAAAATGTCGCATTAACAAAGGAATATTGCGGCGGTTTTGGTATATATATTACGACGGTTTCATAAAAATCGTCGTAATACAGACGGGATACGACGTCTTTGCAGAACGTCGTTATAGTGCTTTGTGACGGCTTGAAACCGCCGTATTACCTACCAATAACCGTCGCAATAACCCCTGTTTTTTTGTAGTGTCTGTTTCACACACCTAAGCAGACACGCTAGAGTTTATCTGAAGATTGTCTGCAGTAGTTGTCTTATCCCTTGAACATACATGACACATATCACCCGGTAATGGGTGTGTATAGTATATGATCTTGTGGAGGGTGAGGCCATTAATGTGGGGGTGGGGTTAAGATCTATTATAAAGAAGGTCAGGCTGCAAAAAGGCCTTAGGTACAACATTGGGAGTCTCATGACTAGTTTCCTACAAATCACTTCAGAATATGTGTGGAGTGGATATGACCAAATTAAAAGAGTTCGACATCTAATATGGGCCTATTCTTACACTTGCTGGAAAAATGCTCAGACTAATAGTTATCAAATTTATATGTATGTTATAGCTATGCTCCATCTAAGATGTGGTGCTTGAGATGCAGCATTTGAGTTAGGACCCATAAACCTAGGGTTTAAAAAGGTGGCGGATGATTATATACCCATCGATGTAGAGTAGGTACAAGAGGAATCAAATATTGAGTCTAAGGGAGATGACATAGAGCACTCCGAGTATAAGTAATCATATCCAATTGGTATTGTTAAGGCATTAGGTCCCTGCTTTCACGGACCTGTCTCATGTGCTACATTTTTTGCTTTGTACACCATTCATTTTGTAACTATCACATCTTTCCATATCCTAGAGCTCTTCAAATTGTGCCTCCAATGCCATTTCATTAGATGGCATTTCTTATACATATTTTACATCCTTTAAATCTAGGCTCCTTAGCTTCTTTGGAGCATTCAGAGTATTATCAGCACTAACCATGCCTCTTAATAGGCAATTTGCAAAATTATATGCCAAGAAATAAGTAGATGATTAACAAAACTTTTTAAAGTGTTTACCTGTGGTGGGATAAGGCATACAATCAATTTCATCTTTTATGGCAATTGGAACTCCATCCACTACTGATAATGGATCACCTGACAACAATCACATTGCCAAAAAAAAACAAAAAGATTCTTCTAATATATAAAGAGATAAGAAATCAAATTATGCAAAATATCTATTAACTTTATTTTACCTCCCACCAAACCAAAATAAAACAAAGAGCAAAGTAATTAATTTACTCCTTTCAATCCATTTTAGGTAAATATACTTGACTAAGCATAGAATCATATCAATTAGAAGAAAAAAATTTCTCTTAAAAGAATTATGGTATTACTTTCACATGTCCTTTTTCTTTTTTGGAAATGAACTCTAATATCGAATGGGTTCTACCAAGTCATGTTATTATGGAAAAATTAAATGAAAATGCTAAAATTAGAAGGAAACAAATCACATATAGATATATGTCATTTATTATGGGTAGCCTAAAAAAGATAGTATATTGCATAAAATGGGACAAAGAGAGTAAAAGATTTGTTATTATATACAATATGCTAATTCTCCATCCATTTTAAATGTCTTATTAACCAAACAAATTAGGTCCAATTATTTGTACAATTTTCTAAAGCCTCTCAACAATTAATTATTAGGAGAGATATAAAGGCTAATTTAGCCACATAATCCTTATGATTGAGATTATTAAATATTATTTAGACAGTGTTGACATCCAGTTTTGATTAATTATTTAAGCTTCTACAATTGCAAATAAAGTAGAATGAATATTACAAAAAGTTAAAATATTTCCATTTCATTTGGCCAAAATATACCCTAATATATTTAATTTTTAAATTTTAAATACTATTAATGTGAAAATCATTTTATTTCAAAATATGTGCCTGAATGAAGGATGTATTCCATTTTATGAAAATTAGATACGTTATAATTCAATTAGCATAACTAGTCCCTTTTAAGCAATTATTTTACTCTGTTAACTTAAAAGGCTTCATCAATTAGTTTGGATTTAAAGATTTGTCTCAATTTTTATTACGATTGTGTCGATTTCAATCACTTTGAATCAATTTGACTACAATCAAAATTCGATTGAAATAAAATTGACATATTCTAAATTCAGATATATAGTTAGGAATGGCAATAGGGTGGGTTAGGAGAAGCCTTGACCCACTAAGATTTTGACCCGCCCTATCCTGCCCCATTTAACATTCTTACAAAAGCCCTGCCCCGCTAAGACCTGCTATGACCCATTAAACAGTAAGTTTTTTGGTTGTTTTTTGTAGTCTAATTTGACATAAGTTTCCTTTGTCCCCCCTCCCCCCTGTTTTTTATTTGCCCCCCCCCCCCCCCGGGTTTTTTACTATTGTTATTTTTGGTAGTTTTTTATTAAAAAGTTGCAACTAGACTATTCTTTAATTTTTTTCATATTATATTAATCAAGATTAGAACATCTATTAGTACTCAGTGTAATAGAATGGCCACAGGCCAAAAATTGCTTTAAGAAAAAAATTAGTACTCAGTGGTAAACAAATTAGTAACAAGCAATGGGAACTAAGAATAAGAACTAAAATATTCCTCTATGGTTCTTTTTAATTATTGTTTTAAATTGTGTTCTTGGTCACATTTTATATTTAATTATTGTATTTGAAGAGTAAAAGTATTTTATGGCTCATTTCTATACATTTTTGCAGGAAGCTAACACAGAGTATACAGACAACAGATTGGCTTCTAAAGTTGAAGGAAAATTATTTACTTTATTTTATGATTTGCTGTTGAAAATTTTTGACCCGTTACCTGCCCTGCCCTATGAAATTATTTTATAGATTGAGTTTTGCCCTACCCTACCCTGCCCTGCCCTATTTAAGTATTCTCCTGCCCTACCCCGTTAAGGTTTTGTCCTGCCCCGCCCCTCTTTGGCCCGCCCTATTGCCATCCTTATATATAGTCTAACCTTAACCTTCGTAACAGCCATAATTTGGGCCAAATTGACCAAAATCGCCCAATATCCGCTCCGACCAACCCGACCCACTTCTCCTTTAAAACCCCTGTACTCTCTTGCTTCTCTCATTCTCCCAGCCGCACCAACCTAACAAAATCATATTTTCCCTTTCACTCTCTCAAAACCACCCATAATTCCCCACCTAACCCTAAGCTTTTGCGCACACAAATTGATGATCAAGTGCTATTCTGGGCATATCTCTTCATTGTACGAACGTAGAACGATAAGTTCTCTTCCTCTTTTGCTTTATTTTTATTTTTATTTCAGATTTTTCTAAGATTTCAGCTCGCCCTGATCCTTCAAAGGATTTTTGTTTTTTTTTCTCCTCCTCCCGCATTGATTAAGAATTAGAAATTCCAAAATATAGGGTTCTATATAAGAATGATAAGTTGGTATTTTATCAACTTTTTTTTTATGACAAGAGAAACCCGCAACACTTATCTTTAGGTGCGCAGAGGGTGAGATCCCATGCTCCTATGCAGTAGCTCCACACAGGAGAAGTATAAGAAAGCCCCAACTTTTTTTTTCTGACGAGGGAAATTCACAGCACTTATCTTTAAGTACGCAGAGGGCAAGACTCATGCTCCTATGCAATAGTTTTCCACACAGGAGAAGTATAAGAAAGCCCCAACTTTTTTTTTATGACAAGGAAAATCCACAGCACTTATCTTTAAGTGCGCAGAGGGTAAGACTCATGCTCCTATGCAATAGCTCCACACAGGAGAAGTATAAGAAAGTCCGGTATGATGAGCTCGACTCAGAATGCAAATCTTGCTTTCGATGGCAATGGGTTTCGAACCTAAGACCTCTAACATGGAAGTCTCAAGCCCAAACCACTGGCCCCTTTCGTGTTTCTCTTCTTTTTTACTTAGGCTTTTGTGAATAATAGTGATAAAATAGTGCACTTATTGTGATTTGATTGTATATTTAAGGTTTTATATGTTAGAGAAGAGTTTTGGTTGGAAACAAGTCAAAGGGAGGTCAAATTAAAGAGAAGGAGAAAATTGGCGAGAAGCGCAAAAGTTACTAAAAATGCAAATTTTGAAAATCTAAAAAATGTGAGGCTACATTGGTCATGTTTTGATGTGGTAAAAATAAAAGACCTATAAAAGCAACACATGGGAGACACAATTAGCATCATTGGCAGAATACAATTTTTTAGAGGGCTAGGGTCCTCACACCATACTTGGGGATTGAAGATTTGAGTTGAAAACTCTCTTAAAACTTTTCTTCATTTTTTTAATTCATTGCAATGTTGAATATCTAAGTGTGTAGTATTTTATTCCATGACTTTAATCTTGCTTATGAGAATATTCATTATTATAGCCTGTTGGGGGACTTTTCACTCATTTTGCTCCCGTACTTCTATTTTTATAGCATTGAAGACGCTGCTAAATTTCTTTTTGGTGGGGTGAGGCCCCATGTGCCTATATTTCCCTTTTTGGATTGTATTTTGTCATTTCAGTTCTATTTTGAGAGATTTTAGTATTTTGATTTTTTTATGATATTTGGTTGGTTTTGGTTTCATTTTGCCTCTCTATCCATTGCCCCATGAATTTGGAGTTGTGAAATAATTGAGATTGCTTGTGTTTTCATTGTAAATGTTCGAGGATCAATTTTGTCCAATATCGATGTCTTGAATAGTACTCATGATGAGAAATTTATTTTGTGTTGATGTTGCAAGAAGAAATCAATGTGACTTTACTTTTGAATGATCTTTTTTATTCTTGTGTTGATTAGTTGCACATTGATGTGAGCCTTGCAATGAACATCACACACAAGCTTCTTAATTTTGTAGAGCTATGATTAAATGATTGTGTTTGAAGTGCCATGTGTGGGGAGATCTTACTTGAAAGCATGCTTGTTAATTTCTAGAATTTGCCTTATTAGTCTAATTGTCTAGCCTTGGTGAATGCAAGAAATAATCTTAGACACAAATTTTGAGAGGGAACCCAAAAACTTCATACCTTTTGTGATTACCTTGTGAGAGTGTGCAACAATTTTGGCACCATTTGAGCTTAAACCGTTTGTTGGCAACCTCATTGAAACCTCTTAAGCCAAATATGTCCCTAACTTCTTACCCATAAATCCTTTTATAAGCATTGATTTTTTTGAATAACCAACTTAGGTCAAAAGCCTAAGTTGGGGGTGTGAAAGGGAAGGAGGAAAGAAAGCCAAGTGAAAGTGAAGAAAGAAAAGTGAGACTCATCCTTGAAGTTTGTAGTAAAAAAAGTGAGCAAAATCATGAAAATGAAATGAAAAAGAAAGTATTGATGAAATAAAAAGAGTTTCCAACAAAATTAATGGAAAATTTGAGGATTGAGTCTCCAAATGAAAAGAATGAAAAGAACTTGAGAAGAGGTGAAGATGAGTACAACAATGCTTTAAAAATGTGAAGTCACCAAGCCAAATTGACTATACCTTTATCCTCAGCCCCATTACAAGCTTGAAAAGATCCTTAAGATCTTACTTAAACTAGGTTGTGTAATGATTGGAAAATATGGGCAAATCTACGGGATGAAGCTTGCATGTATTTTTCTTTGGAGAGTGAGAGTTATATTGATTCCCAACTTCTTCGTTGATGTGCTTTGTGAGAACATGGAATCATTTTTGTTGTTAGGGCATTTGAAAGCTTTTGTTGAAGCATGATTTTGCATTAGAAGGGAGTATTAGTGAGCTTGAGCTTGGGTTGATACTGGCTAGTCATCATTTGAAGCTTCTTGAGTATGATTAAGAAATTACATATACTTGGTACTATTCTTGTGATGACACTTGCATGTTAACTCACATTGAGAACGGTTGTAAACACCCTTGTTGAACTAATTTTGTTCTTGATTTATTTGAGGACAAGCAAAAGTTTAAGTTGGGGGTGTTGATGAGTGGTAGATTTTCACTCATTTGAGGCCTTTTTAGTTTAACAATTAGTGTCGTCAATGTCTATTTATGTCCTATTCAGATGATATTTTGATGTTTTCCAGCTATGAAGGCTAAAGGACAAGGCAAGGATGAATCTATAAAAAGAGGCCAAAAACGTTGAAAGAAGTATAAACTCCCAGTTGGTAATCGCCTAACCAAAAGGGTGGATCACTCATTAAGTCAAACCTCGCCCAAAGTGACAGTGTGCACGTTTGAAAATATTCAAGGCAGTTCGGAGAACCAAAGTAGAAATGATGATTCGTCGAAGTCATTGAGCGTGCTAAAAGTTCCATCGTCGAAGGTGACAGACTCCTGAGTTAAAATGAAGGTTGAATGAGAGAACAAGGTGATGATTGGTGATTTACCAAATGGGAAAGGCTGACTCGATCGAGTTTGTCAGCTGAGGTTCAAACACTTGAAGCCTAAAGCAAATGAAGCGCAAGCTGAAGAGAAAATGACGATCCACCAAATTAGAAACGTGAGCATGACTAACGTCACCAATCAGATCGCGCATGAAATTTTGAATTAATTTTTGGGGAAACTATAAATAGCCCAAAGGAGAGATAAAATGTATCTGTAAATCCTTCCATAATTCATTGTTATTCTACTGCACTTCTTACCTAATTTTGGATATTGAGAAATAGACTCTTTCTACTTAGTTTTGGGGTTTTTTAAACACTCTTGTAACTGATAATTGAGAGTTGAAATTGAAGTGGGTGTTGAATATTATCGCTTATCATCAACACATCAATGGCTGAAAATATAATTGGTATAATTTCTTTTCTTTTTATGATGCTTGGCTAAAACCCCAAATCTAGGGTGTGATTATAGAGTTGGGTGTTGATTCAATTTAGTGGGTCTTGTGTCTTGCTCTGTTTTACTGTTGTACATTCATGAATTTGAGCTACTTAGCATGAGGTTAATTCATGGGTTAAGATTGTAAACTTAATCATAGTCTAGATCTTCGATTGATGCTCGAAAGAGATTAGTTGAAGTAGGTAAATAGCTTGATGCATGCAATTCAGGTTTGATTATTGTAGTTTGCTCAAGGAGAAATTGTGGTTCAATTCTAATTGTCAAATCTACTCAAAAGAGAGATTTTAGTAAGGTATTGGGTTGATTTGTAATTTACATAGATGAGACCGAAAGGAAATTCTATGATATGATGCTTTGAGATCGAAAGAAGATTAGTGTCATTGAAGATTACCCAGCCTATTCATGTTTATATAGCATTATTGAGCAAGCACTTGTACCCCTATTTGACATCGATACCAATCCCTACACCCCTAGATCGTCTCTTACTTATTTGAATCCCTATTTTTTGTTTAATAGTGATAATTGATACCAACATTCTTTTGGTAAATTTGGTGGAATCATCCACCCATTTATGCTAATTAATACAATGAATCGGTTTACATTCTTAATTTCTTAATTGAATTTCTTGCATTATATCACTCCTTGTGGGATTCGACCTCGACTCTCTTGCTGGGTATTATTATTGCTAGCGATCGTTTACTCTTATAATTATTTTTAGAGTAATTTGAGCATTATCAAGTATCCGAAAGAAACTAATATAGAATAATTATCCGAGACTAATTAGCATAAACTAACTCTTATTTGTAAAATCGTGAAACAAATTAGATCGTTACTTGAGAGTGATTTTCCATGTATCCATGCTTGGGACCATTGATCTTTTTTTACTTACTTTGTAGATTAGTTTATATTTCTGCATTAGTTATAGTTTTCTCAAAAATCAATTATTATTTGTGTTGGTTTAGCATAGTTTGTGAGAATTCCTAGCTTACTTGATTGCCTGTATATTGTTCTCCATGAGATCTGCCCTCGACTCATAGTTGGTAAAATATCTTGTATACGATCATGTAAACTTTCTCACTTTGAGAAGTTGATTTGGACATTATCAATTTTAACGTTATTATCGGGAAATAATTTGCCGTTTTTGGGTTAGTTTGGGATCTAAACTTTCTTGTTTTGGTCAAAACTTGTGAATGTGTTTGATTTTTTATATTTCTTTGTGTTAATTAGCTATTCTTTTTTTACTTGTGTCACTATGACATTTTGGAATAAAGATGAGTTTGATGGTGGCAACCCATATTTTGATGATCCCTATCTATATTGTGGAGGACTCCATTTTTTATAAGATTGGGAAAATGCTCCTGAAAGAGAGATGTGCAAAAAATATCAATCCTATGATCAATGGGTATAATTTCAATTTACGTTGTGGTCAAGTTGGATATTGGGGTGATTTTTCCAATTATTTTGCTCCCTCCCCCCTCCCCCAAAGTTATTCTAACAAATATGCTAGTTGTGCTTTCGAGTTTGATAAATACAATGACATGACAAGTGTAGAACAAAGTACAAATTTTAAAGCATTCAAGCAATTCTCCAAATCTTCTTAGAGCGAGAAAGTAGATTAGAGGAGGATCTAAAACTTCTCAACCAATTCACCTTTGCCAATGTCAAGGAATTGAAAAGAGAAAAAGACTCCTGTGAGGATGTCGACCCCTTAAGTGTCATGAAATTGTCTATTTCTCAAGAAGAAATGATTAAAAGAAAATTCAAGCTCAATGAATGAGCCCAAAGTTTTTTATGAACACAATAAAATTGTGAAAATGAAGAAGTGGTTCAACTTGAAGAAGAAGACCTAAGTCTTGAAGAAAAAATCTCTAAACCTCAAAAGGAAGAAGTTGAGGAGTTGTTGAGAAGCATAATGAGGAGGAGTAAAATATGTGGTTAAGTCTTGACCAAAAATGATGGGGAAAAGTTCAACATGAAGATAATGAAATTATTCAAAACATGAACTTTTACAAGCTTTGTACAAATTTCATCATAAATAGAAATTTGACAAAAAGAAAATTTTGAGCCAAGATTGGCTAGTGAATCTTCTTAACAACTTGAAGTTTATGAGAATCACCATGATGAAATTTCTTTGATGATGGAAAAATTCTAGAAATGCATGTTGAGTAAAGTCAAGAAGTGGAGTTACTTGAAATATCTATCCAAAAATTGGAGGCCAGATTGAATGCAAAATTGAGGCATGTGATGCTCAACATCAAAGCGCCATGAAGAGTAATTTTGAGTTGGTCTCAAAGAAAAATGAGGTCAAAATTAATTTTGAATAGTTAATGGAGAATTGACAATCAACAGGTCCAATGATAGTGAATGATGCCGCAATTGAAAAAAATGATACTAGAGTTACAAAGAAAAGTTCATGAAATAATTTTTGAGACTTCTAGTTCATTTGGGGTGAAGATGTCAAGAATGCAGCAAATTCAAAGCTGGAGCATCTTAGATCGCATTCGAAGTAATTTTTGCCATTGTACTTGGTTGATTACATGAAATTAAAAAAATCGAGCCTATGGAAGATTTTGAAGATAAAGAACAAAGTTTCTTCGTTTTGAAATTTGTCATGCAAAGACGATAAAATGACATTCCTTACTTAAAGGTCAAAAAGTGCAAAATGTAATATTTGATAGTCGACCTCTTTGCTTTTCTACCACCACCCCACAAGCATCATTGAAAACTTGATTCAAAGTTGGGGCAAAAATTCATATCCACCAAATGGAGAAAAATGGTAAAGTTGATTCATGTCGTGCCACGATATTTAATGTCACACTTTATGGAAGGTTTATAAGTTGGTGTTTTGCCAACTTATTACTTCCTTGAGCATTAATTATTGCCTTGGTTCATATGTTCTTAAGTTATTCTTATGTTAAAATATTTGTGTATGCAAGTATTCAAGAGTTAAGATATTAGTTAGAGATTGGGAATCAAAAGAGATTCAGAAATGAAGTCAAGAGTTAAGATGATAATTGGAGATTTGAAATCAAAAGAGATCAAGAAATGAGGAGAAGAACCAAATCGAAAAGTTGGAGGATGAAATAGTCGAGCTTAAAACAATGTGTTCGTCGCACATGACATTGTGTGGCCACACAAACCCTTGCATGAGGCGCACAAAGCAAAGGAAACAAATTGAAGCCACTAGAAGGGTAATTTAGGCATGTGTGGGGCGCACAATGTAGTATGCGACCACATATGAAAGGCACACGAAGCGCACACCTTAGCTAGACAAGTGTAGCAAATTCGTCTTAAGTTATTCATGTGTGAGTTGTACACCACGTTGTGATGTGGTGGTGTGGCCGTATAAACCTGTCACGAGGACATTTTTGTTTGAATTGCTTAGATGATTTTGGAGACTAGAAAAAGTATTATTTAGAAGATTGTAAGGGGGATACAGATAATTAGAGATGGGATTATTATAACGTTGATTCCCTGGAAGGATTGATCCATAATTTAGGATTTTGAAGAATTTTGTATTGATTTATGTTGATTCAAGCTTATCTACGATAATGTCCAAATCTATGGATGTGTGATGTCTGCTTAAAGTATTCACACCTTGGAGTTTGAGAAAACCCAAGGTGAAATATATTTGTGCATTGAAAATTGCAAGTATAGCTGAAATCAATTCTACACATATCAATATTGATTGTGAAGTAAATCATATCTCCTTATTGCATTAATTAGACTCATCCAAACACATCCCTAAGTCCCTTACTATTAATTTTTTATTCAAATTCTACAAGTGAATCGGATGTAGTTGTTCAATAATCTAGCTCATACTTTAAGTGCAAACAACTAGTGAGTCTTGCACTAGTAGGTCAAAACCATTCTTATTCCGGCCTTGAATTAGATTCAAACTCTAAGTTGGATAAATATATCTTGTGACGACCGTGCACACTTCTCTTATTTGAGTGATAGATTTGGACATCACTAGAGGCTACTCATATTTTCTTAATTTTTAGTTAAATTTTGCCATTTTAATTTTGTATAAGTTTCTTACATTATTTTGATCATTCTATCAAGTTTCATAATTTGAAGGCAACTTATTTGAGTTGATCATTCTACAAGAGCCTCCAATACAACAGAAATAGAAGACAACTTATTTGAGTTGAGGTACCAAATAAGTTGAAGGCAACATCTAAGCTCACGTGACCAGAAAGAAAGAAATGGGACCAAATATAAATGAAGATTGTGGGTCCAATCTCCTATCACACGAATATAGAGATTGATTGGGCCCAAACATATTTTTCCTCTATTTTTTTACATATTAAAAATGAATTTGATTTTAGAATTTTTAACTACCCTATTAAAATTATTTTGTTATTTGATACTAATATTTTATATAGACGAATCCCCAAAAGAGAATTTGAATGATTCAATTGTTTTTATATGTCATCTACTATTTCAGACACTATTAAGATGCATGAAAATGAATTAAGAAAGTAGCAAGTATTTAGATTTTCAAAATCTGATTTAAATTAGGCAAACAATTTAAACTCAATGAAATAATCTGGGAAATTTTCTGTCTCTTCATAGTTACAAAAATGATTTAAACTTTGTATTATGAGAATAACTTAAGGATCTCTTATATCCTTCCATAGTTATAAAGTAAAGACTCCGTTTGGATGAGATTTTAAGTTGGTCAAATTAACTTTTAAAACAGTTTTTGACTTATTAGAGTATTTGACAATTAAAAAAATAACTTAAAATAAGTCAAAAGTAACTTAAAGTAAGTTAAAAGTTAAAAGTAGAGTGCCCCTACTTATTTTTTTTAACTTATAAATCATTCTACTTTGACCAAGTATATTACTTTTTTATCCTTAATTCTTTTATAATGTTAACAACTTTAAGGGTATCTCATACATTTTGATAAAAAAAGTGACTTTCAACATTTTTTTGTCAAACACATCAAAAACACATAACTACTTATTTTTAAAATGACTTTAAAGTAATTTTTTAAAAGTTACTTATTTTAAGTCAATTCAAACGGGCTCTTAGTCTAAATTCACATTTTGGAATTAGACTAATTGTTTAGTTCAGAGTCTTGACTCATATAAAAGTTGAAAGTTATGCTTATTTTTAAATTTGAATATTCAAATGAATGACTAAGTGACAAATATATTTTACTTATTTAAAAGAAGTTTTTTCTATAAAATAACTTAAGAAATTTTTAAAGTTAGCCAAATATATTTAACTTTTCGGTACCTATATTTTATAGATTTTGTAAGGTGCCTAATCATTTCCTTAAAAAATTATTTGAACTCTTACTAATTCTAATTTAATAAAAGGTTTTTCAAATACCTTTTTAAATGATTTCTTAATTTTCTAAAAAAACTAGACAGGGACTTTGCTTTCAAAATTTATCGGCCAAGTTGTGAAAAGTTCTAACTTAATTCAAAAACAATCATAATAGACAATAATAATTTCCTAATTGAATATAATGTATCAAAATTTGAAAAAAAAAATATTTAAAATAAATGGGGCGATGGTAGGTACCTTGTTGGTATCGATGAGTTGACTGAGTAGCTTGTCTCAAGATATCGTGAGCGTTAAAATTAATAAAAAATGACATTTGCATTGAAGGAGTAGATGAGTGCTCAACTGCTGATAAAAATCTTTCCATTACCTGTCAAAAACAAAAATAGAGAAGCATTTTCGAAATGTAATTAAACTAAGAATTATAAATTCAAGTAACCTTTATGTTTGGAGCAGTACTTTAAAAGGTGAGGGTACGGGTAAGATGTTAGATGTAAAATCCAAAACATAGAGAGTAAGTCCCATGAATCTACCATGCATATATTTTATAGGTATAAGGCATAAGTATCTCCTATACTATGACCGAAATTTCAGAAACACACCTAAACTTAACAAAGGTCCTATTACTCTCCCTCCCCCCGAACTCATTTTTTTCCCCGTATTTTTGTGCACTTTTTGTGCTGACGTGGCACCTTCAACCACCCAAGTTGGTTGTGTTTGTACACGCGCACCTATCACATGTGTAAATATTATTTTTTAAAAAAATTATTATTTTTTAAATTTAATTTTTTTATAATTTTTTTTAAAAAATATTCTTATTTTCTTTATGTTGTATTGAAATTAAGTTATAACACTTTTTTTAACCTTGTATCGAAACTCTTTTTTTTTTTTTTTTTACCTTCATTCATTGTTTTTTCTCTTTTATTTTTCTATTGATTTTATTTACTCTTTTTATTTTCTTTGTCTTTCGTTTTGATTTGATTTCAAATTTAATTCCAAATTTCTTGTATTTAAAATAAGCTAATTTCGAACGGATATCAAAATAAGAGAAGAAAATCAAATAAATATAAAAAAATTAAAACGTTAAAATTAAAGGATAATTTTTAATTATTTTTTAAAAATATTACACATAATTTTTTTAAAAATAATTAAAAGTGAAAAGATAATAAATTAATTAAAACAGTTTAAAGTGAGAAAGAAATTAAAATAAATATTTTACAAAGAAAGAAATAAAAATAATTAAATATATATAAGTTTTAATATCAATAAATATGTGTACTAACTAATTATAAAGTTATCAATCAGAAAATGACATTTGTCCAATTTGTGCACTCATCACTTGCCTTCAAGAGAGTGTGCACACTCTCTATGCCACGTCAGCATTTATGGTGTATTTATTTCATTTTAAATTAGTTTGAGGGGGAGGGGGTAATAGGACCTTAGTTAAGTTTAGGTGCGTCTTTGGGATTTTGGTCATAGTCTAGGGGGGTACTTATGCATTATCCCTATTTTATATATCTTTAATTTTATAATTTAATTACTAAAAGAAGCAAAAATAAAATTTTCAATTATTTTTTAATAAATCACTAATAATATAGAAAAAAAATACTATAATTATTGTTTGAGAAAGCTAACACAAAAAGCGATAATAGTCGAGATAATCTTAGAAATAAAATCATCATTTATTTCATCATCGATATTCATATCTAACTAGTCCTCCCCCCCTCCCCTCCCAATTAATTTTTACACTGATTATTATCTATATATTTCAAAGAAGGAGAAGCATAACAAGTGTAAGAGCAATGACAATAAATAAATAAAGTTGTCTCAGAAACATAGTGCTATGGAACCTCTATCCTATCAATTCAAGCATGATTACTTAAAACACTATTTATGATATTATCAATTTGTATGAGAGTTGATTTCTTTATTTATATATTTTATATAAAGTGACCTCATGATAAAATAAAATATAAATATCATTACACTAATAATAAAAAATACGATTTATAGAAAAAATATTTTAAAAATGATTAAAAAAATAAAATTTAACGTCCAAGTGTACACTTTTATGCCCAGAATTTACGCTTTTACATCCAAATCTTACACCCCAAATTCTAGGGTGTACGCCTTATGGATTTACACCTTTCAATTTCCCTAGAAGTTTTTGGGACACCCCTCCTTAGGACTCTCTCCAAAAACACCTTTGTAAACATTGGTTTGGAGTAGGGTTCTCAATCATTAATTAAAAACTAGGGGTGTACATACTCTGGGTTGTTTGCGACTTTTAAATACCAAAATAAATTAATTTTCTCGAATTTTTAAATCTATAAATCAAACCAAATCAACAAAAGTCTAGTGTTTCTACCTTGATTTATTTTGGATTTCTTTTATTTTCTCGGGATTTTTGAATTTTTTTCCTAATAAAGTCTTTATACAAAATATATAACTTGTACTTGAAATATTTCTTTACTCCTATAAAGATACAACTATCTAAGGTGTTTCTTAATTAACATAATAGCACAAAAATGAGATGAGTGATATTGTACTAAAATATTCAACAAACAGATAGTGAAATTACATAAAACAAATAATGCTAATTAATAAGTCATAATGAAAATGACCATAATCTGAAAGTCTTAGTCATGCCAAATAAGTACGGCTAATAAGTATTAGTTACATTACTAAACATTAAAGAATAAAAAACTAAGTTATGTATTTTCACTTGGTAAATTAATCAATGCAAAATTAAAAAATAAATATCTAATATTATTGACATTTCTAGTGTTGAAATCATTTCTTTTGTTAGCATTAGAATTGATTTGATTTGATTTTGGTTGGGCTTTAGTTTAGGTAATTACATGCATCTATAAGCTATAAAACTTTGGATCATTCAATATTCTTTGTCGAAATTTGAAATAGTATGTTAAAAGGAAAAACTTTGAAAAAGTTTAAGAAATATTTATAAATTACATAAAATATTTATAAATAAAAATTATATACATGCAATGTTGGATTGATTTGATTTGATTTTTTTAAATTTAAAACCAAATCAGTTATGATAGATTTTTTTTTCAACACCAAATCACTAGTCAGATATTTTCTTGGTTTGACTCAGATTATCAATTTGGTGTGGTTTATTGATTTATTTTCGTACACCCTTATTGAAAACCAATTCGAATTGAACCTCATCGAATTAGTCATCATTTTTTAAAATGAATGTAATCATAAACTTTGATATAAATTAATAATTGTGTCAAATAATTAGTGTACTTTTCATTTGTGTAAAAGTGATAAAAAATAACCAAATCGAATGCACCAAATTTATATACATAAAATAAAGGGGAGAATTCTTTTACATTCTTCAACTTGTCTTTAAAAATAAGATCTTCCTCTCAACTTTGAACGATACACATTTGTTCCCCTCCGCCCTATCCCATGCAATGTCTATTTTATCCTTAACATTTTCAATCCTCTATCTATTTAATATCCTTTTATATTATGTATAATATTTATTTCTTTTATGTATGTATTTGACTATTTATAAATTCTTATATAAGTTCACTAACATTATGTAAAATGAATAATATTTTTATGATTTTATCACATAATATAATGCTACTTTTTTTATGATACATCATGTAGTATCTTAAATTCACTCTCCCTTTCTTTTGCGAAAAAACACATTTCTTCACACGTCGCACAATGTTTACCTTTACACCCTTGTTTACCCCTAGAAGAACTTGGCGAACATCTAATGAATTCTGTTAATGAAACCCTTAGGAGGATTCATGGTTGATAGTAGATATACATGCATAGATTGTTATATATGAGCTATTAAAATATATCTTCCTCCATGTAATAAGAACCTATTTTTTTTATGACTCTTCTGTTAATCTTTCTCAGGTGATTTTCAAAATGTGATGTTCTCTTTATATCATAGAAAACTGGACAGCCCAAGCTATAGTATCTACTATCTATACTATAGTAGGTATAGATGCTTGATTTATTCCTATCCATCTTTTTAACTTCTGTCCAAATACTATTGGGGCCTTCTCATGTAACTAGAAGAAACACTTATTCTTATTGATCATCTATCTTGAAACTTATTTATATCTGGCCAGCACTCCCATCGTCTTTTTAATTGACTTTTTATCCCCTAAACATAATAGAATGACATCATCTTCATATGATAGATGATTTATTGTTGGACTCCATTTTGATATACCATACTTTTTGAATTCAACATTCTCATGAAGCTTATTCAAATCTCTAGCAAGCGCTTCGGGAGCAATGATAAATAGAGTGGGTGATAGAGGATCTTCTTATTTTAAACCCCTAGATAAATGAAAAAAATCATATGCCTGCCCATTTATAAATACTAAATACAAGTTGTTGTACACCAACCTCCATACTATATCAATAATGATCTCTGAGAAGTCAAACTTCCTTAGCACTTTTATTAGGAAAATTCATGATATTATGTCGTATGCTTTTGTCATATCTAGTTTCACAATCATATTCTGCTATTTATTCCTCAGTATGATATCCCTGATTATATATTGTGCCAATAATACATTTTTTGTGATGTTTTTCTTCTTGATAAAATTAGTTTGATTCAATGAAATCAGATCAGGTAGAATCCTCACAATTCTTTCATGAAGCATCTAGTACATAATTTTATTGCTAAAAGTATTAAGACTTATGGACCTTAGATTTATGAAAAGCCTGGACAAGTTTTCTTTTTTGAAATAAGAACCAAGTTTGTATGTGTTATGAATGTGGGAAGATTGTGTCTACAAAAGAAAGACCTCACCACTTTAGTGATGTCTGATGAGTGGGTGATTTTCACCCATTTGGAGTCCTTTTTTTATGATTTTGTGACACTTAAGTAGATAAAGAGGCTAATTTTCTTTTGAATATGGTTGTTCCAGGTACATATTGGTTAAAAAAGAGTTTTGATGGAAAAGAATGGAAATTGGGGCAAAATGGAGCTAAAAACAGAGAAATTGGAGCTGGCAGTGAAGTCTTCTCCGCGAATGCGGGAAATCCTCCGCCAACGTGGAGTGTAAGTCTACTGTGAAGCGCGAACGTGGGAAGCCTCCGCGAACGCAGAGTGTAAAGTCACTGGCTAGCGCGAACGCGGGCAAGCCTCCGCGAATGCAGAGTACAAGGTTGCTGACCTCCGCGAACGCGCCTATCCCTCCACAAACACGGAGAAGAAACCGTGACTGGCATCTAGGCAGTTCTGGAAATTCACATTTTGACCCTAATTCACCATATACACTGAAACACAGCCAAGTTGGAAAGAGAGATCAGATATAGAGAAAAACACAGAGAATAGAGAGAAGAAATTTGGGGATTGAGGCTTGGGCATAGCTTTTAGAGCAAGATTCCTCAACAAACACCATTAGAGTGAAGATTGTGAGCTTGGGTTGAAATTATTTTTCATCCTTTCTTCAACTCTTTGCTTTGTATTGTTGAATTTTAGCTGTAATTGTTGATTGGTGATTTGGATATTGTGTTAATGATAAACATTATTTGGGATTTTGATTTCTATCTTGTGCTTTTGTAATTAGTTGAATGCTTTATCATTTATGAAATGGGTTTTTGATTATCCAATCAATTTCATGCTTTAATTTCTTTCCATTGGAATTGAATCCTCCTTGGACTTGCCCATTTACTTTGATTGAGCTTGTAAGAGTTAATTCAAGTTGGGAAAGATTGATTGGTGCATAATTTGAGGTGTAACTACTCATTTGTTGGATTGTTGCTAGAAATAGTAAATTCTTGCATTGCCTTTAATCGGATTGCTTGTGTTGCCACTTGATTGGGTTCGAAAGAGCTAATTGAGAAATACTTGCCTATATTTGAGAGAAATAGGTGAGTAATTTAGAGTCCGAGGCATATATGATTTTATCCACGATTAATTTAGATTGTATGAAGCTAGTTTACAATGGATCGTATGGGTATTGGTTAATTTCCATTCCCAAATCCCTTTGGTAATCATGTTCGATATGGCTTTGTTCCTTGTTCTCCTCTATCCCCTATCCTAACTCGTTACTTGAAATCTTCTTTTTATTAATTGTATCTTTCATTTCGGATTCAAATTAGTAGCTAGATATTCTTTATTTCTTCAATAGCCTTCACATTGTTCCTCGTGGGATCGACCCCAACTCTTCGTTGGGTTTATACTTGTTAGTGACCGCCCTCATTTTGAATCGTAAGAGGTGTGGTTGAGCGTTATCAAAAATGGCGGCACTGCCGGAAAACAATTTGGCATATTGAATTGATTTAGAATTTATAGTTTACTTGCTTCTATCCAAATTGTGAATAGTTGTTTTCTTTGTTTTTTTTTTGTTTGCTTTTATGGCTTCTTGTGAAGGAACAATGGTTGGTGATTGCAAGCCCTATGTTGATGACCCATGGCCTTGTTGTGGAAGACTTCATGTTGGAAATAGTTGAGTGGATGCCTCTTTGGATGAAGAGATATGTAAAGAGATGGGTATTGTGAGTCAAGCTTGGCTCTTGTATTTGTCTCAACGACTAGAAAGGGGTGTGAGGCTTAGAGATTTAATGTTCCGAATGAGGGATGAATTCCATAACTTGCACCTAACTAGGTGACATGAGATGATCCAACTTGAGTTTGAAATTGCTACTTTGAAGGCCAGTGTGAGATCAACAGTTGGAATACGTACGGCTCCTTCTCAAGTGGTCAAAAGTAAAGCGTTGGAGTTGGCATCTCAAGAAAAGGGGTTGTGTTCAATATTGATGAAATCTTGGGTATTTGCAACCAAACCAAGCAAATAAAATTCCAAGTTGCCGAAATTAAGGCAATGATATTAGAGTTGCAAGAAAAAGCCAAAAAGATCATATATGGCAACTCTAATTCATTGAAAAGTGATGGTGTCATGCACTTAAGGGCCAAGGTTTATGAGGTTTGATGCTCGAATGGCCTAATGACCCTATCACTATTGCCCAATGCTCCTCCATGAAAAAATAATGTGAAGTTGGGCAAGAAATTTAAATCTTCGAAGTGGAGAGATATAGTGAAACGCGTGATGCTCTCATGTCATCCCCATGCCCTTCGAAGTGAAAATAATTTGAAGTTAGGGAGAGATCAGATATAGAGAAAAACACAGAGAATAGAGAGAAGAACTTTGGGGATTGAGGCTTGGGAATAGCTTTGAGAGCAAGATTCCTCAACAAATACCATTAGAGTGAAGATTGTGAGCTTGGGTTGTAATTATTTTTCATCCTTTCTTCAACTCTTTGCTTTGTATTGTTGAATTTTAGGTGTAATTATTGATTGGTGATTTGGATATTGTGTTAGTGATAAACAATATTTGGGTTTTTAATTTCTATCTTGTGCTTTTGTAATTAGTTGAATGCTTTATCATTTATGAAATGAGTTTTTGATTATCCAATCAATTTCATGCTTTAATTGCTTTTCATTGAAATTGATCACTCCTTGGACTTGCCCATTTACTTTGCTTGAGCTTGTAAGAGTTAATCCAAGTTGGAAAAGGTTGATTGGTGCATAATTTGAGGTGTAACTACTCATTTGTTGGATTGTTGCTAGAAATAGTGAATCCTTGCATTGCCTTTAATCGGATTGCTTGTGTTGCCACTTGATTGGGTTCGAAAGAGCTAATTGAGAAATACTTGCCTATATTTGAGAGAAATAGGTGAGTAATTTAGAGTCTGAGGCATATATGATTTTACCCATGATTAATTGAGATTGTATGAAGCTAGTTTTCAATGGATCGTATGAGTATTGATTGATTTCTCATTCCCAAATCCCTTTGGTAATCTTGTTCGATATGACTTTGTTCCTTTTCTCCTCTATCCCCTATCCTAGCTCGTTACTTGAAATCTTCTTTTTATAATTTTATCTTTTATTTCGGATTCAAATTAGTAGCTAGATATTCTTTATTTCTTCAATAGCCTACACATTGTTCCTCGTGGGATCGACCCCAACTCTTCGTTGAGTTTATACTTGTTAGCGACCACCCTCATTTCGAATCGTAAGAGGTGTGATTGAGCGTTATCAATGTCTTCTTCAATAATATCCCAATTTAAAGTTCCAAAAAAATCATCTGACCTACTTGTTTTATTTCCATACAAAGCACAAATCAATATCTTAACCTCTACTATACTTGGCAGGCTGATCATTTCCTTATTTTGATTATGTGAAATCTAGTTAGGAATGATGTATAACATTTCTTGATTGTTGAACACATCTATATTCTTAAACTATTCCTCAAAGAAAGTAACAACTGTTACATCAATTTGTTCATTTGAATTCACAACATTTCCTTGAATTGTTTGTATTTCACTAATGTGTAGTTTTTTCCTCCTACCTTTGACATAATAGTGGAAAAAACTTGTCTTTATGTCTCCATATGTGAACCATTTCATCCTTGCTTTTTTGCTTCCAGTACTCCTTTATATGTAAATATTTCCTAAGTTCAACTTCTACTTTTCGTAGTTCAAGTCTATTTTTCTTTAAGGGTGCCAACTTCAAGTTTATCTCCTTCACTTTGATAACATCCTCCAGAGTAGTCATTTATTTAAAAATATTACCAAAAATTTGTTTTCTCTACACTAGAAAGGTTTTCTTGATCTTTTTCATCTTGACTTGAAACTTTATAAAAAGATCTTTATCATCCATGCTTCTTTAATGATATTCTGAAACTAAGAATGTTTGACCCAAAAATTGAGAAACTTGAATGGTTTGATAACAACCACTTTCTCTGAGCTGCACTGGACTAGTAATGGAGCATGATAAAATTCTTGTCTAATTGATGTTGTATATTATTGCTGGAAGAATGTTTAAGAACTCTTGTTGATTAATGTTTTGTCCAACTTCTTGAAAATACAATCACCTTCAATCCTGTCATTCCACCAAGTATACTTACTCCCAATCATGAGTAATTCTATCAGCTCACTATTATTTATACATTAAAAAAAGTCTCCTGCCTTTGCCTGAGTGAAAGGAAGCCCCCAAGTGTAACATCTCTGATGTTGGAAAGTCAATTGCTTGAATTTTATCTTATTTTGATTGTTTTGACTCAATTACATGCTTTTCAATTGAAATCACATGAACTTATGCATTGATCATGACTTTGACTATAAACTCTTAAAAGTACGAATTGACGAAGGAATTATGAACTTGTGAATGATGTTATCATGAAATTTATGTATGATTTATGAAAAGAAAGGTTTTCTGATTTAGGCTCCTTTAAGACAAGCATCAGTGAATTGTGAAAGGTTTTTCTCACATATGCATGAATGGTGAAAGGTTTCTCACATTAAGAAATCATGATTAGTGAAAGATTTTCTCACACATGGTTTAAGGAGCTACTTTGATATTTTTAGCTTGGATTAGTAACTTAATTGTACTTCCATGGATAATGATATGCTTACGTTTATGACCATTCTATTGGAATTTTTACTTCGCACCTAGAGGATATTGAGATGGAGGCTCTTCCGTTAGTAGAGGTCGGGTCTCTAGTAGCAATCTCTGTGTCCCTAACTACGTACCCCCGTAGGTTTGTCTTAACTGACATAGCTAGTGGATCCACCTAAGCTAGAAGTGTAAGATCTTTGCCTTAGCAAGCAAGGACATCTCTTTTTAGTGTGGGAGCAAGACACCGGATTTTACGTTATAGCTCAGTGGTCTATGTCGGTTAATAGTAAATATCTCATAAAATGAATTAAGTTGTTCTTAAAGGTTTTATGAAGCTTTACTCATGATTTTAAGATGTATTGACCATGTTCGTGATTTATGATTTCTCTTTAAATGATTTTGCTATGTTTAGCTTGGTCATGCATATCATGTTTTCGATTATGTCCTCTAATGATCATATCTCATGTTTTTATGCTTATCCCTCATACTTAGTACATTTCATGTACTAATGCATACTTGTGCCTACATTGTTTAATAATGTAGGGTGTGACGCTCCTTCTCCTACTGCTCGTGGCTAGTTGCTGATCATTTGAAGTTTGTAGAGTTGGTGAGTTCTCATCTTCCAAGGACCATGTTACCCTTTGCTTCATTTTCTTATGTTTTAGTTTTCAAATATTGTACATGGTGTATGGTTTACGTCCCGACCACTTTTTTTGATGTATTAGAATGGCTTATCTAGACTATGTTAGACTTCCACTTGTATGTCAAATATTTTACTCTGATATGAATTCTCTTATTTCTATTACATTGTGTATATGTATGTCAAGTGCCTTATGTAGGGCCTCTCAGGGTCTTACACGCCGTGTCACGTCTAGGGTGTACTTTGGATCGTGACACCAAGCTTCTCCTCATCTTCCATAAGTATGACACTAAAATCAACGTCTACTATCCATGACTCACTACTTACCTCAGTTATACTTTCTATGTCTTCCCATAATTCCAACCTCTTGATTGCATTACACCTGACATATACTGAAGTTATTTTGAAGAGATTATTATGGAAACTTAACCTCATAGTTATCTATTGAGGACTATCTAAGATAACCTGTCCTGTCAATTCTTCTTTCCAAATTATTCATATCTTTGATGATGAATTTGTCATTGTATTTTCAAAATCAAGTCTTCTTTTATTGTTCTAGATCTTCTTGAGCTTGAAAAGGTTCCATTAAAGCTATCAATGAAGAGTGAGGTCTCTTGTTAAGTTCTATCAACTTGTCAAAGTTTTTTGAGAAATTACAGATTTTATATTTCAAAACAATAGTTTTCCTATCATTGATTAATAATATGGCCCCTATTCTTACTATTTCTTGTTTTGACTTGAAGTGGAATAATGGATTGTGGTTGCTTGCCCTTTGTACTTTCACTTTTTAGATCAACTATTTGTCTTGATGATAAATTAGTTGCTTTTCCTGCATTTTGTATATTCTCCTTCAGGTCCTCATCTTCCTCCCTCTCATCTATTTAATGCTTCTGCCCTGCCCTGATGATAGTTCTTGTAAATTTGAAAAATTCTTTTTATCTTACTTTGGATCCATTATGCATGAGGATCCAGTGATTTCTTCCCTTTTTGCATATTCTCCTTTGTAACTTCTGGATCCCAAACTGTTAATGGTGAATTTGCATCTTTTGTATCACCTGATTACTTTCGTTGGTGCACTTTCTTCATTGACACTCATACTATTCTTTTTCTGTATGTTTTTAGGTATTGTTTATTTCTATTACTTGAAAGCTCCTTCAGCCCATTTCTTTGTTGAATCAACACCTATTGTATTTGGTATATCCCTTGAGGTCTTATTCTTTTTCTGTAAGGTCTCAAATTGATTATTGTTTATTCTCTAGTGGTTGTTTTTTATTCCAGACCTTCTCCTTTCCCCATCTTCCACAATTTCTATCCTTTGCATATTTTCCTCTATTTTTCTAGATTTGAAACTCATCTTTATCAATAGCTTCATTTGCTTCCTCTTTCTTCCCAACTTTTGGATGTAATTTCTCCATGTCTCCCTTCTTCTGAATTACCTCATTAGTTTGCCCAGTGTCTTTGATTACTTTTGTTGTCTCTTTCTCGCCCTTTTTTGGATATAATTTTGGATGTAGTACGTAACATTCTTGTTTATTATGACCATGTATCCTACAATTGACATAGCATTTTGGAACATAATCGTATTTAATTATTATCCACTTTTCTACCACCTCTCATGTTTGCTTTCTCACACCAATGTTGATTTTCTTTGAAAATTCACCTTCACCTTGAATCGGACATAGCTCCACCTTGAATTGGACACTACTTGTTCTCGAGTACTTTTTTGGCAAGTTCTCGAGTACTTTTTTGTTGCCATATCTATTTGAAGGGGCTTACCAACAACTGCAGCTAACGAGAACACTATTTCTTTTACAAAACAATATGCGGGGGGAGGGGAGGGGGGGCTGGAAATGATATCCAAGATATAGCCGTTGTAGTTTCCTTCTCATGATCAAACATTGGATTTCACTTTAAAGTACGCATCATTGGATATGGCCATTGTTGATGAGTTAAATAAAAAGCAAGCTTGGATAACATATTTGCATAAGTTTCTAATATTGCTTCTCTGATTAAAATATGAAAAAGGTCTTATAGGGACAGGTTTAACAATAATGGGGTTGGGGCGTAATTTTGAAGTATAATCTTGGGGGCATATTTGTTGTTGGCTAGATCTGGCCAAACTCTAGAGGAGGCTGAATTGATGAAATGATGGCCATTCCCACCAAAAAAATGTTTGGTGGGTAATATTAGGTTTACCGGCAGCTAGGGTAGCTGAGAGCGTTTATTCAATGTTGTAGGGTTGCCTGATATTGATGTTATCGTGTATTTCTTAACCCATGTTCTATTATCATCTATCAAGTTTATACTTGTTTCAAAAAAGTTAGTGATGACATATGTTATCTTTTTCATATTCTATGTATTTGGACTACAAATTTTTAGTTAGCAACTCACTAATCATTCTAAGATTATAGTTATAAGATCAAGAGACAGAGAAGAACTAAAACTATTTATTTTGTATATTATTTAGGTCTACATTCATCGACTGCCATTCAATGTCATATATAACCTATCCGAATTCGGACTTGAATGGACACAGACTAATAATAGTACACAAATTACTTATATAATGGTTGATAATGAAAAAAATATTATATGATGATTCATAATAATGAAAGGATTGTTATGCGGTGATTAATATGAAGAAATTGTTATAAGATGATTAATAATAGTTATTAAGCGAGGATTACTTACTTTAACCACACTTTCTTAAAATAAAATGTGCAAGTACTACATTTCTTGGAGTAGAATTCAAAAAATAAGAAAAAGCAATAGGATAAGGGAATTATCACACACATTTTAATTAGAGCCGTCATAATGGGCTTAGCCCATGGAGCCGGCCCAGTCCAACCCGTTATTGGGATAGGGTTGGGATAGGATTTTTCAAGCCCATTCAAAACTAGGGCTTATAAGCCCGATCCCTATAAGCCTTTGGCCCTTGAGGCTTGATCGGGGCCGGGTTGGGGTCAGCCCATGGGTCAAAACTATTTAATAAGGGAACTTACAGAAATTTAACTACTGTATGAGCTAATTAATTAGATGCACGCTATGTTTTTATATTACGAATCTTACCAGATTTTGGTGTGTCCAGATACATGGACTCAAAATTAGGTGTAACTTATTCTAGATACACTCTATCTAAGTTGATTTTCTTGTATTTAGGATACATAGACAAATCTCGCGCCCTCGTCTCCCTCCCATCTCGCTCACCATTCTCTTATCTCGCTCGTGTATCTGGGATGCATCACACCAGATACATGTATTTCACGTATCTAGTATCCTAGCTACATGCTAATTAACTAGATTTTTTGCTAATGTTATTGAAACAACACCATTGATTGCCATATTTGATTTGAAAGTCCTCTCATTTTCTTGATGTTATAGAATTTTAAGTTTGAAAAGAAAAAAAAAAGAAAACATGAAGGGCTAGCACGCCCCAGCCCGCTACCCTTCTAGGGTTGGGTTTGGTTGGGTTGAGTATTTTCAGGCCCTTCGAAATGAAGGGCCGGCCCGCCCT
Source organism: Solanum appendiculatum (assembly GCA_018342035.1). NCBI lineage: Eukaryota > Viridiplantae > Streptophyta > Magnoliopsida > Solanales > Solanaceae > Solanum > Solanum appendiculatum. The sequence goes on from JAGDQO010001184.1 coordinate 221,558, forward strand.
AGCCCATCAAATTCCTTGGTCCGTAAGGGTTGGGCAGAGTGGGGCTGGGCTGGCTCTTTTTGACAATTCTAATTTTAATAGTATATTATGTGTGTGAGAAATATTTTCAATGTAAGTAACACAATATAATATAATTTATATATTTAAATATAAGAGTAGAAATGAGAAAAGCAATAATAACTAATACATACCTTGGTGGGTGTAATAAGTTTGGAATTATAAGCAGTTGAATAATCCAATATGGTCCACCTACTGAAGCTGTATAGAGGCTTTGGAGCTACCATACATCCCAATGCCTCCCTAACTTGCTCCCTTGGGGAGGCTCCACTTTGATTTTCTTCTTCTTTTCCCCCTGTAACCAATTAGATACTCTATATTTAATTATTTTTTTTTTTAATAAATGAATGCTTTACGCATAACTATTACATTGGGCCTAATTTAATTAAATAATGGGTAACTTAGAGAAATTCTAATAGTTTACGAGTTAATTACTTAGATACGCGCTAGTTTGTAATATTACATATTTTATTAAATTTTAGTGTGTTAAGATACGTCCAAATACATGTACTGAGATACATGAAAACAAAATTAGGTGTTATTTACTTTAGATACATTGTATCCAAGTTGATTCGCATGTATCTGAGATACATTGTGTATGTCTAAGATACATACATATACATGTATCTAGTGTGTATATAGTGTGATTTGCATAGGATACATAGACAAATCTCGCTCGCCTCTCTCCCTATTTTAATGTATCTGGTAGCAAAAAATATGTATCTAGGTGTATAACACATGTATTTATGTGTATCTGACTTGAAATCTGGTATAAAATTATTAATTAGTTATACAAAATATAATTATTTAAACTATAGAGAGAATTAGTAAATATGATAAAAATGTTGGTGTAATTAGGTAGTTTCTCCTTAAATAAATGCTTTACTCATTCCATTACCTCTTTAGCATTTGAAGGTCTAGAACTCTAGATATTGAAAGAGACCGATAACTTCCTAATATAATAATTTTTGGAGAGACTTTTCTTTTTTTAATAAAGATTTTTTTCTTCTCTAAAACTAGAATAAGAATTTTCTATAATTTTGAGATCACTGCTAAAAATTTTACTATAGTAGAGGAAAAAAATTCATATATACAAAATTCAAGAATCTTATGTCAAAATTTTAGAATTTCTTCTGAAGTATATATTAGATGAAGAAATTGTTGTTATTTAAAGTGTTAATTTATTTGTGTGTTCTTTGTATTCTAAAATCATTATGTTATTTAACTTTACTTATCTTGAAAAATTCTTTATCCATGAACAAAATATTTGACAGACGAGAGAAGTGTATATGGATCCGGCTGGTCTGGATTTTAAAAAAAATATTAAATTAAATTATTTATATCATATTTTTAAATCTATAAACTAAATCAAACTAATAAAAGTCGTGGTTTTTAACCCCCGGGTTTTTCAATTTTCTCGGGTTGTTGGATTTTTTCCGATAAAGTCTTCTTACAAACATCTAATTAACTTGTGCTTCAAATATTTCCTTAGTCCTATCAAGATGCAACCATCTAATTAGGTGTTTTTTAAGAAAAAGAGTGATGCCACTAAAATATTTCTAGAAAAATAATAACGAAATCACAAAAAAAACAAATATTGCAAATTAATAAGAAATAATAAAAACAATCATAATTTTAAAGTACTAAGTCGTGTTAAATTAAATCTAATAAGAATTAATTACATGACCATATATTAAAAAAATTAAGTGATATATTTTAATTATTTTAATCAATGTAAAACTAAATAACATGTATCCAAACTAAAGTGTTCACCTTGAGATGCAAGATTAATCTAAAAATGGCCACCTCACTTGTAATTAAGTATATAAAAAAAATAAGTAAAGAGAATTAAATAGGAAATTAACCTTGATAGTAGTCAAGAGGAACATATAGAGGTGACTCTTGCAACTCTGCAAATGTAACAAACTGCCAAATGAAACTATTTGTCATTAATAAAATACACACAACTTGAGCATATATATAGCTTAATATAATATGAGATAAAATTAATGTACCTTGTGAATTAAGTTATTTCTCTTGAGAAAATAGAGCATAATGGATCCAAATATGGGCGTTTCCAACAACCATGCAAACACTTTAACAAGAAACCCGGCCATCCTAGGGGCTGCATATAAATATACTAAATTTGTAATTTATAATCACAAAAATAGCATATTAGTGTAGTAGGTCTAGAAATAATAGAGTGTACGCAGATTTTAATATTATTTCAAAGGTAAGGTAAAAGAAATTGTTTTCGATAGACACCTGGCTCAAGACAAACAATCTAGAAAAAAAAACAATGGAAATATAAGAGACAATAGATAATATTAATTATAACAAAAAATATAAAATCTTATAATTTATAATGGAAAAAAGAAAAAAAATCTTATAATTTATGATTGGAAAGAGAAAAAATCTTATGATTTATATTTTCCTAGTTTTGAATTTTGAATAATTTTACTCTTGCTATAATCAATAAACCTATGAGTCCTATCAGTAAAACAATGCCTTCCCCAAGTTTGATGGGGAAATGAATTCCCAAAAGAGGAAGTTGATTTTCTAACTAAGTATCAAATCAAACTAATTGCATCATGTTTCTAAAATGTAACCGAACATTGTATTACCTTTTAACTAGGCACTAGCTAACAAAAATTATATAATTTATGCAGAATTTAATATATGTATAACTCTTCTTCAAATTAGTTACCAAATGATCCCGTAATATTGGTTATGTGAATTTCTAAATTGCAAATCAAACGTCGTATTAATTTTATTCATGATAACTTAGACTCTAACTAGCTATTAAATAATGTATAACTTATACACAAATTAATACATAAATAAATTACCTAGGTACCAAAATTGAATAATGAAAAAGGAAAACAAAAGTTAATTGAGTTAAACAACCTTCTCCAACAATTATGATCAATCAACCATATTTTATGGGCGTTGCTTTTTCATTAATTGCTGAAACGTATACACTAGACACCTAATTTCACCTCCAGGTTTATCCCATCCTATCTTTACTTGCATAAATTTTTCCATTTCCTTTTTTTTTTTCTGCACATTTGGGGTTTAAAATATATATAAAAGTAATTAAATATATGAAGAACATTTAATATTTATATATACTTTTAATTTTTTTTTTTATATATATATAGTAGTATAATTTTTCAACTAAAAAAATTCATGTGATGATCAACTTTGCGGAATATTTTAACTTCTAAATAAAGATGATTTTAAGGTAAGAAAATTAAATCATAAGAATGTGATTCATCCTATACGATCTATTTAATAATTCAAGAACTCATCAATCTCCAATAGTCATACTAAAGAATTTATTTTAATTAAGAAACCAAATAAAGAAATTTAAACTTATTAAAAGTTGATAAATTGAGTTTTAACCAATTATTTAATCTATTTTAATCTAACTCGTCTCAATTCAAATAACATTTAGGTGAATTAATAACTCATTCGCTCATTCACTCCATCTAAATTCAACCTAATCCATTCATTAATTTAACACCCCATAAGATGCTCTACTTTGTGAAGCAAAAACCAGGTGACAATCTTTTAAAAATAAAACTCATATAGAATCATCAAAAAGTTTTAAAAATATTTTCTCCTTTTGTATATACTTTTTATATCGATTTTAATTCTAACATTTCTATTTCCCCCCCTTAAAATTTCTTATATATCGATTGTTGAACTCATCTGAAAGAGAAAAAGGAAAAGAAAGCAATATAATAATAATAATTAGGATGAACCTTTGACGTTGGCTTTGAGATAAAATTGATTACTATTGGGACCAACATCAACATCTTCAGCAGCTTTGTAAATCTCTCCTTTAGTCTTCAAAAATCCCATTTTTAATTTGTTTGAGAGAGAGTGGGTGGAAGTTTGTGGAGAAGAAGAACAAGACATTGGGGGTGTTATATAGCAAAGTTTTTTATTTATGGGACAAAACAACAACTCAACTTACGTTGCCCATGCAAATTTTCTTTCTTTCTATATAATCACTCCTTTCCATCCGTTCATTTTTATTTTTGTCACTTGACACACTCATTAAAAATATAATTATTGATATATCTATTTTATCAAAATATCTCTATTGAATGATGTTTTAGTATTATATATTGAAAAATGATTTAAAGAATAAATATTTAATGCTGAGGTTAAAACATGAAAAAGATAATTGTCTTTTCTTGATATGATAAAAGTGACAAGTAAAAATGAAAATCTATTTTAAAAATAAATGACAAATAAAAGTCTAGTATAGGGATGTTTATGTAGTTTTCACTATTAGAGGGGATTCTCTTTGTAAAAGCAAAAGTAAGGGAGGGTCCATTCCAATTCTAGAACAAACAATTCCTTTGACATTTTCTAAGCAAAGGCGTTACAAACACTTACTAATTTGTCATTTTCCATTTCTCTTTGCTTCTCATTCTTACTCTCTTTTTCTCTTTATTTTTTCTTAAAACAACAAAAAATATTAGTAGTACATAGCAGGCCAAGTGGCGCACTCATTAGTCATTAATCATCGCTAATTAAGAATTAACAAGAATTATTATCCTTTTTCCTATAATTTTTTCACTTTGTCTAAAAATTAGTGTGTAATCCTGAAAATTTTGGAAAACACTTAAAATTTGTCCTTTTCACTTTCATAATATTTTTCTTTTTCAAATTTTACCCAATTTTTTTAAATATGAGCCCATTTGTATCTTTTTTTTTTTTTGGAAAATTATAGAGAAGAACAAACATTTAGCCTATATTAGGTACTATAACTACAGTTTAAGAAAATTGTAATTTGCGGGTACAGTTTTCCCAATTCTTGCTATTCGCCTGATTTGTATAAATCTAAAATTTGTATAATTCAATTTCTGATTGTATAAATTCAGAAATTTGTATATGCTTACTCTAGCTATTTGTATACAATTTATGAAAAATTCATAATAAATTATCCTGTTTTTATATTGGCAAGTGAAATATACAAACGGAATTCTGAAAAATTTCTAAATGTATAAATATAGAATTTGTATATACTTACCCTATTTGTATGTTCGCAAGGAAATATACAACCGGACAGAAATATACAAACTGCAACCTCCATAGCAAACATAACTATAGCTATGGAGCGCAATTATCAAAACGATAGCTATAGAACCTTATTATGTCTATTATGTTTGCTATTTCAAAAATTTTCTTTTTTTTTATAATGAAAATAGGGATGTAGCCCATTTATTAAATAACTAAAAACTGTACCAAAAGGAAATGACCCAAATGACCCATTTGAGGAAAGGAAATAAACAAACAGAAAATAACCCCATTTGTATCATCCCCTTCGACAACCTTATTTATTTTTCTTTTCAACAAGCTGTTGCATTCTTTGACACTCTTGGGGAGTTGATCAGTCTAGTAAAAAAATAAAAAGTATTAGAGTTAACGAATGTTACTTATATATATTGCCCAAAATGATAAAGATTAGAGTTAATAAATATGGTTTGGATAGAGGAAGAAAATAATAAGGATGACAAATTCGAATAAATTATTCAAGTTGACTTGTTTGCTAGTTTTAAAAAATTAGAGGGGAAGGGGGTATAAATTATATTTCATGTTTGTCCAAATGATCTAGGAGACTCTTATATTTGTTTTGTATTATCAATTAGACCCTTACACTATCGACTTTGCCAACTGATCACTTAAATTCAATAAAACTCAACCTTTTAAATGCTCTTTCACTACTAAAAAACTGTCGAAAAATGACGGCCAAAAGCGACGGACTGCATCGCTTTTTTGATCAAAATCGATGAAAAAGTGACACAGTCAAGTTCGTTGCTTTTTTGCTCGACGCTTTTCAAAAAGCGACGGACGGCGTCGCAAAAAAACCACGGACTGCATTGTTTTTTATTTTTTTTTAAAATTTATTTTCTTGAATAATGTGACGCCGTTCGTCACCTTTTTTTATAATTTTTAATATTTTTAATTTCCAAAAAGCGACGCAATCCGTTGTTTATTTTTAATTTATACTTTTTTAAAATCCTGAAAAGCGACGAACAAGGAGACGCCGTCCGTCGCTTTTCTTTAAATTTTTTTAAAAAAAAATTCGAAAAGCGACGCAATCCGTCACTTTTCTTGAAATTATATTTTGAAAAACCCAAAAAATCGACTGACCAAAGAACCCCGTTTGTCGCTTTTTTGTTTTTTTAAGAAATGCAGAAAAGCGACGGACAAAACCACCCTGTTCATCGTTTTTCTGCATCTTTTTGACCAGTTTTTGCTGCCCACCTGCAAATTCAATTCAATTCAATTCAATTCAGGCCATTCATATAAATCATACAACAAACATGCTACACAAAATATAAACTAACAAACTTAATTAAACCTTCAAAAATACCTGAATCACAATTTAAAGACTTATAAAGTCTTTCAAAATTCGTTTCAAAATTAAAAAAAAGTTTATAAACTAAAGACATGCAAGCTAAGGGGTGCAGTCTATGAAATCATCCTCCTCCTCACTCTCGTCGTCGGTGTCCTCGGCAAGAGACAATGTAGCAGGTCAACGAGCGAGGTTCAACACTTGTTCTTTGATTTGCTAAATGGTCGCACTCATACTTTCTTGTTCAGCTACTCTTTTTCGCTCAGACTCTATTAATACAGCTGTAAGTTTTGCTATTTGATTCAACATAGCAGCTATCTGAACACCGTCAAGTGCCTCAGCGTGACGTGATGATCCAATACCTTTTAAGTCTGACTGGAGTCATCGTACATCGTTCTGAGAGCCTCAACAAAAGACTCTGCCCTTGTGTGTCCCCCATATCACTTTTCTGTCCAAATTTGAATGGACATTTCAGGCGTAATTTGGACCAAACTATCTAGATTCTCATTCACGTACTGATTATACTGTTCCTACATATTAAAAATAAAAATTAGCATCAATATATATATATATATATATATATATAAATTCACTATTCACTATTCATATTCATTATTCATATTAAATGACTTACATAAGTTCGTTTGGCTCTTTTTTCCACCCACACATCCGGATCTGACTCATTTAATTTCTTCTTCACATGAGTCCTCTTGAAAACCTCCGGTTCAAGGGGAGTGTGCCCCAATTCTTTTTCCTATAAATAAAAATAAAATTTATGACGATATTAATCAACTACTTATATTTAATCAACTAATTATTTATTTAAAAGTTTGAATTAGAACTTACCATCTCTCTTGTAATCATTTTAACGCTCTTTACACCCTCGGTACGCAATGAGCCACCCTTAAGACTGCCTCTAACCTTTTTGGCTTATTTGGACATCGCGTTGAATTTATCTGTGTTCCAATACTGAAGCAATTCATTAAAAACATGAGGCAACATCCAACTCGGACGTTGATCAGCATCTCGTAGCACCGTAGAGGCTATGACTGTGAAGTAGAGGAAGCACCAATTGATCGACGGTAATCAAGATGATATGCTCGAGGATGCGCAGTACCAAACGGGACGGCCAATAAATGAGTATCATGACTAATGCGCTGCTCTGGTGCAGAAGAAAAAAATCTTGGAATATCCTCAGGATCTATGGGTCTCCTAGACTTCTTCTTTTTAGCCTTATTAGGCTGGCTAAATCCAAGATGCTTGTGAGATCTATCACCGTTACCCCCTGATGACATCTACATGTAAATTTACATGAATAATATATAAAAATCATAAATTAAATAAAATTAGTATTAGCAAAATAAATTAACTTACATACTAGCATTCTACTACTAGTCCTCCTTGCTTGTTTCATTTCCATCATTCTCCTCTTCTTCCTCAGTTGTTTCATTTTTATTGTTCCATTCTTCCTCATCAGATGATTCATTTTCCTCATCTTCGTTTATTTCTTCCTCAACATTTGTCATTATCTCATTATCAGTTACTTCTTCTAATATGTGTTGAGGATGTTCTAGTGTGGTTTCCAATTCAACATCAACTTGTTGCTGAACAATTGTAACATCATTTTGGTACGCCACATCTAAGACATTGTCAATTTCAATTCTTTCCACAGGCTTAGTCTTTATAACAATCCACCAATCAGCTTTGTCTCTACGAATGGATATGGGGCGTAATACACTTGTTTAGCATTTTGTGCAATGATAAAATGATCATAACTTCTGTATTTCATGGTGTGCTTAACTTCAATTATACTATGTTATTGGTCCACCCTTTTTCCTCTATGTGATGGGTCAAACTACTTCCACCGAAATAATACGATCTTCTTTTTAGGCCAACCTGAATATCTTACTTTAATAACCTCATGAATGACTCCATAGTATTCAATAGTTTGGCCAGTACCATCAACATCACCTTGTATCCAGACACCGCTATTATTTGTTTTCTTATTCCTAGAAACTTCTTCAGTTTGAAACATAAAATCATTGACACAATAATCATTCATTGTCCGAATTTGAGATTCAGGTCCAAGTGCAACTTCTCTCACTAATTGCAAATGTTCGACATTTGAGTATTCATCGTAAACCTATATATTGTTATTCAAAATAATACAATTTAATATAACATGAATACATTATTACATACTTATTGATTCAATATAAGCTTTCACACTTACATATTCTTTAGCCATTTGGAAAACCCTGTATAGATGACTTCATTACCCCATGTATTTACAAATAAGCTGATAATTGTACATTCAGATTTTTCGTTAGTTAATAAACACTTATTAGTATGTAATTTGATAATATACTTTAACACTTACTTGAGATATGATTAAATCTCTGGACAATTAAGTATAATACATGTCACAGCTGATTTCATTTTCATACTAGTGAAGCCTCACTTTCCATGCTTTTTAGATCCTCGACCTTTTTGAGCTCATCTATCAATGGTTGCAGATAGACATCAAGAAAAGATTTTGGATTACGGGAACCTGAAATAACACAGCTTAGAAAGATGTAGGGACTTGTCATGCACATTTCAAGAGGAAGATTATATGGAGTGACAAATACAGGCCAACAAGAATAAGGCGAAACAACATTAGAGAATGGTGTGAAACCATCTACACACAATTCCAATATAATATTTCTTGGTTCACTAGCAAAATCAGGATATTTGTTATCAAAATGTTTCCATGCTTCTCCATCAGATGGATGAGACAAGACAACCGGCGGCCTTCTATATTTACGATGCCATCTCATATGTAGAGCAGACCTCATTGATGTATACAACCTCTTTAACATAGGAATAAGAGGTAAATAATGCATCGGCTTAACTGGGACTATCTTTTCAGCACAAAATTTACATTTTTCTAATTCACTATGAGTCTTGTAAAACAACATGCAATCATTAACACAACAATGAATTCTATCATACGACAATTCTAACTTGGAAACCAAACGCTTTGCCTGATAGAAGTTCTTAGGTATGTTAAACTCTGGATTAACTAGTTTGCCCAAAAGATCAACCATTGAGTCCATATTCACATTAGGAGAATTCCATCTGATTTAATGAACCCTATCATGTTCAACCCTAATTTGGCCATGTGGTTCAAACATATTATATTCATCCACCGGCATCGAATTATGAAACATATCATTCAATCCATCTCTTTCTTCATGATCAACCCATACAAAATATCTAGGCTTAAATCCATTACGATACAAATGAACCATGACTGTATCTGGTTTAAAAAATTTCAAGCACCTACATGCACTACAAGGACACCTAATTAATCCATTATTCTTGAAAATATAAAGTGTCATTGTATGTTAACTAAAACCTCTAATATAGTCAATAAAGTCCGGTTTCAAACCACCACTAGTTTCATAACGCATATTATACATCCACAAATGATGATCCATCTACAAAATATATCTATTCAATTATAAATTAAATTTAATAATAATTTAACTACATTAAACTAATTTACATTGATAATATATTTTCACGCCCCGAGCCTATACCCTGAACGTGGCCGACACTCGAGAATCATTGCTAATCTGCAAGTGAACCCTTGGCTTGACTAACTACTTAGCGAAAGACTTACTCAAGTAATATTAGGCCTAAAACAAAATTAAATCTGTTAAACTCAAATCCTCATCTCATAAAGTTTGGAAAATACTCAATAGCAATACTTATAGTTTGTAAAACAATTCAAAAGAAAGTAAATACTGAGAGGCACCTCAACTCTGTCTATCTATGAAGTCTCTACTATTAAAGAAGGATGTCGGGAGAAGACCCATGACATCTCAAAACTACTAACTATAAAGTAAATGTGAAGTCCTCCAGAATGCAAGGAGGCTCACCAAACGCTAGCTAAAGTGTAGAGTGATCTCAACGAAGCGCTTGTTGATGATCCTTAACACCTGCATCTGCATCATAAAAGATGCAGGCCGAATGACATCAGTACATTGAATGTACGAGTATGTAATAAAGCCGAAGTGAAATAACTGAATGAAAGGACTTCAATAGATAAAATATACTCAAGCTGAATGTGAAGAAATAAAGGAGTAAAATCATTTAAAGCTTTACAAAATAGTTGCTCATCTCTGAACTCAACATAATAAGTGATTTATTAAAATAACTTTAACTCTATTGGGAGATTCTCTAACCGACATCCATCACTATGAGCTACGCGATGATACAACGTCTCGCCCACGCTACCAGAATCGTCCTATACCATGCCGGGGTATAGAACCTCTCAACTAAGTGGATCCACTAAGCAATAAGGATTCATCTAAAAGTATGATCCTGTACCCATGTTGGCAAGACATGGTTTATGAGGATTTTGAGTTATCTGAATTCATTCACATATCGGTGCTCAATACTACTCCTAATAATATATATACTCATGCTCAAATATATAAAACATGCCCTTTCTCTAATTTGAGATAATTGCTCAAACTATCCTCTTCAAAGAGGTAACTGCTCTGAAATATCTCTGAACTCATTGCTCATTTAGGAAACAAGGTTTCTCTTTGCTCAATTTAAAAAGTGATACATTTGGGAATACTTAGTTCCTTTATATTCTTGCTCAAATCTTGGTTAAAACTCTTTCTCAAACTCCTCTTTACTTTCTCAAAAACTCAGTTTGGAACAATTATGTTTTGTTTAAAAGATTCTCAATAAGAACTCAATGAATACTCACGAATAGGGTTCATGTTGAAAAATAGACATGAACAATTAAATCAATAATCTCAAAACACAATATACTACAATTCAATAATTAGGAATATAATTCAAAAATCAGGAACTCAAGAACTCAGAACTCCACATCAACTCATCTCAAGAATACTCAAATCTAAGGATAGAACCCTAGATTTACTCTTTTACTTTACTCAACCTAATACTCCCTTTCTTTCTTTAAAAATGAAACATTTCTGAATCATATAGTTTCCTTAACTTTAACTCAAATATCATGCTTAAACTTTACTCTTGAACTCACTTTTAACTCCTCAAAAATCAATTTATGACAAAAGATGCTTGTTCAAAAGTCTCTCAATCGAAACTCAAAAATTAAGGTTCATGTGGAATATACACATGAACAACAACCCAAGGATCTCAATGTATAATAGTACATATAAAAACTCATGATCAAGGATTTAGAACTCAGAATCAATAACGTAACTCATATGATCAAGAATTCTTGAAACTAAGGGTATTACCCTAGATTAAACTTTCACTGACTGAATTGAGATGTAGGGGGTGAGGACGAACTCAGTCCTTCACTATGAATAGCCTTACATACCTGATTATGAAGCTATTAAACTGAAAACTTTTGTGGAGACTTGATTTTATCTTGAGCTTGAGAAAGAACATTAGCTTTTTGGAGGAAACCTTGGATCTTGGAATCTTGGTGCTTGCTCTTGATTAAATAAACTCTTTTATGAAGTTCATAGAGTGAAAGAACTTGGGAAAGTCTTGGGTGGAAGGTTTCTCTTTGTATCTTTAATTTTTGAGTTGAAGATTTTAGGGTTCTTGATGAAGAAGAGGAACCCTAGGTGAGTTTTGAGAGAATTTCTAAATACTTGAACGGTTAGATTAATGATTTTGAGAGGAAAACTAGTTAGTTGAATGATATACTTAGTTAAAACTGTAACACCCCAAAAATTTCTAAAGTTAAGACCCGAACCATTCTTGAATTGCGTATAAGGTCGTACTGAGGGATTCTTAATTGTTCTTAGATTATAAGGTCAATTCATTAGTGTGGAAATGATTTTTGATATCAATTTGGGTCACTAGAACCCCCTAGCACAAAGTTGAGTTGGAAGCTTCCGTATCGAGTGAGTTTTGAGTTAAGATTCTACGTAGGTCAACTTCAAATGATCATATCTTTCACCACATAATGCATTAGGTGGCTCATCAGCTATCCAATCTAAGGTCTTTGAGTCCTCTTTCCAACGCCACCAAGTTTGCTCCATTTGAAGCTAGGAGGAAAAAGTTATGACCGTTTGAGTGAAGCCTCTCTAGTTAAGGCTTTCATCCATTAAAGGAAAGGGTAGTTTGGTGTTTTCCTTACCCTAATAGGCCTACCCACATTTTTCCTCACCCAATTAAGGGTCTAATCAGATGCTAAACCACTCTTGGTCGTTCCCAAACCCTTAGAAAAATAAGAGAAGAGTTCAAGAGGAGAAAGAGCTAGGTGTTTGAGCGTTCGTCAAGATCCCGTCGATTCTCGCCAAGAACATCGTTCTTTCCAAGTAAGTAAGGCTTCTCACAGTGATGGATTTGTTCATCCTCATGCCATACATCTAATTCATCCATGAATTTGTCCATGAAATCATTATATTAAGAGATTCTTGAGTTTTAAGCTTCATTCTTTAACAATGGAGGTTTTTGAGTTCTTGAGGTGAGAGTTTTGTGAATGAGTGGTGTTTCTTGAAATAATTTGAGTAAGATTTTGATAATTTCATGTTGAGTTGGTGAATCAAAGAGAGTTTGGTAGAAACCAATTGATTCTAGATGAGTTAGGACCCAGAATTGAGCAAGAAAATTCGTCAAATTTCTGGGTTCGGGGCTGGAGCAATGCCCCACCGTTGCGCTAGGAGGCCTGGGGCGGTGCACCTGCAGTGCGCTCGAAACCAGCCTCTGAAGTTTGAGGCCTGGGGTGGCGCACCCGCAGTGCCCCAGGGTCATCAGGCCCTTTTCTTCTCCGTTTTTCATCCCGTATGCATTCTTTCATATCGTATCTTCGCTCTCTTCTTAATATGAACTCTTAAAGTCTTCATTAATCCTTGAGAGAGTCTACATTTCATAATCACATGTCTTAATTTACACTCCAAACTAAAGTAAGTTTAAGAGGAAAGTCCAAGAGGTCTTTTGAGAATTCTTTTGTAATTAACAATGGTTTTGAACTAACTCTTGAGAAAGTAAATATGAGAATGAGATGAGTAGTATCGTTAAGTTCTGAGTCCTGAGTATTGATTTTTCTATATTTTTATCGAGATCATTGAGTTGATTCGTTCATGTCTATATTTTAGCATTAACCCTATCTTGAGTTATATGTCTTGTGAATCTTTTAAAGCCAATATTTGTGTTTTGAACTGAGTTTTGAGGAAACCTTAAAGTGAAAGTTTTGAGTAAAGTTTAAGGGAACTAAGTATTCCCAAATGTATCATTTTTACATTGAGAAAAGAGAAACTTTGATTTCTAAAAAGAGTTATGAGTACAGAGCAGTTGCCTCTTTTAAGAGAATTTTTTGAGTAATTACCTCAAATTGAGAAAAGAGAACGTTTTTAAACATTGAGCATGAGTATATATATTTATTGGGAGTAGTATTGAGCACCAATATGGGGGAGAGTTAAGACAACTCACAGCCCCTATAAACCATGTATGCCAACATGGATAAATGATTCATACTTTTTAGATGATTTCCTTAGTGCCTTCAGGTAGAGCTTAGTGGATCCACTTAGTTGAGAGGTTCTATACCCCGGCAAGGTATAAGACAATTCTGGTAGCGTGGGCGAGATGCTGTATCATCACATAGCTCATAGTGATGGTTGTCGGTTAGAGAAACTCCCAAATAGAGTAAAGAGTAGTTTCATTATATTTTCACATATAATTTTCTTTGAGTTATTATATTATACTTTGTGGAGCTTAAAATGATATTATATCTATTTATGTTTTACGTCGAGTTGAGTTGAGTTGAGTCGAGTTGAGTCGAGTTGAGTTGAGTTGAGTTGAGTTGAGTTGAGCTGAGTCGGGTCGAGTTGAGTTGAGTTGAGTTGAGAATTTCTTCAGCCTGGTCAGTTCAGTATATGCTTTTATTGCATCCTTTCGGTAAGAGTTTAAATGAGTTTTCCCATCATGATTTATATTATATTTCAGTTGAGTTGCTGCCAGAGTTTCAGTTCAGTTATTATCTTATTCAACTATATTACATACTCGTATATTCAATGTAGTGGCATCATTCGACCTGCATCTTTTAATGATGCAGATACAGGTACTTAGGATCATCAACAGGAGTTTCGTTGAGATCACTTCATCCGCTTGTCAGCTTTTGAGTAAGGCCTCCTTTGTTCCGGAGGACTCCAGTAATATAGGTTGTCTGTAGTAGCTCTTTGAGGTTTCATGGGTCTTGTCCCGATATCCTTCCTTAATAGTAGAGGCTTCATAGATAGATAGAGTCGAGGTGTTCCTCAGCATTTACTTTCTTTTGCGTTGTTTTATAAACTAGAAGTATTGCTATTAAGTATTTTCCAGACTTTATGAATTGAGTATTTGAGTTCAATGAATTTCATTCAGTTTTAAGCGTATTATTGCTTGAGTTAGTTTTTCGCTTGTAGTCAGCCAGGATGAGGGTTCGCTTGGGGACCAGCAATGGTTCTCGAGTGCTGTTCACGTCCAGGGTATAGGCTCGGGTCGTGACAAACTTGGTATTAGAGCATAGAGTTTAAGTGTACTAGGGTGTCTATGAAGCCGTGTCAATAAGATCTTTTTTATGGCTGTAAGGGCCCCACTTCTATAAATGAGGGACTACAGACATTTCATAAAAGTTTCTCTTCTTTCATACTCTAAATCATGCAATAGAATTGTGTCATAAGGAACTTAATCTAACTCGTGCGTTTCTCAAATTCATTCAACTACCCCTCATACTCAAGGTAGTTGAAAAGCAAAGCCCAGATCGTGATCAATGAGTTGCTCCCAACAAAATTCTTGAGAAAGTCATGACACTGTAGAGGGGCTTGAGAGAAGCCAATGAGTGAGCTTAAGTGTTTGAAGTTGAAAGAATGCACTCTTATTCTTATGAATCGTACATTTGAGCTAAAAGTGAGATGTACTCCCAGACTGTCTTCTCTAAACCTTGTTTTAGTTGAAACCTTTACGAGAAAGTATATTTTAGAGCTTGGGTAGTATTTTCACCCGGAGAGATAGTATGAGTTACGATGTTATGAGCAGTAGTAGTAGAAGTGCCCAGAGTTAGAAGTATATATATATTTAGAAGTGTAGTAACCTAAGGGATGAGGAGAGTTATTGAGTAGAGTATGTAAGTTGTAGCCATGTACCTAGTAGGTTATTAATGAAGAGTTTTCCTTATGGGTAGACTAAGAAGTGATGAGTTGGTGTAGATTTCATGATGGAAGATAGAGTAAGAGTTACTAGTATGGATGAGTTCGAGTATACTTTAACCAAAGAGAAGTTTATGATGAGTTGTTAATCCATTAGTATTGACCAAGTATAAGTGTTGAATAAAAGAGCCGAGTATTCGTGAAGTGATAGATTTGAGCTAGGCCTATGATTTTTTTAAGGGAGAGCCCCATGATATTCAAATGATTATAGAACTAATTAGGCAATGATGTATAGTGAATGAATAGGTAGTACTTAAGTTGTGAAATGAAAGTGTGAAAGTAATATGTAAATAAGTAGACTGAGAGATGAAGATTGACTACTTGTCATAAGATCTTAGTGAGTGAGTGTTTCTTAAGTTTATCTAGTAGTTGTAAGTTAGTATAGTAAGCGAACAATTATATTGATATCTGTGTTTGGTAATAGACACTACGCTTGAATTTGAGATGAGTATCGTGATAAAAGGATGGCAATATGAGGGTGATGATGTTAGTTTTGATATTTGATCTAGTAGGATTGACATGAAGTAGGTGAGGAATTAAGGTGTTACTTTGCAATAAAAGTGTTGACACAAGTGTGGTATTATGACCCATAGATGATAGCAATGAAGGTGGCCAAGTCACTAGATTAACAAGAGTATTAAGAGGTGTACCCGAGATCGTACTTAGTCAGATGAGGTTCTAATTAAGTTTATTGTTTCACTGTATGGCTAGATAGCATATTGGGTTGCCAATGTGGAGTAGGCTGATATAAGCATTATTTATTACCCTTAAGAGTTGGGTAGAAGGGATTTTATATAGTCAATGATGAGCCTCTTAAATATAGTTCCAAGTTTCATCCAGTTAGGTTGATATGGACATAGAAGGATTTTATTAGTAGACTAAGAAGGAGAAGTCATATTATTAAGAGTTAGATTAGTAGCCTTATAAGCCAATGAGAAGAGGGGAAGAAGAGCATCTTATAAAGAGGTCTTAGAACGAGTCTTAGTACCTGCTTATGGAGAGTTCAGTAGTCAAAAGATTTGCATCTTCTGATCAGTAAGAAATGTGAATTTAGACCAGTTTAGAGATAATGGAATAGATCCATAGATTTAAA
Organism: Solanum appendiculatum; assembly: GCA_018342035.1. Lineage (NCBI taxonomy): Eukaryota > Viridiplantae > Streptophyta > Magnoliopsida > Solanales > Solanaceae > Solanum > Solanum appendiculatum. The sequence goes on from JAGDQO010001184.1 coordinate 238,272, forward strand.
GTGTCGGCTTCATACCTAAGGGGGAGATGATAAGATGAGAAACCAAGTCAAGTGTTGAGAATCAGATAGTGATGTGTTAGAGAGAGTTATGGTGATATATTAATCCATTCATACTCTAGAGTATTCCTCAGAGTTCAGTTGTTCCAATATCTTATTGATGTTTCTTATATCAAAGTTGTGTTCATGACTTATGCTCATACACTTCAGAGAGATTCACATACATGCTCAGTTCCCTGAATGAGGGGCAAAGACTTTAGCCTATTAATCTCAATCTTACTCCATAAATTTATGTATATCAGTCTCGTAATATGAACCTATTTAGATAAGCACTCATGTATCATAGTACGCTCAGTATTGCAAATTCATGCTTTACTCTCAATGGCTAACAAAATAATGTTATGTCATGCATATTCTTATTTCAGAACTCTCGAATGAATCGTGCTTAGGATCTTTCACCCTAAAGCTCTTTCAGTGATTCTTTTTAGTTAGAGAGTGATGTTAATGATAGCAGTTGAGTGATGATAGAAGGAGAAGGTTGATGGTTCTTGTGTTGGTAGCAGTATTGTGCTTATTCCATCAAAGGTTATAAAAGTGGAGGAAGGATGAATGAGGTTTTACTTCGGGTAATAGTTAGGTGAGAGTAGTTAGATAGTTCCTGATAGTAATGCATGAAATTTTAGTTGGTATAGATGATGAGAGAGTGAGAAATTCTGAAAAGGATTGGTCAGTAGGAGTTCATGGAGTGGTTATAGTTCTAGGCTTGAATGCGGTGTTGTTAACACGTGGATAAATGCATGATGCATCAGTTGTTTCTTGATATGGGCTCAAGGTCTTGAGAGGAGACTCCCTATAGAGGTATAACACCTAAATCTTGTGGTTTAAGTAAGTATAACCACCTCTTGTTTCGCACCTTGTGAATAAGAGATTAGGCTTGAACACAATAAGAGCAAGCGATTTGACTTAGATGTTTGTAAGAGTAGTCATATACTCTAGTGGGAGCTATAAGTTGCAGCTTATAAAGTGTAGTAATAGTTGAGGAGTGTTGCTAAGCTTAGAAGCTTCTAGTTATATCACTCGAGGCATAGTAGTCATATTCTTACTTCGTGCCCGGATATCCATGTTTCGTGTCAAATAATTTCAAATAGAGAGTGACTATGTTCAAACTCATATCGTTCATGACTTATGTACTCAAGTCCAGTTTCAAAACTCTCAATACAAATCAGTTCCGCCTATGTTAGTAGGAAAGTTCAGAAGTCAGAAAGATAGTAAGAGTAAACTCCTTTCCTTTCCATTCTCAGTCCAACCGTCATTCGAGGACGAATGATCCCAAGGGGGAGATATTGTAACACCCCAAAAATTTCTAAAGTTAAGAGCCGAACCATTCTTGAATTGCGTATAAGGTTGTACCGAGTGATTCTTAAGTTTTCTTAGATTATAAGGTCAATTCATTAGTGTGGAAATGATTTTTGATATCAATTTGGGTCACTAGAACCCCCTAGCACAAAGTTGAGTTGGAAGCTTCCCTACCGAGTGAGTTTTGAGTTAAGATTCTTCTTAGGTCAACTTCAAATGATCATATAATTTAGTACATGATGATTTAGGTGGCTCATGAGCTATCAAATCGAAGGTCTTTGATTCCTCTTTTCAAATCCACCAATTTTGCTCCATTTGAAGCTAGGAGTAAAAAGTTATGACCATTTGAGTGAACCCTCTCTAGTTAAGGCTTTTCATCCGTTTAAGGAAATGGTAGTTTGGTGTTTTCCTTACCCCAATAGGCCTACCCACGTTTTTACTCACCCAATTAAGGGTCTAATCAGATTTTAAACCACTCTTGGTCGTTCCCAAACCTTTAGAAAAATAAGAGAAGAGTTCAAGAGGAGAAAGAGCTAGGTGTTTGAGCGTTCGTCAAGATCCGTCGATTCTCACCAAGAACATCGTTCTTTCCAGGTACGTAAGGCTTCTCACAGTCATGGATTTTTTCAACCTCATTCTATACATCTAATTCATCCATGAAATCATTATATTAAGAGATTTTTGAGTTTTAAGCTTCATTCTTTAACAATGGAGGTTTTTGAGTTCTTGAGATGAGAGTTTTGCGAATGAGTGGTGTTTTTTGAAATATTTTGTGTGAGATTTTGATAATTTCGTATTGGGTTGGTGAATCAAAGAGATTTTGGAAGAAATCAATCGATTCTAGATGAGTTAGGACTGAGAATTGAGCAAGAAAATTCGTCGAATTTCTGGGTTCGGGGGTGGGGCAATGCCCCACCGTTGTGCCAGGAGGCCTGAGGCGGTGCACCTGCAGTGCGCCCGAAACCAGCCTCTGAAGTTTGAGGCCTGGGGCGGCGCGCCCGCAATGCCCCAGGGTCGCCAGGCCCTTTTCTTCTCCGTTTTTCATCCCGTATGCGTTCTTTCATATCGTGTCTTCGCTCTCTTCTTAATATGAATTCTTAAAGTCTTCATTAATCCTTGAGAGAGTCTACATGTCATAATCACATGTCTTAATTTACACTCCAAACTAAAGTAAGTTTAAGAGGAAAGTTCAAGAGGTCTTTTGAGTCATTTTGAGAATTCTTTTGTAATAAACAATGATTTTGAATTAAGTCCTGAGAAAGTAAATATGAGAATGAGATGAGTAGTATCGTTAAGTTTTGTGTCCTGAGTATTGAGTTTTCTATATTTTTTTCGAGATAATTGAGTTTATTCGTTCATGTCTATATTTCAGAATGAACCCTATCTTGAGTTATAGGTCTTTAGAATCTTTTAAAGCCAATATTTGTGTTTTGAACTGAGTCTTGAGGAAATCTTAAACAGACCTTTTTGAGTAAAGTTTAAGGGAACTAAGTATTCCCAAATGTATCATTTTTACATTGAGAAAAGAGAAACTTTGATTTCTAAAAAGAGTTATGAGTACAGAGATACTTCAGAATAGTTACCTCTTTTAAGAGGATCTTTTGAGTAATTACCTCAAATTGAGAAAAGAGAATGTTTTTATACATTGAGCATGAGTAAATATATTTATTGGGAGTAGTATTGAGCACCGATATGGGGGAGAGTTCAGGCAACTCACAGCCCCCATAAACCATGTATGCCAACATGGGTTAATGATTCATACATTTTAGATGATTTCCTTAGTGCCTTCGGGCAGAGCTTAGTGGATCCACTTAGTTGAGAGGTTCTATACCCCGGTAAGGTATGGGACAGTTCTGGCAGCGTGGGCGAGACGCATTATCATTACGTAGCTCATAGTGATGGTTGTCGGTTAGAGAAACTCCCAAATAGAGTAAAGAGTAGTTTCATTATATTTTCACATATAATTTTCTTTGAGTTATTATATTATACTTTGTGGAGCTTAAAATGATATTATCTCTATTTATGTTTTACGTCGAGTTGAGTTGAGTTGAGTTGAGTCGAGTTGAGTTGAGTTGAGTTGAGTCGAGTTGAGTTGAGCTGAGTCGAGTCGAGTTGAGCTTAGTTGAGTTGAGTATTTCTTTCAGCCTGATCAGTTCAGTATATGCTTTTATTGCATCCTTTCGGTAAGAGTTTAAATGAGTTTTCCATCATGATCTATATTATATTTCAGTTGAGTTGCTGCCAGAGTTTCAATTCAGTTATTATGTTATTCATCTATATTACATACTCGTACATTCAATGTACTGACGTCATTCGACCTGCATCTCTTAATGATGCAGATACAGGTACTTAGGATCATCAATAGGTGTTCCGTTGAGATCACTTCATCTGCTTGTCATCTTTTGAGTAAGGCCTCCTTGGTTCCGGAGGACTCCGGTTATATAGGTTGTCAGTAGTAGCTCTTTGAGGTGTCATGGGTCTTGTCCCAATATCCTTCCATAATAGTAGAGGCTTCATAGATAGACAGAGTCAAGGTGTTCCTCAGCATTTACATTCTTTTGCGTTGTTTTATAAACTATAAGTATTGCTATTAAGTATTTTCCAGACTTTATGAATTGAGTATTTGAGTTCAATGGATTTCATTCGATTTTAAGCTTATTATTGCTTGAGTTATTTTTCCGCTTGTAGTCAGCCAGAATGTGGGTTCACTTAGGGAACAACGATGGTTCTTGAGTGTCGGTCACGTCCAGGGTGTAGGCTCGGGTCGTGACAAAAACACTCTAAAACGACTTAAAATAGGTTTTAAAACTTGGAAAAAGACCAAAATAACCCTAAAATGTGTGCAAGAAATTGTTGAAAAAATATTACAACAATCCTTTACAGAAGCGTCTACCATTCGTCGAAATTTCCACCATCCATAGGTCCAGTCATAGAATACCGACTTCCAGACAGAGCTTCACGAAAACAGGTATAACTTCTTACTTCGAATTAAGAATGAGGCAAACTTTGTGGCTTCGAAAAGAGGACTCAAAGACCATTAACTTAGTAGGTCATGGGCCACCTAGTTCATTATGTGCTGAGAGATATAATTGTTTGAAGTTGACATAAGTAGAATCTTAGGTCAAAACTTAATTAGTAAGGAAGCTTTCAACTCAATTTTGTGCTAAGGGGTTCTTGTGACCTTAATTCATATCCAAATCAATTTTCAAACTAAAGAATTGACCTTCACGCATCGGCAAAGTGATTCATACAATGAGTTTTGAAACTGAACTCGAGCACGCTTGGCACAAACACTTGCATAATATTTTAAGATTATAGGTCATGACATGAACTTTCTAAGAATCACAATAGGAGCATCAACTCTCACCCATCTGTCATTACTCAACCACTATCATCAACATCACTATCAGAACTGAAAAAGGATCTTTGAGAGAGCTTAGAGCGAAAGATCATAAGGACGATTCATTAAAGAAATTTGATTTAAGAATATGCATGACTTAACATTATGTTGCTAGCCATTGAAAGTAAATCATGTATTTGCGAGACTGAGTATACTATGAGACATGAATGCTTATATGAATAGATTCATATCATGAGACGGATATCCATAACTTTATGGAGTAAGAATGAGATCAATGGGCTAAAGTCTTTGCCCCTCATTCTGGGAACTGAGCATAGATGTGAATCTGTCTGAAGTGTATGGGCATAGGTCATGGACACAATTCTAATATTAGAAATATCAAAGTATGTTGTAACGACTTAACTTTGAAGAATATGCTATAGTATGAATAGATTGATATAACACTATCTGATTCTCAATACTTGACTTGGTTTTCATCTTATCATCTTCCCCTTAGGTCTGAAGCTGATACTTTAAAGCTATGAATCTATTACATCTTTTCTAAACTAGTCTATATTCGATTTACTCTAATGCTTGAAAAAATGCTAATCTCATGTCTATAGAACTCTCCATGGGCAAATACTAAGATTTCTTCTAGGGATTCTTTTAAAGATGCTTCTTTTAACCTCTTCCCATTGACTTATAAAACCGCTTAATCTAACTCTTAATAGTCTGACTTCTCCTTCTTAGCCCACTAATATCGTCTTTCTAAGTTCATATTGTTGCTCCCAGCTGCACACGCAAGTGTACGTGGTCACGTAAGTAATATAGTGGCTCTAAAAGAGCCGTATTATCAAACCCAAAGGACTTGTCAATTAACTATTTTACTAAATTATACTAGTCTAATTATTTATTCAAGAGTGTCAAAAGGAATAAAAGAATGTAAGAATTAAATACTAGGATTAACTTACAATGATTGGGGTAATTCAGGGCTGCAACATGCTTAAGGTTTTATGTATCACATCTCATGCATGAATTAATTACAGTTGTCAAATTACTAATTTATAGGGTTGATTTTATGATCATGGTCTCCCGACCTCTAATCGCCTACTCCAATTGGCTGTCTAACTACATCATTGAGCGGGAATAGACAATCCAAATTGACGAGCATTTATATTTCATCCTGTTTTGTAACCAATCTTGGTGTTCGTCCGGGCGTCACTCCTAAATACGAATCTAATCAAGTGATATGCAAGTTAGATCAAGCTCTTTGTATTTTTTTGTCTATCTACCTCCTCGTCTCCCGAGTCCATGAATAGACAATATATTTATTTCTATGGTGATCAAGCATGAAATACTAAAACAAGAATACAAAAGTAATTTAACCGATAACCAACATTAATTCAAAACAATCGATGTCTAACAATTACCCGTAGCCGCAACCCCAGAACAAGGGTTTTAAACTACTAATACCTAAGAAAAAAAGAAGAAAAGAACCCTAAAAAGTATTGACAACTTTTCCTTACAAAGTATGATCATCTTATATTCTTTTATAATAATTATTCTCATAGGCTATTTATAGATATAGAAACCCTAAATAAAATAACTGAGTCCAAAACAAATTAGGAACCTAAAACCAAACTGAATCGGATTTCCTAGTTGTACAGTAGCTGACTCCAACCGCCTCAACATAATCTGCAATTGTTCACTTGCTGCCACATGGCAACTGACAGCAATATTTCTTTGGATTTCACTGCAATATGCACTTTATATGTTTATATATTATTATATTAAATTTAATCCATTAAGCTGTCTGCTTGATTTCCTTCTATAATCTTTCATCTTTAATTTATTTTAACTCCAAACTTCTTCATCTTCACATCAATTTAATCCTACAAATAAAATATAATCTTTAGTACAATCCGTAAAATTCATGCTCAAAAAGGACAAATACAAATACTAAAATATGAGACAAATAATGATAAGAAAATATATTTTTGGCCTCACATCAACATCCCACACATAAAGTTTTGCTCGTCCTTGAGCAAGCATTAAAGCTCATCTCAAAAAATTATACTAGAAATGTCATCACTTTGGTTGATATAAACAATTAGGCCATATTCAAATTTCAAGACATCAAGTATAACTCCTGCTCATTATGCAAGATATACAAATAATCAACAAACTTCTAACCTCCTAACCTCAAGGAAGGACTTTGAGCTCATAAAATATAAGCTTGCTCACTTACTCTCATCAAAGAAAGCTAATAAAATCACCTATCCATCATGAAACAAGTGCCCTCACAAGAAGAAATAGTCCACACACTCAATCCAAAATATTGAATATAAATTAAGGATTTAGCATCAATGAAGGACTCTCACACTCACAAATAAAATTCTCATGTATGCACAAAGAACCACAGGCTTGCCCATTATGTACATCTCCACTAATTAAGCATGCTCGAATAGAATCAAATAGGACTTTAACGGGTTGTAATGTAGGCTAAGGGATGGGTAGGAAAACTATATAATAGTGATTTACACTTCCCTAAGCACTTAGAACTTTTAGACTTCATCACCAACTATTTTCTTCTCTTTATTTTCAACCCTCTCTTCAACATTTATTTCACATATAATTCTCTTCATCTCAAGAATGCTTCAATCATTTTTTTATTTCACAATTTTATTTTGTTTTCTCCCTTTTTTTCCTTCATGTCACATTCTTTTGAAAGGGATTTTTCATCACTTTTTAGCTATCATTGATTTCTTTTTTTCTTTTTTTTTTTTGCTCAACCATCTCTTTTCTTCAGATTTACCAATTATAATCAGTCTATGCTACAGTGCTCAAGGAAGCAAGGTGCAAAAACTAGGGATTCAACAAAATAGTTAAGGGCAAACTATGGCTGTCAACACAAGGCTATAGGCTCAAAAGGGCAAACAAGTGATATATCTGAAAAGGCTAAAATTTACAAGACAAATCAAAGAAAACCTATTATCATCTCCTAAACAAAGCAACACTTTTTATTTCGCTTCAATAACATGCAGGACAAGTTCTAGACTAAGATGCAAACATGGAATAAATAAATTCTCACCACACATGACACAAGTACCAATCAAGATGAATCAATTCCACTTCTAAGAGAGACAGAATCATAACAAATTACAAAATAAAATAAGCTATAAACAAAGTCACAACCATAAACCTCGGTGTCAAAGAGTTTATAATTTCATTAGCAATCAAGCATTCACAAGAAAGTACTACTCAAAATTAGACCTAAATAGCAAGTATCAAACAACTCAAAAGGTTCTTTTTCTTTTCTCTCTAAAAAATAAAAACAAAAATAAAAAATTTACTCTCTAAAAGTTAATCGGTTCAAAGGGACTATCCTCAGGAAAAGAACCGAAAATAAAAGCCAAGGAACCCATCCTAAAAAAGAAAAGACTCGATAAACAGTAAAAACTAGAAATTCATTCCTCCACCCCACACTTAAAAAGATGCTCTGTCCCCAAAGCATCAGTTAAAATTTAAAACAAGGGTTAGAAAAACTCCCTGAGGGCTTTAAGCCTAGTTAGTTGCATGTTTTCTTAATTTCCATCAAGGGTCATACACACCCCACACTTAAGCTCAAACGTGTTCCTTTGCTTCAAATTTTTGGGTACTCAGACTTCCCCTAATCTGCAAAAAAAAAAACAAGACCAAAAGAAAAAAAGTGACACTATAAAAATAAAAATAAAAAGCTACAATATAAATTGGGTTGCCTCCCAATAAGCACCTGATTTAACGTCGCGACACGACTTAATTAAGTTCACCACTTTTCTTTCCAGTTTGAACTTATGAATTGCACCCCTAACTTTGCATCAACTTTTTTACTCCTCTCAAGGGGCGGTGGTATAACGATAAAAGAAGCAAGTAATAGATGTCGCATCTTGCACTTCTTGGTCCTTATGTGAGGAATGTCATTTTGTATACGTGGATTAGAAAACTTTAGAATGTAGGGGACTTGTTCCTCATCTAGACACTCCTCTATTAGTTTAGATGACTCGAATTTCATGTCGTCATCCAAGCATAATGTAGAAAGGTGTTTTGAATGAGATCCAAGATGCCTCAACTCCAAAGCAACATTATTTACAATATTTTCACTTTTGTACTCTTTCTCAACATTGACATTAATTAATAAGGTATAGTTGAATGGTTGAAATTCCTCTTTTTGCTCCACTAGTTGGTCATCATCCACAACAATTGGTGATTGGGCATCAGATGCCTCAACCTTTTTGTTCAAGTGAGCCTCCAAGTCATGAATATCTGAACCAAATTGATCTATTTCTTGTGTGAGCTTAACTCTTCCTTTAATTAGTTGGGTTGTCATGTATGTCAGACCATTACAGATAGACTCTTGAAATTTTAGAAGTTGAGTTTGTTCTTGTAGCCAAGATTGACTCACTATCTCTGCTTCTTCATAACTTTCTCCTTGCTGGGATTCAATCTCTTCCTCTAATTGAGTTAGGTCTGTAATTTTCAATTGAATAGCGTCAAGCTTAGCTTGCAGTTCCATGATTTTTGATTTCTCTTCCACGCATTCAAACATTTATTTCATGATTTTTAAATTTACTTTGTCCAGCATGTCCTTACATTCCATAAATGAGTTTACATTGCGAGCCTCTTGTTTTGCATTCTCCACTTCATCACCCCTGCCAATATCACAAATAATAGAAGAATCATAATAGGGGTTCGGGGAGGGGAATAAGAGTTAGGACAACCATTACCCAATCACGATTTATCCCAATCAGCCATATCAATAAGAGTACCAAATTATTCAAAGGAAAAAAAATTAATTGTTTAGAAAAAAATTAACTAAAAAACAAAACAAAAAATTAAATAAATAAAAAGAAAAAGTATAACCTAGAAGAATAGTTAATTTCAAAGTCTTCGGCAATGACGCCAAAAATTTGTTGCTCCAAATTGCACATGCAAGTGTACGTGGTCGCGCAAGTAATATAGTGGCTCTAAAAGAACCGGATTATTGAATCCAAATGACTTGTCAATATTTTACTAAATTATACTAGTCTAATTATTTATTCAAGAGTGTCAAAAGAAATAAAATAATACAAGAATTAAATACTAGGATTAACTTATAATGATTGGGGCAATTCCAGGGCTGCAACATGCTTTGGGTTTCATGTATCACATCTTATGCATGAATTAACTACGGTTATCAAATTACTAATTTACAGGGTTGATTTTAAGATCATGGTCTCCCGACCTCTAATCGCCTACTCCAATTGGCTGTCTAACTACATCGTTGAGTGGGGATAAACAGTCCCAATTGGCGAGAATTTATATTTCATCCTGCTTCGTAACCAAGCTTGGTGTTCGTCCGAGCGTCTCTCCTAAACACGAATCTAATCAAGTGATATGCAAGTTAGATCAAGATCTTTGTATTCTTTAGTCTATCTACCTCTTCGTCTCCCGAGTCTAAGAATAGACAATATATTTATCTCTATGGTGATCAAGCATGAAATAATAAAACAAGAATACAAAAGTAATTTAAGAGATAATCAACATTAATTCAAAACAATCGATGTTCAACAATTACCCTTAACCGCAGCCCCAGAACAAGGGCTTTTAGCTACTAATACCTAAGAAAAGAAGAAGAAAAAAATCCTAAAAAGTATTGACAACTTTTCCTTACAAAGTATGATCATCTTATATTCTTTTCTAATAATTATTCTCATAGGCTATTTATAGATATAGAAAACCTAAATAAAATAACTGAGTCCAAAATAAATTAGGAATCCAAAACCAAACAGAATAAGATTTCCTAGTTGTACAGTAGCCGACTCCAACCACCTTAACATAATCTGCAATTGTTCACTTGCTGCCACGTGGCAACTGGCAGCAAGATTTCTTTGGATTTTGCTACAATATGCACTTTATATGTTTATACATTATTATATTAAATTTCATCCATTAAGCTGTCTGCCTGATTTCTTTCTATAATCTTTCATCTTTAATTCGTTTTAGCTCCAAACTTCTTCATCTTCACACCAATTTAATCATACAAATAAAATATACTCTTTAGTACAATCCATAAAATTCATGCTAAAAAAGGACAAATACAAATACAAAATGTGAGACGAATAATGATAAGAAAATATATTTTTGGCCTCACATCACATATCAACCTAACTGGAGGAAACTTGAACTATATTTGAAAGGCTCATCATCGGCTACATATAGTCCCTTCGACCAAACTCTTAAGGGTAATAAATAATACTTACATCAGTCTACTCCACATTGATAACTCAAATATACTATCTTGGCACATATAAAAAAATCATAAACTTAAGAACCTCGTCCGACTACATATGATCTAGGGTACACCTCTTAATTCTCTTGCTAATCTAATGACTTAGCCATTCTTGTACCAGTCACATTCATTGTAACTAACACCTTAATTCCTCATCTACTGTCATGATCCGAGCCTACACCCTGGATGTGGCCGGCACTCGAGAACTATTGCTTGTCCACAAGTGAACCCTCATCCTGGCTGACTAAAAGCGGAAGACTAACTCAAGCATACACAAGCATCAAACTGAAAGAAACGCTAAATCAACAGTGTATTAAACTTCAAAATTTTCTGAATATACTGAGTATTAAGTATAAGTTTTAAAGAAAACCTCTGAAACTGAAAGACTCTCCAATACTGTCTATCTATGAAGCCTCTACTATACAAAGATGAGTGTCAGGATAAGACCCACGACTCCTCAAGAGAACTACTACTAAAAACTTATAAAATTGGAGTCCTCCGGAACCAATGAGGCCTTACTCAAAAGCTGACAAACGGATGAAATGATCTCAACGGAACTCCTGTTGAGGATCCGAAGTACTTGTATCTGCATCATAAAAGATGCAGGATGAATGACATCAGTACATTGAATGTACGAGTATGTAATATATCTGAATAACAAAATAACTGAACTAAAACTTTGTCAGTAACTCAACTGAAATATAATATAAATCATGATGGAAAATTCATTTAAACTCTTTCCGAAAGATTGCAATTATAGCATATACTGAACTGACCAGTCTGAAAGAAATAATCAACTCAACTCAACCCAACTCAATGTAAAGCATGATTAGAGATAAGATCATTTAAAGCTTCACAAAGTACAATATAATAACTCAAAGAAAATTGTACGTGAAAATACAATGAAAATACTCTTTACTCTATTAGGGAGTTTCTCTAACCGACAACCATCACAATGAGCTACGTGATGATACAACATCTCGCACACGCTACCAGAACTGTCCTATACCTTATCGGGATATAGGACACCTCAACTAAGTGGATCCACAAAGCAATAATGATTCATCTAAAAAGTATGATCCTTTAACCATGTTGGCAAGACATGGTTTATGAGGATTTTGAGTTGTCTGAACTCATCCCCATATCAATGCTCAATACTACTCCCAATAATACATATAATCATGCTCAAATATATAAAACATACTCTTTCTCTGGTTTGAAATAATTCCTCAAACTATCCTCTTAAAAGTGGTAATTACTCAGAAGTATCTTTGAACTTATAAACTCATTTAGAAATCAAAGTTTCTTTCTCAATGTAAAAGTAATACATTTGGGAATCAATTAGTTCCCTTAAACTTTACTCTTACATTCTCTTTAAACTCTACTCATACTCTGGTTTACTTAAAAAACTGTTTAAAACAAATGATTATTGTGATCTGATCATTGATGACTTGGGAAGTCATACCACATAAACATTGATGACATATCTAGATGTCATACTGCTTACACATTGATGGCATACTCGACTGTCATACTAATCATGAATCATAGTTCTCTTCTCAATTTAACAAAATGATACATTTGGGACTACTTAGTTTCCTTATATTGTTGCTCAACTCTTGGTTAAAACTCTTTCTCAAACTCCTTTTTTACTTTCTCAAAACTCAGTTTAAAACAATTATATTTTTTTAAAAAAAGATTCTCAAAATTTATAACTCAAAATAGGGTTCATGCTAAAATATAGACATGGACAACTCAACTCAATGATCTCAATAACAATATAGAAAAACTCAATACTCAGAACTCAAGTACTCAATGATACTACTCATTTAAAAAATACTCAATTAATAGGGTTCATGCTGAAGTATAGGCATGAACGAATCAACTCAAGAATCTCAATGCATAACATATAGAAACTCAACCATTAGGAATAGAACTCAAAACTCAACAACAAACTCATCTCAAGAATTCTCAAATCTAAGGATAGAACCCTAGATTTACTCTTTCAGTGATTTGAAAGTAGATGTAGGGCGTGAGAACGAACTAGTCCAACACTATGAATAGCCTTAGATACCGGGAAAGAACAAAGGTTCTTGGTGAAATCGACAAAAACTTGAAGAACTCCTGAACACTAACTTTTTCCCCTCTTGGAACCTTGCTCTAATTCCTCTAAGTGTTATAGAACGTGAAAATAAGTTTTGACACTGATTAGACCATTAATTAGGTTGAAAAAACGTGGTCAGGGTTTAGATGGAGTGGGAAAAGTTCAAATTACCCCTCTAGAAAATCTGACGAGATGCCTTAAAAGGAAGGTTCACTAAAGCATGCATATCTCTCTACTTCAAACACAAAATAAAGCAAATTTGGTGGCGTTGCAAAGAAGACTCAAAGACCTTTAATTTGATATGTCGTAGGCTACCTAATTAATTATGTGCTAAGAGATATAAACGTTTGAAGTTGACCTAAGTAGAATCTTAGGTCAAAACTTACTTGGTAGGGAAGCTTTCAACTCAACTTTGTGCTAGAAGATTCTAGTGACCTTAATTGATATCCAAATTCATTCCCACATTAATGAATTGACCTTAGAATCTACGAACAATTAAGAATCACTTGGTACGACCTTATACATAAATTTAAAAATGGTTCGGGTCTTAACTTAGAAATTTCTGGGGTATTACAATATCTCTCCCTTGGGATCATTCATCCTCGAATGATGGTTAAACTGAGAATGGAGGGTAAAAGAGTTACTACCACTACTTCTATTGACTTCTGAGCTTGCCTACTAACATAGGCGGAACTGATTGATACTATACTAATAGTTTTGAAACTGGACTAGAGCACATAAGTCATGAACGATATGAGTTTGAACATAGTCACACTCTATATGAAATTATTTGACATGAAACAAGGATATCTGGGTACCAAGAAAGAATATGACTACTACGCCTCGAGTGGTAAAACTGATTGCTTTTAAGTTTAGCAACACTTCTCAACTATACTCTCCTTTCTAATTACTACACTTTTTTAGCAGCAACTCATAGCTTCCACTATAGTATATGACTACTTTTAACAAACATCTAAGTCAAATCGCTTGATCTTATTGTGTTCAAGCCTAATCTCTAATTCATAAGGTGCTAAACATGAGATATTTATACTAATCTAAACCACAAGATTCAGTTTTTATGCTTCTATAGGAAATCTCATCCCATGAATACTACTCCTTACCACTACATTCAACCAAACTTCGAGTCCTAGCCAAGAAGCATCTAATGCATCATGTATTCATCCACATGTAACAATGCCACATTCAATCCTAGTACTTATAGCCAATCCATGGACTCCTACTAACAAATCCTTCTAAGAATTCCTCCTCCCCTCGTCATCTCTATCAATTGAAATTTTACGCATACTATCAAGAACTATCTAACTACTCTCACCTAACTATTACTCATAGTAAAACTTCATTCATCCTTCCTCCACTTTTATAACCTTAGATGGAATAAGCACACTACTGCTACCTACATAAGAAACATCAACCTTCTCCTTCTATCATCACTCAACTACTATCATCAACAACACTCTCTTAACTAAAAGGATCACTAAAAGAGCTTTAGGGAGAAAGATCATAACCATGATTCATTCGAGAATTTTGATATAAGAATATGCATGACATAACATTATGTTGCTAGCCATTGAGAGTAAATCATGAATTCGCGAGACTGAGCATACTATGAGACATGAGTGCTTATATGAATAGGTTCATATCATGAGGCTGATATCCATAACTTTATAAAGTAAGATTGAGATTAACGGGCTAAAGTCTTTGCCCCTCATTCTGTGAACTGAGCATAGATGTGAATCTGTCTGAAGTGTATGAGCATAGGTCATGAACACAATTATGATATTAAAGACATCAATAGGATATTGTAACAACTGAACTTTGAGGAATACGCTAGAGTATGAATGGATCGATATATCACTTTAAATCTTTCTGAACACATTACTATCTGACTCTCAACACTTTACTTGCTTTCTCATCTTATCATATCCCTCTTAGGTCTGAAGATGACACTTTAAAGCTATGGATCTATTCCAGCATGTCTAAACTGGTCTGCATTTTCTTTACTCTAATACTCAGGAAAGGCTTATCTCATGGCTTTTGAACCCTCCATGTGAAGGTACTAGGGTTCCTTCTAAGACCTCTTTCTAAGATGCTCCTCTTAGCCTCTTCCCATTGGCTTATAAGGCCACTTCATCTAACTCTTAAGGGAAAAAAGAATGCTTACATCAACCTATTCCACATTAACAACTAAAATATACTATCTAAGCACACATAAAAAATCATTAACTTAATTGGAACCTCGTCTGACTACATACAATCTCAGGTACACCTCCGAATGCTCTTGCTAATCTAATGACTTAGCCACACTCCCTTGCTCTCATCTAAGAGTCATAATACCTCACTTGTACCTCTCATAACACCTTAATTTCTCACCTAATTTATGTCAAACCTACTAGATCAG
This sequence comes from Solanum appendiculatum, assembly GCA_018342035.1. Classification (NCBI taxonomy): domain Eukaryota; kingdom Viridiplantae; phylum Streptophyta; class Magnoliopsida; order Solanales; family Solanaceae; genus Solanum; species Solanum appendiculatum. The sequence goes on from JAGDQO010001184.1 coordinate 253,795, forward strand.
ATCTCAAACTAACATCATCACCCTCATGTTGCCATTTTAAAAAAAAAATCACGACACTCACTAAGATCTCATGACAAGTAGTCAATATTTATCTCTCATTCTACCTATTTACAGATTACTACCACACTTCCATTTCACAGTTTAAGTACTACTTACTCATTCACTATACACCATTGCCTAGTTAGTTCTATAACCCTCTGAATATCATGGGGCTCTCCTTTTAAAAAATCATAGGCCTAGCTTAAATCTATCACATCACGAATACTCGGTTCTTCTATTCAACACTTATACTTGGTCGATACCAATGGATTAACACCTTATCATAAACTTCTCTATGGTCAACGTATACTCTAACTCATCCATACTAGTAACTCTTACTCTACCTTCTATCATGAACAGTGGTGGAGCCAGTAATTTCAAAAAGGGTGTCCAGAAATGGAAAGTGGAAAAAACATTTATCGCTAGTGAGATTCGAACACACGAGCACTGCCTCATTCCAAGCATTTGAAACCACTAGGCTATAACAACTTGTTGTGTTAAGGGTGTCCAAAATATGTTATCTAATCATTTCATTCAATATTTTACTTGTATATACAGTATTTGTTTCAATGAAGGGTGTCCAATTGGACACCCTGACACCTATGTGGCTACGCCACTGATCATGAAGTCTACACCAACTCATCACTTCTTAGTCTACCCATACGGAAAAACTCCTCATTAATAACTTACTAGATGCATGACTGCAACAACGTAATTTGCCTCATCTCTATCTCCCTTTCTTAGATTATTAGACCTCTGCATGCATTATTCTAACTCTGGGCACTTCTACTACTACTGGCACATAACATTGTAACTCATACTATCTTTTTGGGTGAAAATACTACCCAAGTTCTAAAGCACACTTCCTCATAATGGTCTCAACTGAAACAAGGTTTAGAGAAGAGAGTTTTGGAGTACATCTCACTTTTAGCTCAAATGCATGATTCATATGAATTAAGAATGCATTCTTTCGAATCTCAACACTTGAGCTTACTCACGGGCTTCTCTCAATCTCCTCTGCAGTCTCATGACTTTCTGAAGACTTTTGTTGAGAGTAACTCATCAATAAGGGTCTAGCCTTTTCTTTTCAACCACCTTGAGTATGAGGGGTAGTCGAATAGATCTGAGAAAAGCACGAGTTTGAATAAGTTCCTTATTACACAGTTCTATTGCATGATTTAGAGTATGAAAGAAGGAAACCTTTTCTTAAATGTCTGTAGTCACTCATTTATAGAAGTGGAGTCCTCACAACCATAAATAAAATCCTACTGACACGGCTTCATAGAAACCCTAGGACACTTGAACTCTGTGCTCTGATACCAAGTTTATAACGATCTAGCCTGCTAGTGATACTGTCCGCTTTAGGCCTAGGCCAGCACGGCTTTAAAACGCGTCGCTAGTTGCTAAGACCTACTTACTTAAATACCCAACATCTCTCCTGTGTTTTGCTGATGTGGGACTTCTAATCTTAAACTAGGATGTCATATCTACTCTATGTCAAATCTACCAGATCAAATCTCAAAACTAATATCATCACCCTCTTGTTGCCATCTTTTTTATCACGACACTCATCTCAATATAAACACAGATATTAATATAATTGCTCACATATGATACTAATCTTACGACTACTAGATAAAATTAAGAAATACTCACACACTAAGACCTCATGACAAGTAGTCCATCTTTATCTCCAGTCTACCTACTTACATATTATCGTCACATTCTTTTTCACAACTTAAGTACCACTTACGCACTCGCTATACATCATTGCGTAATTAGTTCCATAACTCTCTGAATATCATGGGGTTCTCCCTTCAAAATCATAAGTCTATCTTAGATCTATCACCTCATGAATACTCTGTTGTTCTATTCAACGCCTATACTTAGTCTTCACTAACACGATGGCACATTGACATAAACTCTTTTCTGGTTAAAGTATACTCTAACTCATCCTGACTAGTAACTATTACTCTACCTTCTATCATGAAATCTACACAAACTCATCACTTCTTAGTCTACCATAAGGGCAAACTCCTCATTATTAACTTATTGGGTGCATGACTGCAATAACATAATTTACCTCATCATTATCTACCTTTGTTAGATTACTATACCTCTACATGCATACTTCTAACTCTAGGCACTTCTACTACTACTTATAACATCGTGACTCATACCATCTTTTTTTAGGTGAAAATACTATCCAAGCTCTAAAATATACTTTCCTCACAAGGATCTCACCTGTATAAGGTTTAGAGAAGAGAGTCTGGGAGTACATCTTATTTTTAGCTCGAATGCATGATTCATATTAATAAGAGTGCATTCTTTCGAGTCTAAGCACTTAAGCTCACTCACGGGCTTCTCTCAAGCCCCTCTGTAGTCTCATGACTTTTTGAAGACTTTAGCTTGAGAGTAACTCACCGTTAACGATCTGGGCTTTGCTTTTCAACTACCTTGAGTATGAGAGGTAGTCGAATGGATTTGAGAAATACACGAGTTTGAATAAGTTCCTTATGGCACAGTTCTATTGCATAATTTAGAGTATGAAAGAAGAAAAACTTTTCTTAAATGTCTGCAGTCCCTCATTTATAGAAGTGGGGCCCTCTCAACCATAAATAAGATCCTACTGACACGACTTCATAGACATCCTAGGACACTTGAACTTTGCACTCTGATACCAAGTTTGTCACACCTCAAGCCTACACCTTGGACGTGGCCAGCACTCGAGAACCATTGCTGATCCCCAAGCGAACCCTTGGCTCGACTGACTACTTAGCGGAAGACTTACTCAAGCAATGATAGGTTCAAAATAGAATTATGTTTTTTAAACTCAAATACTCATCTCATAAAGTCTAGAAAATACTCAATAGCAATAGTTATAGTTTGTAAAACAACTCAAAAGAAAGTAAATACTGAGAGACACCTCGACTCTGTCTATCTATGAAGCGTATACTATTAAAGAAGGATGTTAGGACAAGACCCACGACATTTAAAACTACTAACTAGAAAGTAAATGTGTAGTCCTCCCGAATGCAAGGAGGCTCACCATAAGCTAGATGAAGTGTAGAGTGATCTCAACGAATCACCTGTTGATGATCCTGAATACCTGTATCTATATCATAAAAGATGCAAGTTGAATGACATCATTACATTGAATATACGAGTACGTAATATAGGCGAAGTGAAATAACTGAATGAAAGGACTGCAATAGATAAAATATACTCAAGCTGAATGAAAAGAAATAAAGGACTTAAATCATTTAAAGATTTACAAAATACTTTCTCATCTCTGAACCCAACATAATAAGTGATACATTAAAATACACTTTAACACTATTGGGAGATTCTCTAACCGATAACCATCATTATGAGCTATGTGATGATACTACGTCTCACCCATGCTGCCAGAACCGTCCAATACCGTTCTAGAGTATAGAACCTGTCAACTAAGTGGATCTACTAAGCAATAATGATTCGTCTAAAAAGTATGATCATGTACCCATGTTGGCAAGACATGGTTTATGAGGATTTTGAGTTATCTGAATTCATTCACATATCGGTGCTCAATACTACTCCTAATAATATATATACTCATGCTCAAATATATAAAACATGCCCTTTCTCTAATTTGAGATAATTGCTCAAACTATCCTCTTCAAAGAGGTAACTGCTCTGAAATATCTCTGAACTCATTGCTCATTTAGGAAACAAGGTTTCTCTTTGCTCAATTTAAAAAGTGATACATTTGGGAATACTTATTTCCCTTATACTCTTGCTCAAATCTTGGTTAAAACTCTTTCTCAAGCTTCTCTTTACTTTCTCAAAAATTTAGTTTAAAACAATTATGTTTTATTTAAAAGATTCTCAATAAGAACTCAATGAATATTCAAGATAGGGTTCATGTTGAAAAATATACATGAACAATCAAATTAATAATCTCAAAACACAATATACGACAATTCAATAATTAGGAATAGAAATTCAAAAATTCGGAACTCAAGAACTCAGAACTCCACATCAACTCATCTCAAGAATACTCAAATCTAAGGATAGAACCCTAGATTTACTCCTTTACTTTTCTCAAACTAATACTCTCTTTCTTCTTGTAAAAATGAAACATTTGGGAATCATATAGTTTCCTTAGCTTTAACTCAAAAATTATGCTTTAAAGTTTACTCTTGAACTCGCTTTTATCTCCTCAAAAATCAATTTATAACAAAAGATTCTTGTTCAAAAGACTCTCAATCAAAACTCAAAAATTGGGGTTCATGTGGAATAAAAATATGAACAACAACTCAAGGATCTCAATGTATAATAATATATATAATAACTCATGATCAAGGATTTAGAACTCAGAATCAATAATGTAACTCATATCAAGAATTCTCGAAACTAAGGGTATAACCCTAGATTAAACTTTTACTGACTGAATCAAGATGTAGGGCCTGAAGATGAACTCTGTCCATCACTATGAATAGCCGTACATACCTAATTATGAAGCTATTAAACTGGACACTTTTGTGGAGACTTGATTTTATCTTGAGCTTGAGTAAGAACATTAGCTTTTTGGAGGAAACCTTGGATCTTGGAATCTTGGTGCTTGATCTTGATAAAAGAAACTCTTTTATGAAGTTCTTAGAGTGGAAGAACTTGGGAAAACCTTGGGTGGAAGGTTTCTATTTGTATCTTTAAATTTTTACTTGAAGATTTTAGGATTCTTGATGGAGAAGAGGAACCCTAGGTGAGTTTTGAGGGAATTTTTAAATACATGAATGTTTAGATTAACGATTTTGAGAGGAAAACTAGTTAGTCAAATGATATAATCAATAAAACACTCAAAAATGACTTAGAATAGGGTTAAAATGCTTGGAAAAGGACCAAAATAACCCTAAAACGTGTGTAAGAAGTTGTTGAAAAATATTACAGCAATCCTTCACGGAAGCGTCTACCATTCGTCGAAATTTCTACCATCTGTAGGTCTAGTCGTAGAACATCGACTGCCAGACAGGGCTTCACTAAAATGGGCATAACTTCTTACTCAAACTCGAAATGAGGAAAACTGGGTGGCGTTGGAAAGAAGACTCAAAGATCTTTAATTTAGTAGGTCATGGGCCACCTAGTTCATTATGTGCTAAAAGATATGATTGTTTGAAGTTGACCTAAGTAGAATATTATGTCAAAACTTAATCGGTATGAAAGCTTTAAACTCAAGTTTGTGCTAGGGGGTTCTTGTGACCTTAATTCATATCCAAATCCATTTCCACACTAAAGAATTGACCTTCACGCATATGAGCAAGTTAAGAATCACCTGATACGACCTTACATATAAATAAAGAATGGTTCGGGCCTTAGCTTAGAAATTTTCAAGCTGTAACATATATATTTATAATTACTCCTAATTAGTTCTTAAATACTACATTTCAAGATCTACAAAGTTCTACCTTAATTAATTCAGAAACACTAATTAAGTTTAAGATTTCAAATAATTAATTATATTCCTAATTAAGTTCAAGTTATTATAAATTAAGTTCAAAGTTCTAATTAAGTTCAAATATATTAAGGCCAATAAGAGTTTTAGTACTTCAAAGTTTAAATTAAGTTCAAAGTTCTAATTAAGTTCAAGTTCAAATTAAGTTCAATTATTAAGTTCTAATTAAGGTCAACAAGATTTCAAGTTCATATTCCTAATTAAGTTCAAGTTATTATAAATTAAGTTCAAATATATCAAGGTCAATAAGATTTCAAGTAATTCAAACTTCAAATTAAGTTCAAAGTTCTAATTAAGTTCAAGCTTAATTAATTTGTTCATAAAGACTACATTTTATCAAAATTTCTAAAGTTAACAACCTAATAAGTTCATAAATTCTACAATTCAAGATTTCTAAAGTTCACAACCTAAAGTTCTAAAATCCTACAATAATTCAAGATTTTTAAAGTTCACGACCTAAAGTTTTAAATTTCTACAATAATTCAAGATTTCTAAAGTTCTAAAATCCAAAAATTCAAGTTCATATGTAATTTCTAAAATTAGTTCTATATAAACTTCAAATTCAAGAATTTCTAAGTTCAAGAATTCAAGTAACCTAATTTCAACTTTCATATACTATCCAAAAATTTTCTAACTTCAAAGTAATCTAACTTTCATGTACAATCTAATATTTTTTAACTTCAACTTTCAAACTTACTAAATTCAAGAATTTCTAAGTTGGAAAATTCAACTAATCTAATTTCAATTTTCAAATACTATCCAATATTTTTCTAACTTCAAAGTAATCTAACTTTCATATACAATTCAATATTTTTCTAACTTCACCTTTCAAACATACTAAATTTAAGAATTTTTAAGTTGGAAAATTCAACTAATCTAACTTCTAATACTCAATTCACAGTCATATTTAAAAAAAATTCCCAATTTAAAAGAAAACCCTAAAATAAAAAATCTCCAATTCTCTCCGTAACAAAACAATCAAATATACAAATTAACAATTGATTAACACAATTCAACAAACTAAAACAATATACTAACAAACAAATCAAATATTACTAGAATTGAAAAAAAACTAAAATTGAAATCCTAACCTTAACAAGAATATAGAGAGAGAAGGGTAGTGGGGACGACGGTGGTGGCGGTGGGGCAAGGTGGAGATGAGCGACTTTGGGCCGTGGCGGTGGCAGTTGGCTTTTAGAGAGAAAAGAGAAGAGAGAAGAGAGATGAGAAAATGGAGACAAACTCGTTTCTATCTCAACATAATTTTAAAAAAGCGACGGATAACGTCTCTTTGTCTGTCACTTTTTAAATATATTTGACGAACATTTTGGCATAAAATGACGGACTAAGAGACGCTGCCTGTCGCTTTTTAAAAATGTTTGACCATATATTTTGACCAAATAGCGATGGACTAAGAGATGCTGTCTGTCGCTTTTTAAAAATAATAATTAATAAATTAAATTAATTAAAAATGACAGACGACGTGGTTATTGTTTAATTTATAAATAATTAAAGCGATGGATGGCGACTCTACATATATTAAATATATATATATATATATATATATATATATATATATATATATGGCATAAAAATTCACAAAAAAAGCTACGAACTAAGAGATTCTATCCGTAGCGTTTTGTAAAAAAGAATTTAAAATAATTATTTTTATTAAAAACCGATGGACAGTGTGGCAAATGGCATCGCTTTTTGGAGCGACATCGTCCGTCACTTTTTAGTCTGTTATTTTTTAGCAGATTTTTAGAAGTGTTTTTAACTGCTTTGTGATGGGTGTAATATAGTCGACTATACATAGATTACCACGTTATTTTATAATGCCAAATAAAAAATTAGATGTTAAAAAAAAGGACAACCTCATCCAACATTTTCATTTTCTCTTTCTTCGATTCGACACATCACTTCACACGATTTATGCCCTTCACCACCATATCTTTGTCGCGGTTTGAAGGTGTTTGAGTGTGATTTATGCTATTATGGTAAGTTTGTTAACATCTTCTTAGTTTTCTCTTATTTCTTTCTTTTTCATTTTTTGTTTGGTCTATCAGCTTTGTGTGTAATGACCCTCTAAGTTATTTTGTTTTCTTCTTCAATATTTTATGCATTTAGAGCTTTTCTGTAATGTCTCCAAGTCATTTATGATTTGCTGGGACTAATAGTTCGGACATCGGATCATTCGTTTGGTTTTTATACAAGTTTTCCTATTTTGGAGCTTTTGAAGTTTGAACAGTTGAGTTAACTCAAAACTTCAGGTAAACAAGCACAAAATGCAATTCTAATGGTTCCAATAGCTACAAAGCATTGATTTTAGTCTGGGTGAACCCTTGGTTTAGATCCCGAGGCTTCCGGGATCATTTCGTGTAACCTTGTGACTTATGGTAAAAATAGAGTCTTAGGTGTGCGACCCACTTTTTATCGAGATGACCTCCGATAGAAGTTTTGACATCTTCGTTGAGCCAGAAATATCAAATTTTGTGGGATAACATAATTCATTTACATACACGAAGTTCTGAACAAGGTTTAAGCACCTATCAGGGCATTTTTGCCAACTCCAAATTGAGCTGGTGCAGCCCTTGCTGGTGCCCCCAACTTTGTACATCGCATCCGCACACTTGGAGCCGTATTCGCGAAGGCCAATTAAATTTTTCCTACCGATCCCTGGCTTGGCTTCGCATTCGCGAAGACTAGTTTATTGGTCATCACATTTGTGTGTGTTGACCCTCGCATTCGTAAAGGCCAATTTCTTGGTTATCTCATTCGTGTGTGTTGACCCTCGTGATCGCGATTAAGGGTATGCTGACCTAGTCAGATCTTGGCCATCTCGACCACAACTTTATGGGCCACACAATCGTGATGTGTAAGTGGCTGACAATTATAATCTCGTTCAAAATTTTAAAGACCAATTCTCTCTTATATTTTCCTCCATAGAAGCTATTGAGAGCTGGAAATTAACAAGGAAATCAGTGTGCATTGTTGTGAATTGTTGGGGGTTAGCTTGGGGATGTTGCAGGCATTTAAATTTTCGCGTTTAACCCATAAGTTTTCTTCAAATTTTCCTGTTTTCAATTCTTTCGGGTCTTGATGAGCTTGTTTTTGGTTTGGCTATTTTGAAGCATGTTTAAGATTGAATTATGCCTATTTTCGAAGAATAAGTTCCTTGAGCTAGTTGGGACCCATTGACAGAGTCTATTTCAGGATTTATTATGCGGGTCCCTGTAACACCTCAAAAATTGGAAGTTGAGTTTGGAAAGGATTGGTGCATTTTTTGCATTGATGCAGAGTCTGCGGAAGTCACCTATTGATCATAGGAAGGCAGTCATAGGATTGACTTAAGTTTTGGAAAATTTCAAGTCTCTGATATTTCACCTATGAATGAACAGGACGAGCCATAGAGTGGTCTACAGGCCGTAGAAGGGACCCTTAGAGATGATCTAGACTTAGAGAAAATTTGGGCTAGAACTTGAGGACTACGGAAGGGGTTTACGGATCGTAGAAGGGTCGACGGTCTATAGAAATGATTCATGGAAACTGGCTGGATCCTTGAGTCCTAATAATAGGTTCTACGATTGACCAGGATGGTCCGTAGAAAGTTCTACGGACCGTAGGTCCAAGTTATAGTCATATCCGACAATTTTTAACTAAGGGTATTTTTGTCTTTTCTTACCCAACTAAACCCTAAACTACGTTAGTTTGGCCCTATAACTATCCCTATAACCATTTTTACTTAAGACTAAGCCTAAATCTCCTCATTCACTCAATTTTCCCAAATCCCTCAAGTCTTCTTCTCCAAAATTCTCTCAAGAACTCCAAGGTGAAGAGCTAGGGTTTCAAGCTTCCTCCTTGCATTCTTAGGGCTTTGATTATCAAGGAATGTGAAAATTCACCAATGGATGCCTTTCATACATTGGGTTCCAAAAATCTTAATATCCAATTCATTTTCACCTAATTCTCTTAGGGTTTCATGTGATTCTCCATGAGTTCAATTCATAATGATTCAATTGGTTATATTCAATCTTATTATGCATGATTTGATATAATTACATGATTTTTCATTGATATCACATGAACTCATGCTTATACCTATTTTATGAATATGAATTATGCTTATAAACTTATGAATTATGATTGTGAAAGCTATGCATGTTTAATAAAAGGAGACTTATGAACTAAGGATGCTTTTCAGATAAGTATCAATGATTTGTAAAAGGTTTTCTCACATATAAATGAAATCATGATTTAGATGCTTAGAAAGGTAAGTATCTATTATTAAAGTTTATGAAATCATGATTTGAAAGGAGCTACTCTATTATGACTTATGATTAGATTGGTAGTCTTAAACGTGCCTTACAAAGTATTTTGATTATGAATATGATTATGTCATTTTCGTTGGAGTTTACTTAGAACTGAGAGGACATTAAGATAGAGGCTCTTCAGTTAGTAGAGGACGGGTCTCTAGAAGCAATCTCCTTGTCCTTTTACTACGTGCCCCCGTAGGATTGTCTTAATTGACCTAAGCTAGTGGATCCACTTTAGCAAAGAATGAATGTGACAGGGTTCTACCTTGGCATGTAGATTCCCCTTTTTAGTATGAGGATCGTATCAGATTTCATGTTATAGCTCACATGATCTTATTGTTAGTTAATGGTAAATATCCCACAAATGAACAATGTTTTCTTCAAAGGTTTTATGAAATCTTCTCAAATGATTTTAAGCATGCATTAACCTCGTATATGATTAAATTTTTTTTATAAAGGTTGTTTTACTTGGTCTCAGATATCATGTTTAAATTCATCATGTTATCATGCTTTACATTTTTATGCATTACCCTATACTTAGTACATTCACCGTACTAATGCATATTTGTACCTATATTATCTCATAATGTAGGGTCCGACACTCCTTCTCCTGTTCGTGGTTAGCTTGATTGCTTTACTAGTATCTTGGATTGGTGAGTCCTTATGCTTCGAGGACAAGATCATTGTTGCTTTATTTTTTTTATTGTCTTTTCATTTCAGACTTGTTCGTGGTGTATGGGTTATGTCCCAACCACTCTTATGATTTTAGAAGGCTATGTCAGACACAATTTAGTATTCCACACTTATATTTAGATTCCTTATATGATATGAGACTTATATTTCATGTTCTCTCAAGTATTTATTTTATGTCATGCTTATGTTAGGTGTCTTGTTTAGGGCTTCTCGGGGTTCTATTCATCATTCACACTTAGGGGTACTTTAGGTCATGAAAAACTTGGTATTCAGAGCATTAGGTTTTAGAAAGATTCTAGGATGTATGACAAGCCGCGTCGAGTAGAGTCTTGTTCATGAGTGTGAAACGCACCACATTTATGAATAGGAGGCTACAAGGCATTTAGGAAAATTCACTTCTTTCACTGCTCAAAATTCATTCCATAGAATTTATCTCTATAAAGGTCTTTCCCCTAACGCTTGTCCGATGCCTTTCAGGATGTGCCTCCTAAAAGAGCTAATGTAAGAAAGAATGTGGAGCCCGAGGTTCCTCAAGTGTCAGTCTATCCTTTGGCTGAGTAAGTGACTCATGCCGAATTATGAGCCGCTTTCCAAGTGTTGGCTCAAGCTATGATGGCCCAAGCTAATATAGAGGCCATTGATCCCGTGAACCCAATTGTGGGTACGACGGTGATAAAGGTGGGGTACTTCATTAGGATGAATCCTCTGGAGTTTCATGGGTTGAAAATTGATGAGTATCCTCAAGAGTTTGTTTATGAGATTTATAAGATAGTGGAAATTATGGGAGTGTCAATGATGGAAAAGGCGGAATTAGTCGCTGATCAACTTAAGGGTTTTGCTTATGTCACGACCCAAGGTACCCCATAGACGTGACATGTCGTACAAGACCCCGAAAGGCCTCATACAAGCCACTTAGCATACATACATACAAGATCATAGAGATTTAAGAGCTTCAAAAGAAAACAATGTCATATCAAAGCTTTTAAGAAAATAACGGAAATCTCATGTCTCAAAGCCAATCTAACATAAAATGAAAAATAAAGTTTGGGATGTAACCCAATACAATGCCAAAATGAAAGAACATAAAAGTAAGAACAACAAGGCTATGTCCTCGAATGGATGAGGACTCACCAAGTCTTCAATAATCCTTCTACTAAGCTCTAGCCACTAATAGATGGAGAATCGCCAAGCCCTACATTATGAGACAATGTAGGCAAAAAAAAGTATGCGTTAGTACGGGGAATGTACTAAGTATGATAGCAATGCACCAAATCATATAAACATGCTAAAATGGGACATTTTTATAAACATGCAATGACCAAGCTAAAACATGAAGAAAAGGGTTAGAAACATAAATCATAAACCATGAACAAAGTAAGCTAAATATCTTTACTTCACTTGAGAGGTATCTTCAAAGCACATTAGTTCATTATTTGTGGGAAGTAGCCTTAACCGACATGTAAGACCATGTGAGCTATCAACATGGAATCCGGTGTCTAACCCCACACCGATAGGGCCATCCAACTTGCCAAGGTAGGACCCTTTACTTAACATATAGCTTACGTGGATCCACTAGCTAGTGTCTATCAAAGACCATCATCCTATGGTGGCACATAGTTTATGGGACATGGGTAATCGCCACTTGTCCACTCGGTGCTAAGCATAAATCCCATGGATTAGACATAGTTCAATTATCATAAGTAGACAAGGGTTATCGCCTCTTGTCTATATTAGGGAACATGGGTGATCACCTCTTGTCTATATTAGGGAACATGGGTGATCACCTCTTGTCCCTTCGTTAGAATAGCTCCTTAAGAACATGGGTAATCGCCTCTTGTTCGTTTCAAATTAATTGGGTGAGTATTACACGAGAAACCCTTTCACAACTCAACCACAACATCAACATATCATAAACTTTGATGCTCCAATCTCAAAGCACCCTTAATTCATCATTAGCTTCATAAGAGACATACATGGCTTCATAAACTTCATCTTTACATAGTTCATCATGCTCATAATTTACAATTCATGGAACTTACATGGGTTCATAAGAATTCATCTCAACTCGTGCAATTCAATGCAAACTCATGCTTAGAAAGCCATAAACAAGGCAATTTGACCTTAATTGAAGGAACCCGCATAATAGAGAAAAATCATAGTTTTTGATTGAACATGTTTACTTTCATTAAAATCATCCTTAGGTCATTCATAATTTTATCATGGAAAGTCTTAGCTAATGAATCACAATTCATACATAGGTTAACATAGACTTCATGAATTCACAATTCTACCCATCAATACATTCAATATTTCGAAAATTGGGGATAAGGCACGGGTTCATGGGGATTCATCTAAGTTCATGAAATTCAACTCAATTTATACCTCAAAGTTCATAAATCAATCAATTAAATCAACATTGCAAGGAACCCATGACATGGAAGAAAACCCCTAATTCAATTGAGAACTTCTAACTTGAAAATTGGAGATTTTAGGGATTCCATGGAGGAAAGGGCTCCATGGGTGAACACTATCATACCTTAGGGTCTCAATTCCTTAAGCAATTGATGAAGAATAGCTTGATTTCTTGAACCCTAGCTTTCCCTCTTCTTCTTCTTCTTCTTCTAACTTCTAGAGAGAGAAATATTTGAGAGAGGAGAGTTTGGGAAAATCTTGAAACTGATTGGGAAAGGTAGATTTTAGGACTAAAAGGGCTTATATAGTGTTAGGATTGAAGGGAACTGACCTTGATTAGTAAATAAGCCATTAGGTGAAAAGACCAAACGATCCCTTTAAAATATAACTACCAGACCCCATTGACGGTTCGACCTATGGTCCGTAGGTCCAACCACGAACCATCCTGTTCAACCGTCGTTGGGTTCAGAGACTGTCAACTTGGACCCTGCAATGACGGATACCATCTACGTCTCGTACATAAAACGACGGCCCGTCCTGGCAATCCGTCGTTGGGGTCCTGAAGCTTGACATTTTGAGATCACAAACCTGCCACCTACGGTTCCCACCTATGGTTAGTAGGTGGCCTCCGTCGTTACTGGCACCAACCTAGAAAAATCAGAAATTTTCCACCCTTTCGAATCCAGGGTATTACAGCTCAAGTTTGGTTAAACCAATGGAATGAAAAGAGGGCTATTGATGCATGTCCTCTTGATTGGGAGAAATTCAAAGTCTTTCATATATTGTGACAAGGTGAGAGATTGTCTATTTCTTACTAAAAGAGGGTTCTCCATATATTGTGACCAATATGTTGAAAGTCTTTCATCTTGATGTGTATTCTTTGCTTGATCCGAGTGCTACATTGTATTTTGTGACTCTTTATGTGGCTATGAGATTTGATGTTTGTCTCGATATTCTTTTAGAACCTTTTTCAGTCTCTACGCCTATTGGTGATTCTATTGTTGCTGAACGACTCTATAGAAATTGCCCTATTTTTGTTTTTCATATAGTCACTTATGTTGATCTTGTAGAGCTTGATGTTATTCTTGGGATGGATTGGCTTCATTCTTGTTATGCTTCATAGATTGTAGGACCCGATTGGTCACATTCCAGGTTTCGAATGAACCTATCTTAAAGTGGAAAGGGGACATTTTGCACCTAAGGGTCAGTTCATATCTTGCCTAAAGGCTAGGAAAATAATTTCTAAGGGTTGCATCTATCATCTTGTTTGGGTTAGGGATAAAGATTCTAAAACCCCTACTCTTGAGTCAGTTCCAATTGTAAATGAGTTTCTGGAAGTATTTCCCGATGATCTTCCTGGTACTCCTCCCGAAAGGAAAATAAACTTCGGTATTGAACTTCTCCCAGATACACATCCTATCTCTATTCCTCCTTACCGTATGGCTTTGATAGAACTTATGTATCTAAAGGATCAATTTAAAGATTTGTTGGATAAGGGTTTCATTATGTCGAGTATCTTACCATGGGGATGCTCTGGTGTTATTTGTTCTGAAGAAGGATGGTTCACTTCGTATGTGTATGGACTACCGTCAATTGAACAAGGCTATAATAAAGAATAAGTATCCTATTCCAAGGATTGATGACTTGTTTGATAATCTCCAAGGTACAAGTTTCTTCTCCAATATTGACCTTCGGTCGGGTTATCACCAATTGAGGGTAAAGGAAGATGACAATCTGAAGACGGCTTTTCAAACTCGGTATGGTCATTATGAGTTTTTAATAATGTATTTTGGTTTGACTAATGCCCTAGCAATGTTCATGGACTTGATGAATAGGGTCTTCAAACAATATCTTGACATGTTCGTGATTGTGTTTATCAATCATATTTTGATTTACTCTCATAGTAAGGATGAGTATGTTGAGCATTTGAGGATTGTGTTACGAATTCTCAAGTATCGTGAATTGTATGCTAAGTTTATCAAATGTGAGTTTCGGTTGAGGTCTGTTGCTTTCCTTGGTCATATTGTCTTCGGTGAAGGTATTCAAGTTATCCCTAAGAAGACTGGGGCAGTTAAGAATTGGCCTAGACCTTTGTCCACTTCAGATATTCGGAGTCTCTTGGGTTTGGCCGATTACTATAGAAGGTTTGTGGAAGGATTTTCCTCTATCGCTTCACCTTTGACAACACTGACTAAAAAGAAGGTGAAATTTCTATGGTCAGAAGCTTGTGAGAAGAGTTTCCAATAGTTAAAGGATAGACTCACTTCAGCCCCTATATTGACATTACCGAAAGGATCGGATAGTTTCGTGGTATATTGTGATGCTTCATGAATTGGTCTCGGTTGTGTTTTGATGCAACATGGAAAAGTCATCGCTTATGCTTCAAGGAAATTGAAAGTGCATGAAAAGAATTATCCGACTCATGATTTAGAATTAGCGATGGTGGTATTTGCTCTAAAGATTTGGAGACATTACCTATACGGTGTGCATGTGGATGTGTTTACCGACCACAAGATCTTGAAGTATGTGTTCATCAAAAATGACTTGAATCTTCGCCAAAGAAGGTGGCTTGAGTTATTGAAAAATCACCGCATGAGTTTCCTTTATCATCCAGGTAAAACGAACGTGGTGGCAGATGCTCTTAGTCAGATATCAATGGGAAGTATTGCTCATGTTGAGGATGGTAAGAAAGAGATAGTTAGTGATGTTGGCCCGATTGGGTGTTCACTTGGTTTATTCCAATGAGGGTCGTGTGATCATTAAGAATGGTTCAAAATCATCTTTTGTAATGGATGTGAAGGCTAAGCAAGATCTTGATCCGGTTATGATTGATTTGAAGAAGTCGGTTTCCAAAAAGGCCATTGAGTATTTCTCCCAATGGGGAAATGGTGTCCTTTGTTACCAAGGTCAGTTATGTGTTCTGATAGTTGATAAGTTGAGGAATAAGATTTTAATAGAAGGTCACAGTTCTCGGTATTCTATTCACTCGGGAGCCACCAAGATGTACCGTAATTTACGGGAGGTCTATTAGTGGAATGAGATGAAGAAGGATATTGTGGAGTTCTTAGCTAATTGTCCAAATTGTCAACAAGTGAAGTTTGAGCATAAAAAACCGGGTGGTTTGGTTCAAGAAATTAGCATTCCTACTTAGAATTGGGAAGATTTAAATATAGACTTCATTACGGGTTTACCTTGTATCCGTCACCAGTTTGATTCGATTTGGGTGATTGTGGATTGAATGACTAAGTTAGCTCACTTTCTTCCCGTAAAGACTTCATTTTCAGCCGAAGAGTATGCCAAGCTTTATATTCGAGAAATGTTAAGGTTGCATGGAGTGCCCTTATCCAAACGAGTCTTGGTACTCAAGTGAAGCTTAGTATAACTTTTCATCCTCAGACCGATGGACAAGCCGAGCGTGTTATACCCCATTTTAACTCGCGTCAAATAGTGTAAAACATTTTGGTGATTTCCAAATTATTAACTAACTTAAGAAGTCGCCACCTAATTATTTTTAAAGATTAATTAGGACACCTAAATAATTAACTAAGTGATACTAAAGTTAACTTCATTTTAAGATCTACTAAACATAAGATTCTAGGTAAGGGTTCTAGTTATCCTAAAGGAAAGGGGTTAAGCATTCTTTAAGATTCATTAAAAAATGATTACCGGCCAAACTTAGGTTAATTAAAGAGAATTATAAAATATGTTATTGAAAGGTTTATGAAAATATTAATATCTATTATAACTAGATCTAAATTAACCGTAAGAACAACATTAATGTATTTAAAATTTTAAAAACATGCTAACTTTACATATAAAGGACCCAAAAAGTAAAATAATATCTATTATAACTTTTTAAAAAATTAAATTAATTAAAACTTGATTTTTCTAACGAGTCAAAGAGTTTGAGAGGATGTGTATAACTTGCATTTTCTTTTAAAAGCAATAGATTTAAAACAACATTGCTTGTAAAACTTTATTCCACAAAAATACATTAAAATATGACCTCTATACATGAAATTAATGTACATACTTTGAAAGACATTTCTTTTATAACTTTGAGAACACTTTTGCACTTTTGCAATAGAATGGTGAGGATTAAAAAGTCACTTGCTCAAAACACTTTTATTATCCAAAATCTACGAATAAGAAAATGAAAAGAATAAAATAAAATTTATCTTGTTTATGGATTAGCCAGCGCCATTTAAAAAAATAAAAAAAAAGTTTTAGAGCACATTTTGAGCTTAAACAAAACTTGGTTCTTTGTTTTAAAAAAAATCTTTTAAAAGTGAAAAGCTACTACCATATAAGATAAATAACTTAATAACATGGGCAGAGATGATAATTGATTAGGCTAAGGTAAAATCATCATTCTATACTAACACTGAATTCTATCTAAAAAAAATGAAACAAAAGCACGTAAAGCAAACAAATCTAAAAAAAAAAAATGACAAAGAAGACAATAGAACTAAAAAATATTGAGAGGATAGGCAAGCCCAAGCAAGTTTGCTTGTCTTTTTTCGGCTGTCCAATAAGTCATAAGATTTCATGATGCAACTCTGTGTATAGGTATGATGATAACGTCGAGTCTATGAAACTCAAATTTTTTATGAGAGTCTCGAATGAAGACTCCATTTTTGCTCCCAAAGTCTACATGCAAATTAAAAGAGAGTAAGAAGATTAGTAACGATTCAACTTTTCATGATATTGAATAAAATTGCTATAGAGCCAAATAAAGTCATGGCACCTCAATAGAATGAAAACAAACTCCAAATCATGCTCGCCATGACAGAAAAATACAATTCGAAACACAAATATACAAGCATTGGACAAGATACATCGATAATTAGAACAAAACTTGAAGCGGCAAAGATAAACTCAAGTCACAACATGTTTTAGCTATATAATTGAACTAAGTGAAAGCTTAAGTCATAAACCTTCAGATTTTTCTACAATGCTAACTGCTATTACTTAGATTAAAATCAAAGAAATATATACACATAATTTAGTTAATAAAACGGGTATAGGACTCAAATTCAATACTTGAGTGCAGAGAGTAAAGCCTTAAACAGAATGCTTATACATTTCAATAAAAATAAAAGAACACCTAGTATGCATAACTATTTCTAACTAAAACAAAGACAATAGCAAACTCCTCCGAAAATAAATTTCATATAAAACTCGCTCTAATACTAAATCATTAACAGATTTCATATGAATATCTACTTCTAAAGCTAACATATTTTCAAATATAAGGTGCAAAATGTGAAGGAAAAAACCTCCAACTGTATAGACCTCCAATGGGACTCAAATTTTTTTAATACCAGTTATCATAACTAAACCAAATAAAATTCACTCTCGACACCAAACAAAACAGAGGAAAATGGAAAAAGATTACCTGCTGCAGGGCAGTGAACGTGAGACGTAGGTGTCGGATCTTAAATTTAATGGACTTCGAACTCCAACTCGACTCGGACAGCAAAAAAATAAATAATAGAGCAAGCGAAATATGTATTTGTTAAGGTCCAAGATCGAACAGAAAACCAACTAAAAGGCTAGAGAAAAAATATTTTTTTTCAAAGGTTAGAGACAGTGGCAAAATGGTCGTTTAAAGAGGACAACGGCGGCTGCAAAACTTCATAATGAAGAGATAAAAGGTAGTATTTATAGGAGAAGAATGGTAGGGTTAGAGATTTGAGCGGGATTTTTTTGTATTTCAGATTTGAACATTGGTCAAGATAACCATTCAAACTAGAACGTTGGGATTTTGGATGCACATGGCAGTCTTCACGTGATCCTTTTCAGATTTGTGCTCGAAATGGTGAGCTCTTTGTCTGAAGTTATATCTACTATGTATTGGAATCATATGCATCTTGATGACTATGCTGAAGTAGGTGTTAGGAAGCTTACATGAAAATGGTGTGATACGATCTGGTCATGGTAAAAACAGAGCTTGGAATTTACTCAATGAGGACAACGGAGAAGAGGAAGGCAGCGGTTGATTGAGAAATAGGCTTTAGGGTATTTCTTTTGATAAATCTGATATGGTTCTAATGGGCTTTTCGATTTGGGCCTATTTTTGGACAGATTGATATTAAATAAGGGGCTGAATATTTGGTCCATTTGGAATTCAATTAGGCCCAATTTTCATGGTCTTTTTCTTCTTTTAAATTAATTCTTTTGAGCTTCTAACTTAATAACTAGTACAATAACAACTAAAAATTTACATAACAAAATATATTTATATTATGATTTTACGCTAATATAAAATATAGATACAATAATATGAATTTATAATTTATTTAATAAATACGAAAGTTGAAATAAGATACAACAATCGATTATTTAAGAAAAGAGGTGTAAAAAGTTTATAATAGTAAAAATATGTAATTTTAGTAGTAATTATAGAAATGTAATATAACGAATAATTGTAATGATAAATAGATGTAGTAGTAAGAATAGTTGTGAAAAAAAATAATTTGATACGTTATTAATTTAGAAGCTCGAAAATAATGAATTAGAAGAAAGGAGGGTCAAAATTGGGTGTCAACAACTTGTCCCTCTTTGACCAGAGACGATGTAAGAGTTTTTGGGCAAAGAAGTTGACGTAGTAGTCAATTTTGTCCCGACCAATAAATACGACTTTGGGAGAGTATGAGACAATATGAGTATTGGATAACTTATGAGGTAGAGGATTTTGGGTACAAGGTAGTCGCAAGCTTACTAAAGTTGCCCTAGATTTGAATTATGATGTTACTGGGCATCTTGATCGAGGAGAGTATTTGAGAGTGAAGTTCAAGGTAGACCCTTGACCTTTGTTGGTGAGTTTGACTCTCCAACAAATTGCCCCAGTTCACTGCTTAGATAAAGTTCCACGTCACATTGTGTCTCTTGTTGCTGCCTATGGATTGTGCTTCCTGCAAGTCTGCGGAGTCTAACATACTAAGTAGAAATATTAGTAAAGAGACTTATATATGTAACTCAATTTGTCAAGAAATTTGAAGGATAGCATGCATTGCACATATGTATATTTTAAAAATAAATAAATAATTAAGACATTGCGAAATATCTCATTAGAGACAGATAAGCTTTTCAAGAAATTTAAAAGATAGCATGCAGTGCATATATGTATAGATAAATAAATCAATAAGGCATTGCGAGATGTCTCATTAGAGACAGATACTTTTCAAGAAATTTAAAAGATAGCATTCAGTGCATATATGTAAAATAAATAAATCAATAAGGCATTGCGAGATGTCTCATTAGAGATAGATGCTTTTCAAGAAATTTAAAAGATAGCTTGCAGTGCATATATGTATAAATAAATCAATAAGGCATTGTGAGATGTCTCATTAGAGACAGATGCTTAAAATGTCTTATTAGAGGGGCAGACTAACCCAACATGTTCTATTCTAGGGTGAATGAAACCCAATGTATCCTATTTTAGGGTGGATGGACCCAACGTATCCTATTTTAGGGTGGATGAACCCAAGATATCCAATTTTAGGGTGGAAGAACCCAATATGTCCTATTTGAGGGTGGACGAACGCAATGTATCCTATTTTAGGGTGGACGAACCCAATATGTCCTATTTTAGGGTGGACGAACCCAATATGTCCTACTTTAGGGTAGACGAACCCAAAATGTCTTATTTTAAGGTGGACGAACCCAACATATCCTATTAGAGGGTGGAAGAACCCGATATATCCTATTTTAAGGTGGACGAACCCAACATATCCTATTAGAGGGTGGAAGAACCCGATATGTCCTATTTTAGGGTAGACTAACCCAATATATGGTGCAAACTTACAAATATAAATTTTGGTGTAATGCAATGAGCTTGGTGCGATTTCTTTGCAGTAGCGAACATTCAGAACCTAGTATGAAGAGCTTGTTGCAGTGCCTTTGCAGTATTGAATTATTAAAGTGTGGTGCCTGATGCAATACTTCGCAATAGTGCATATGGTTCCCATAACTTAGGAGCTTCAACTTTGATGAAAATCTGCTGCTTATAAAATTCTGCGCTCAAATAAAAAATTATGAATTTCAAATTTGATTATTGTTGATGTTGCATCATCTGAATCTTGCAAATTCTGACTTGGTGTTGAGCTTTGTGATGTTATCGTTCAAGGATAACTAAAAATCAACCTCTGCATTACTCAAAGAAAAACTGTTAGTATAAAAGAAAATGGTTGCCTTGCATTGAACGTGAAGCTTTGGCTTTGAATCTGCATTTCTTGTTGCTATGGCACTAAAGCAATTTGATGGAGAATATGGCTTGTGATCTCAACTTCTGCCTTTTTCAAATAATTATAGGCCATCTACAAAGTTGTCCTAGTCTTTGCTCTTGGGGGAGAATAGAATTTTTATTATATTGAGACTGAACCCAAAATAGGCGCCTACGTATCCCGCTACTAGCAGGAATCAGGTCATACGTGGTTCATTACAAAAGTTAAGAAATGATTGCAATAGAGTACACACTCCTTAAAGAGGGAGAATGGAGAATGATACTCTCAAGCTGCAAAGATAATGTCCTTGCTAGTCTTCTTGACTGGTTGCATGCTTTCTCTTCAAATGCTTTGGTGCAAATTTCGATGGATCACCGTTAACAACAATTGTGCTCATGTTTGTGATATTACCATTATTTGTTGAAGGCTCTAGTTGTAGCTTTATCTCACCACCTTCAATCATGCTTTGAATCTTGATTTTTAGGGCAGGACAATCTTCAGTGTCATGTCCTTGAACATTTGAGTGGTAAGCACAACTTTTGGATAGATCAAAGTGTTTGGACGTATACTCAGGAATGAATCCTTTTCTTGATTGCAGGAGTTCATTTGCTCTCAATCTCTCAAATATATCTGCATATGGCTCATCCAAAGGAGTGAAGGAGAAAGATTTCACCTTCTTTTGTGGTCGCGAGCTAGATTGTGCTTGGTGAGACTTTTGTTTGCAAGGATGCTGGAGACATACATTGCAATAGTTGGAAGTTTCATGAGATTGCAAAAATTAATCATTTGGATGGTGTTGCAGCTGTTGCATAGTCATAAGAATCGAGTTGTTTTCTCTCATTTTACTTTGCAGATTTATTGGTATCTTCGGTTGGAAGGTCTGGTGGAGAACTTGTGATGTTGAGTTGCATGCAATTCTTCCTCCTTGAATACCATTTTCTATCTCTTTGCCAACCTTAATCAAATCAGAGAAGTTGTGCACACAAGTTCTAAGAAGCTTATCATAATATAAACCTTCTTGAATTTGGACGAAGGTTGAGATCAATTCCCATTCGGACAATGAAGGATGTATTTTTGAAGCCTCTAACCTCCATCGTATGGCATATTCTTGAAAAGATTCACGTGACATTTTCTTCAATTTGAGCAAGTCGGCTATATGCAAATCATCTCCATTATTGAACTCATATTGCTTTACAAAGTCACGAGCCATATCTTCCCATGTATGCCATTTGCTAAAGTCTTGCTTAGTGTACCAAGCAAGTGCCATTCCTGATAAACTTTGAAGGAATAATCGCATTCGTATGACTTCATCATGTCCAATTCCAATTAATATGCTACTATAGTCCTTTAAGTGAGCGATGGGATTTCCTTTCCCATTGAAAGTATTGAACTTAGGTAGCGTGTACCCTGGCGGAAGTTCAACATTTGGGTGCACGCACAAATTTTCATACTTCAAACTCTGATAATTTCTTGAGCGCAACTCTTTATCAAAAGTTTTCCTCAGATTGTGAAGCTCTTTTCCCAAATCTTCATGGCAAATTGACTGGATATTTTTCTCATGTCTAGAATATAGGCGAGTTGTCAATTGGTCATGCTTATTTTCATTTAAAGGAAATTATTAATTGTGGTAGGATGGGTATTTGGCATCATGGTGACTTGAAAGTTATTGGGATTGATAGTATAGACTGATGGCATTTGTGGAGAGATTGTATACGTAGAAGTTGGGCGAGGGGATATGGTTATACAAATATTTTGAGTTGAGCTGGAAGCTTTAGTAGTTGTAAGAAGAAGGCTAAAGGTAGTTTCCAAATTGACCAAATTGTTTCTTCGAACCAAGTTCTTCTCACAATCATCACTTCGTGCTTGCATTAATCTTACATCACTATTGAATGCTTTCAATTCGTCAGCCATTGTAGTTTCGTCCTTAATGCAGATTCGCAGCCAAAACAGTGTTCAATGCTCGGCAACCTCTAAAAAAGAAACAAAACTATAAAAATAACAAAAAAAACTGTTAGTGCATGAGAATATATGAAATAAATGCAAAAATAATAAAATATTAGATGAAATAGATTATGCTTATGATTTTTTAAAAAATAAGAATTTTAGACTTAAGAAAACGATTTAAGTCTGAAATGAATGGGCTAGAGTGAGATATTAGCTAGTGGGCTCTATAGCTGAAAATATAAGGAAAGGAAATTAATTTGGAGTAGAAGAATTAGTTTGGAGAAAGGTTGACTCATGTCGAGCATCAAATCTTGACTTCAACTTTATCCTTATTCTTTGCAAACTCTGACAAGTTCCAAAAAATATTCTTGATTGCATGCCAAATTTTGTCCCAGCTTCATTCTGCTTCTTTGGAGGAATACTAAAATTTTAAAATAAATCGACCGAGCCTTATATAGGCTACCTACGTATCCACCAAGGAAATCAGGCCGAACGTAGTTCCACTTACATGCAAAAGATATATTAAAATTTAATATGACCGAGTCCCTATGTGGGCTGCCTACGTATCTACCAAGGAAATCAGGTCGAATATAGTTTCAATTAAAAGCAAAAGAAATATTAAAATTTCTAGTTTAATATGACCGAATTCCTATATGGGCTACCTACGTATCCACCAAGGAAATCAGGTCAAGCGTAGTTCGCCTTACATAAAAAGAAATTTAAAACATACAAAATAATTGATCATTTAAGCTCACAAAATAATACATAATTATTCTCAAAAGATGCTACACAAAAACTAACTAATCTTCTCCATGCCTCTTAAAGGTCATCTTTTGAGAAACCCTCTCGTATGCCTAGTGGTTGTTCTGAATGAAACCGTTCTAGGTACTCTTTTCGGCTATATCATATGTGCGTGCAGTAGATGTCTGAAAATGTAAATTTGGTGCAATAATTCTTGGTACAACAGTTACTTGACTATGATAAGGAACTTGACAGACATATTGTGGATAAATTGCTTGATTGTGACTTGACGTCGGCATGACGGCTGAAAGTTGATGCCAAACAAACTTAGGGTGAGCTACCTGTCTTTGAATGATCATACCATTATCCAATAGCTTTTGGATCTCTTCTTTCAAAAAATGGCACTCATCAGTAGTGTGACCTAACATGCCTGAATGAAAAGCACATTGTTTTGCTGGGTTAAAAGGATGTAAAGGAATTTCACTAGACTTTGGTTGCAAAATTCCCAATGACCTTAACTTTTCGAATATGAATGAAATTGTCTCACTCAAAGGGATGAAAGTTTGAGTTTCTCTCACTTCATGCACAACTAGAGGAACATTTGGTGCTTCAGTGACAACTGTCTTCCCTTTGTCCCTAGGTTGTACCTCTTTAAAACAATAATGCCCCAAAGTTGATTCTGCTACTTTCTTTTGAGATTCATCCCCTTTCATTCCCTCAGAAGAATCCATAGATTTCCTTTTCAGCAAACCACACCCTTTGATGCACTATTAAGAGGCCCATATTGCTTAATAAAATCTTTGACTATATCGATCCAAGAGAACCATTTCCATGTGTCTTGATTTGCATACCACATCAAGGCTGGCCCAGTAAGCGTCCTAACAAAAGTTTCATATTAAATTTATTGCCTTGCCCTATACTTGCTAACCAATCAAGATATGCCTTCAAGTGGTTCTGGGGAATACCTATCCTATCATACATTGGAATATCAACGAGATTATAAGGTGTCTCGTTTTCATTTTCCATCTCAACCGAATCTGTCCCGAGTTGTGAGGCAAGCTCATTTGTAAAGGAAATTTGGTTAGTCTCGATATTGAAATATCTTCCACCATTTTCTCCATCTTTGCTTGTTCCACTTGCATTGACAAATACCTCGTTCTTTGAGAGTGGATGCATGTTTGAAAAATATTGCGCATTACAATCAAAATTGGGATAGGCAGTTGTGCGAATAGGAGAGTATCACTCTAAATCTTCATTGGAGGAGTCCCTAAGGTCATAATCCAATGAGTCTTCATTGGAAGAGTTCTTAAGACCGGCTATCATTTTCTTGATGCTATCAATCTCTTGTTCCATTTTTGCAACTCTTTCCTCAAGCTTAGATATTTTATCGAGGTATGACTCTGCTTCTTCACAGTTAAACTCATCTTCAACTAAGTCAATCACAATTCGATCGGCCATGTCGTTCTTGAAGTTTTTCTTTTGTCCCTTTGATGTTCAACTTAAATCAACCTTTGGAAGGAAAAAAATGGAATACTTGATAAGAGGTAGAGTAAAAAAGCTAAGAATAGAGCATTTAGAAACATATTTAATCCTATAAGGAATTATTTTTTTAAAGAAAATAAATAAATAATAATACGAATTTGGTGACAAGCTCGAGATTAAGATAACTGATAGTAAAGTTATGGTTAACAGAGGGCACAAGGACTGGACTTGATAAAATCGAGGGGTTGTGAACGAATTTAAACTCTATTTAGTATTGGCGGGTTTAAAAAAATTTGTCAAGACTGAAAGCAATGGCAAATAATTAGAGACCAATGAGATTCCCTTGACTCACGTGCTACGACATGGAATGGGTGCGTAAAAAGAACGACACAACTATTTTGAAATGGAGAAAAATTGAACAAATATCGACAAGTGCTATTTGGTAGATTGTACAAATAAATGTGAAAATTGGAAGAAACTGAGAGAATAAGTAAAAACTCAATGACGTAGATCGAATGACAAATAGATTCTACGAAATGTGGAACTAATGGAAAAATATTTTGTTGTTAGAAAAAAAAGATTATATCCGTAAAGGAGGGACTTGGAAAAGCTTGAGAAGATAGAAATTTAAAAGCTTGAATTTTGGCACGAGTCTAGCAAATTTGAATGAATTAACGGGTAAAAATATCACACCTAATGATGAATAATTATGCCCATTTTTAAGAAGTAAGAAGAAATTTTTTTAAAGCAAGTCGCGGATACGAAAATTGAGAAGATCAAAGGAAGGAAATCAAACTTATTAAATTTTAAAGGAAGAAAGTGAGTTTTTATAAAATATCATCTAAGAAAATTTTAAACAAGGTCATTAAAATTTG
This sequence comes from Solanum appendiculatum, assembly GCA_018342035.1. NCBI lineage: Eukaryota > Viridiplantae > Streptophyta > Magnoliopsida > Solanales > Solanaceae > Solanum > Solanum appendiculatum. The sequence goes on from JAGDQO010001184.1 coordinate 280,013, forward strand.
CGCAAGCCTAGGATGATTATGAACCTAATCGATGCTTTAGAATTGTAAAAATGCACTAAGCGTGGAAAGATTAATATAAAAAAGAAATAATTTATGAACATGACATAAGAATTTGTAAAATTGCAACATGTACCAAATAAAGAAATAGATAAAGACAAGCTAATTTCACTTCTGAAAAAACAAGAAAAAAAACAAAGATGATGTTAGTAATAATCAATTAAAATCAAGTAGCAAATAAATTCATATAAGTCACGTAGCAAGTAGAAATGTGAATATTTACAAAGCACATAACACAAGTATATTAAATCAAGCGTCCTAATATATAGGTGACCACTTTATGCCAGAGGTAAGCCTAACATGTATTTGAAAAATAAATGTGCCAAAATATGTCATTTCATTGCTCTTTAATTAATTAAACGAATCTATTCCCAAAATGAAATACAAAGATGACTTTAAGCTTTAATACATGACGAAAAAGAAGAGAATTAAAAAAAAACTATTCATCGCATCTAAGCATCTTCGTCCCATGACATGCTCGTGGTTTAATCTCCATAGGCCAAAGTTTGGGATCTTCATAGTTATCTGCATCACCAAAAGGTTAGTAATACTCTCCCTCCTAAAGTTTAAATAATTTAGAACAAATGGTCCATATTTTGGCACAACTATTTTTCAAATAATGCACACATAAATGATAAGAGTCACTCGGGGTCGTGAACCCACTTGGACATTTGGATAAAGTTGACTAATTAACTTAATATACCAAGGATATTAAATTTCCTAAGTTTACAGATGCATGTACCTTAAAAGGTTTTGGTTTAGCTCTAACCTAGGTAAATTAAGAGTGGGTTTACTAAACACAAGGTTCCCGAGTGGACAACTCGAGTGAGAAAGTTACGCGGTCACACAGAAAAAGATCCGGACACCCCGTGCATACGCCAACTCTCCCAACTTTTGGGATTTTGAAAGAAATTTGCGGGTGTGCAAAACACACCTCGCGTGTACGTGTGATAGTGTGAGTTTTCCAGAATTGGAGGAATTATGAACGGAATGACAGTTTATATAAAACAATAACAAATAAACAATTTATATAAAGCAATAACAAACAAACAATTTATATCACATAAGCATGAAAAATAAAGGATTAGGCAATTAAAATAAAACAAACAATAAAAATGAAACAAGCTAGTGTTAAAAGCCTTAGTTATTAACCTAAGTTTGTTGTGGTTTAGAACCTAAAATCCCCAGTGAAGTCGCCAAGCTGTTATACCCCATTTTAACTCGCGTCAAATAGTGTACAAAATTTTGGTGATTTCCAAATTATTAACTAACTTAAGAAGTCGCCACCTAATTATTTTTAAAGATTAATTAGGACACCTAAATAATTAACTAAGTGATGCTAAAGTTAACTTCATTTTAAGGTCTACTAAACATAAGATTCTATGTAAGGGTTCTAGTTATCCTAAAGGGAAGGGGTTAAGCATCCTTTAAGATTCATTAAAAAATGATTGCCGGCCAAACATAGGTTAATTAAAGGGAATTATAAAATATGTTACTGAAAGGTTTATGAAAATATTAATATCTATTATAACTAGATCTAAATTAACCGTAAGAACAACATTAATGTATTTAAAATTTTAAAGCTTACTAACTTTACATATAAAGACCCAAAAAGTAAAATAATACTTATTATAACTTTAAAAAAATTAAATTAATTAAAACTTGATTTTTCTAACGAGTCAAAGAGTTTGAGAGGATGTGTATAACTTGCATTTTCTTTTAAAAACAATAGATTTAAAACAACATTGCTTGTAAAAAATTTATTCCACAAAAATACATTAAAATATGACCTCTATGCATGAGATTAATGTACATACTTTGAAAGTTATTTCTTTTATAACACTTTTGCAATAGAATGGTGAGGATTAAAAAGTCACTTGCTCAAAACACTTTTATAATCCAAAATCAACGAATAAGAAAATGAAAAGAATAAAATGAAATTTGATTATCTTATTCATGGATTAGCCAGCGCCATTTTAAAAAACTAAAAAAAAAGTTTTAGAACACATTTTGAGCTTAAACAAAACTTGGTTCCTTGTTTTAAAAAAAATCTTTTAAAAGTGAAACGCTACTACCATATAAGATAAATAACTTAATGACATGGGCAGAGATGATAATTGATTAGGCTAAGGTTAAATCATCATTCTATACTAACACTGAATTCTATCTAAAAAAAAAAAACAAAAGCACGTAAACCAATCAAAAAAAAAAAAAGACAAAGAAGACAATAGATCGAAAAAAAACTGAGAGGATAGGCATGCCCAAGCAAGTTTGCTTGTCTTTTTTCGGTTGTCCAATAAGTCCTAAGATTTCATGACGCAACTCTGTGTACAGGAGGTATGATGATAACGTCGAGTCTATGAAACTCAATTTTTTTATGAGAAACTCGAATGAAGACTCCATTTTTGCTCCCAAAGTGTACATGCAAATAAAAAGAGAGTAAGAAGATTAGTAAGGCGATTCAAATTTTCATGATATTGAATAAAAGGGCTATAGAGCCAAGTAAAGTCATGGCACCTCAATAGAATGAAAACAGACTATAAATCATGCTCGCCATGCCAGAAAAATACAATTCGAAACACAAATATACAAGCATTGGACAAGATACATCGACAATTTGGAACCAAACTTGAAGCGGCAAAGACAAACTCAAGTCACAACATATTTTAGTTATATAATAGAACTACGTGAAAGCTTAAGTCATAAACCTTTAGTTTTTCTACAATGCTAACTGCTATTACTTAGATTAAAAACAAAGAAATATATACACATAATTTAGTTAATAAAAGGTGTATAGGACTCAAATTCAATACTTAAGTGTAGAGAGTAAAGCCTTAAACAAAATGCTTATACATTTTAATAAAAATAAAAGAACACCTAGTATGCATAACTATTTCTAACTAAAACAAAGACAATAGCAAACTCCTCCGAAAATAAATTTCATATAAAACTCGCTCTAATACTAAATCATTAACAGATTTCATATGAATATCTACTTCTAAAGCTAACATATTTTCAAATATAAGGTGCAAAATGTGAAGGAAAAAATCTCCAACTGTGTAGACCTCCAATGGGACTCAAAATTTTTTAATACCAGTTATCCTAACTAAACCAAATAAAATTCACTCTCGACACCAAACAAAACAGAGGAAAATGGAAAAAGATTACCTGCTGCAGGGCGATGAACGTGAGACGTAGGTGTCGGATCTTAAATTTAATGGACTCCGAACTCCAACTCGACTCGGACAGCGAAAAAATAAATAATAGAGCAAGCGAAATATGTATTTGTTATGGTCCAAGACCGAACAGAAAACCAACTAAAGGGCTAGAGAAAAAATATTTTCTTTTCAAAGGTTAGAGACAGTGGCAAAATGGTCGTTTAAAGAGGACAACGGCGGCTGCAAAACTTCATAATAAAGAGATAAAAGGTAGTATTTATAGGAGAAGAATGGTAGGGTTAGAGATTTGAGCGGGATTTTTTTGTATTTCAGATTTGAACATTGGTCAAGATAACCATTCAAACTAGAACGTTTGGATTTTGGATGCACATGGCAGTCTTCACGTGATCCTTTTCAGATTTGTGTTTGAAATGGTGAGCTCTTTGTCTGAAGTTATATCTACTATGTATTGGAATCATATGCATCTTGATGACTATGCTGAAGTAGGTGTAGGAAGCTTACACGAAAATGGTGGGATACGATCTGGTCATGGTAAAAAGAGAGCTTGGAATTTACTCAATGAGGACAGCGGAGAAGAGGAAGGCAGCGGTTGATAGAGAAATAGGTTTTAGGGTATTTTTTTTGATAAATCTAATATGGTTCTAATGGGCTTTTCGGTTTGGGACTATTTTGGACAGATTGAAATTAAATAAGGGGTTGAATATTTGGTCCGTTTGGAATTCAATTAGGCCCAATTTTCATGGTCTTTTCTTTCTTTTAAATTAATTATTTTGAGCTTCTAACCTAATAACTAGTACAATAACAACTAAAAATTTACATAACAAAATATATTTATATTATGATTTTACGCTAATATAAAATATAGATACAATAATATGGATTTATAATTTATTTAATAAATACGAAAGTTGAAATAAGATACGATAATCGATTATTTAAGAAAAGAGGTGTAAAAAGTTTATAATAGTAAAAATATGAAATTTTAGTAGTAATTATAGAAATGTAATATAACGAATAATTGTAATGATAAATATTCGTAGTAGTAAGAATAGTTGTGAAAAAAGATAAATTGATACGTTATTAATTTAGAAGCTCGAAAACAATGAATTAGAAGAAAGGAGGGTCAAAATTGGGCGTCAACATAGCGTACCTATTGGACTTTGGAAGATATGTTGAAAGCTTGTGTGATTGATTTGAAGGGTAATTGGGATGATCATTTGGCTTAGATTGAGTTTGCTTATAATAATAGCTATCACTCGAGTATCCAAATGGCTCCGTTTGAGTATCTCTATGGTAGGAGGTGTAGGTCTCTTATTGGTTAGTTTGAAATTGGTGAGGTTGCTTTGATAGTGCCCAAGTTAGTGCATGAGGCTATGAAAAAAGTTTGACTTATTCGATAAAGGTTGAAAACGGCTCAAAGTTGACAAAAGTCTTTGTCGATGTTAGAAGAGGAGAGCTTGAATTCGATGTTGATGATTAGATCTATTTGAAAATTTCACCCATGAAGGCTGTGCTGAGATTCAGAAAGAAAGGGAAACTTAGTCCCCGTTGTGTAGGCCCATATAAGATTTTGAGGCATATTTGGCAAAGTTTCTTATGAATTAGAGTTACCTATTGACTTAGCATCGGTACATCCGGTATTCCATGTCTCCTTGTTGAAAAAGTGTGCTGGAGATCCGACGTCTATAGTGCCATTGGAAAGTTTGGGAGTTAAGGAAAGTCTTTCTTATGAAGAGGTTCCGGTTGAAATTTTAGACCGTCAAGTTCAGAAGTTGAGGAATAAAGAAATTGCTTCCGTGAGAGTTCTTTGGAGGAATCAATTAGTTGAGAGTGCTACTTGGGAAGCCGAGGACGATGTTGTCCAAGTATCTTCATCTCTTTCCCTCTGCTCCTATTCTATCTTGAGGTATTAGTTTCTCATGGTTCTTTATTTAGAATTCATGCATTTTAGTCATTCTCATGTTTCCATTTTCATGCGTGTTCATGAAAACTTGATTTTGATGTTATGATTTAGCTTGAAGTGATTTATCCTTGTTTATGTGTATTTTGATGACGGTTGCATTCATGTTGGGTTGTTAGTTTCTCTCCGTACTCTTTTAATGCTATCTTGAGTCCCATTTGAGGATGAATGTTCCCAAGGGGGAGATATTGTAACACCTAAGATATTGGAAGTTGAGTTCGAAAAGGAAAAGGTGCATTTTTGGCACTGATGTAGAGTCTACAGAAGCCACCTACGGATCGCAACAAGTTCTACGGGCCATAGGAAGACAGTCGTAGGATTGTCTTGAGTTTTAGAAAATGTCAAGTTCATGATGTTTGACCTACGAATGAACATGACGAGTCATAGAGTGGTCTATGGGCAGTAAAGGGGACCCATAGAGATGATCCAGACTTAGAGAAAATTTATGCTAGAACTTGAGGACTACAGAAGGGGTATACGGACCTTTGAAGGGTCGACGGTCCGTAGAAATGATTCATGGAAATTGGCTGGATCCTTGAGTCCCAGTAATAGGTTCTACGGTTGACTAGGAGTCCTATGGACCGTAGATCCAAACCGTAGACCTGTCCGGCAGTTTTTAATTAAGGGTGTTTTGGTCTTTTTCTACCCAACTAACACCTAAACTATGTCTTTTTGGCCCTATAAATATCCTATAACCCTCTTTAATCTTAATACTAAGCCTAAATCCCCTCATTCACTCAATTCTCCCGAATCCCTCAAGTCTTCTTCTCCAAAATTCTCTCAAGAGCTCCAATGAGAAGAGGTAGTGTTTTAAGCTTCAAGGTCTCATCCTCCTTGCATTCTTAGGGCTTTGATTATCAATGTATGCGGGAATTCACTAATGGATCCCTTTCATCCATTGGGTTCCAAAAGAATCTCAATCTCTAATTCAATTTCACCTAATTCTCTTAGGGTTTCATGTGATTCTCCATGGGTTCAATTCATTATGATTCAATTGGTTATATTCAATCTTATTTTGCATGATTTGATACAATTACATGATTTTTCATTGATTTCACTTGAACCCATGCCTATGCCTATTTTATGAATATGAATTATGCTTATGAACTTATGAATTATGATTATGAAAGCTAAGCATGTTTTATGAAAAGGATGACTTATGAACTAAGGATGCTTTTGAGATAAGTATCAATGCTTTGTGAAAGGTTTTCTCACATATGAATGAAATCATGATTTGAATGCTGATAACGCTCAACTACACCTCTTATGATTCAAAGTGTAGGCGGTCGCTAACACGTATAAACTCAACGATGAGTTGTGGTCAATCCCGCGAGGAACAATATGTAGGCTATTGAAGAAATAAAGAATTACAAGCTACTAATTTGAACTCGAAAAAAAGATACAATTATAATATGACGATATCAAGTAACAATTAAGGATAGGGGATAGAGGAGAACAAGGAACAAAGCCTTTTTAAGCAAGAATACCAATGGGATTTGGGAATGGGAAATCAATCAACACCTATACAATCCATTGCATACTAGCATCATACTATCTCAATTAATCATGGGTAAAATCATATATGCCTTGGAATCTAAATTATCCACCAATTTCTCATGAATATAGGCAAATACTTCTCAACTAGTTCTCACGAACCTAGTCAAGTAAAAACACAATCAATCCAATTATAGGCATTGCAAGGAATCACTATATCTAGCTATAATTCGGTAAATGAGTTGTTACACCTCAAATTATGCACCAATCAATCTTTTCCAACCTCAATTGACTCTTACAAGCTTAATCAAAGTAAATGGGCAAGTCCTAAGAGTGATCAAGTCCATTGGAAATCAATTAAAGCAAGAGATTCATTGGATAATCAAAGGCCCATTTCATATATGAATAAGCATTCAACTAATTACAAAAGCACAAGGTAAAAATCAACAACCCAAATATTGTTTATCGCTAACACAATATCCAAATCACTAAACAACAATTACACCTAGAATTTAAGCATCACAAAACAAAGAGTTGAAGAAAGGATGAAAAATAATTACAAATCAAGCTTTCAATCTTCACTCTAATGGTCTTTGTTGCGGAATCTTGCTCTCAAAGCTGAGCCCTAAATTCAAGCCTCAATCTTCAAAATTAGTGGTTCTTCCTTCTCTGATCGATAATTCCGTCTCCTTCCAAAAAAAATGGCTGTGCCTCAGTGTATATTGTGAATCAGGGCAAAAAGGTGAAATTCCAAAACTGCCCAGATGCCAGGCACGTTTTCTTCTCCACGTTCGTGGAGGGATAGGCGCGTTCGCGGATCCCAGTAAGCTTGTGCTCTGCGTTCGCAAAGGAGTTGACCACGTTCGTGGTTTATTAATGACACAAGCTTTGCATTCGCAGGCAGTTGACCGCGTTCGAGGAGAACACTTTGCTGCCAGCTCCAATTTCTCTATTTTTAGCTCCATTTTGCCTCAATTTCCATTCTTTTCCATCAAAACTCCCTCCGAACCAAAATATACTTGAAACAACCATATTCAAGGGATAATTAGCCTCTTTCTCTATTATGACTTATGATTGGATTGGTAGTCTTAAATGTGACTTTCTAAGTATTATGATTATGAATTTGATTATGTCTTTTCCATTGGGATTTACTTAGCACTGAGAGGACTTTGAGATGGAGGCTCTCTCGTTAGTAGAGGTTGGGTCTCTAAAATCAATCTTCTTGTCCCTTAACTAGGTGCCCCCATAGGATTGTCTTAAATGACCTAAGATAGTGGATCTACTTTAGCAAAGAATGAATGTGATGGAGTTCTACCTTGTCAAATAGATTCCCCTTTTCGGTGTGAGGGTAATACCAGATTCCATGTTATAGCTCACATGGTCTTATTGTCGGTTAACGGTAAATATCCCACAAATGAACTATATTTTCTTCAAAGGTTTTATGAAAGCTTCTCAAATGGTTTTAAGTATGTATTGACCGTATGTTATTAATGATTTCTTTATAAAGGCTTTTATCACGTTTTACTTGGTCTCACATATCATGTTTAAATTCATCATGTTATCATGCTTTGCGTTTTTATTCATTTCCTTGTACTTAGTACATTCACCATACTAATGCATATTTGTGCCTATAGTCTCATAATATAGGGTTCGATGTTCCTCCTCCTGCTCCTGGTTAGCTTGGATACCTTTGCTAGTACCTTGGATTGGCGAGTCCTCGTACTTCCAAGACTAGACCATTGAAGATTTATTTCTTTTGTTGTCTTTTTGTTTTAGACTTGTTCGTGGTGTATGGGTTACATCCCAACCACTCTATGATATTAGAAAGGCTATGTCAGATGCAATTTAGTATTCCGCAAATATGTTCAGATTTCTTATATGATATGAGACTTATACTGCCTATTCTCTATTGTTATATTTCTTTTATGTCATGCTTATGTCTGGTGGGTTGTTTAGGGCCTCTCAGGGTTCTATTCACCATGTCACACCTAGGGGATACTGTGGGTTGTGACAGTCCCACAATGTCATTTTTTATCCAATTTTTTACCCAAACTTAATTGCTGCAATATGGGTGTTAAATGGACCGTATTGACTCTAGGATCACTATTTTGATAGTGTGCCTCGTTTGGAGGTATCTTAGTGTCACGACCTAATTTCTTATGTCATGATGGCACCTGCTACATCCTACCAATAGGTAAGCCTAATTCATAGCCCCGAGCCATAAGCGATAGGCTATCAAGTGGAAGACAACAACAAGAAGCATAAAGCTTATACCAAAGTGAAGAGAGTGTAATCAATAGACATGTAATACAAGAAACCATCCCAAGTCCTGACATCAGTCAGTAATCACGCATCTAATCAAAATAAGTTTACAAGACTTTTATAAATATAATATGAGTACAAGTTGTCTCTGAATATAACACAAAGACTAGCCTAGCCAAAAATAGAGGGAAACCGGTAACTCCGAACGCTAGGAGCTCACCCTAGTCTCTGAAACCCAACAACTGCTCCACACGAACTCCAAGTCATCGGTGAGAAATCGTACCGTAATCTACAGGGTGCAAGAGTGTAGTATAAGTACTAACAAGCGGTACCCAATAGGCATCGGCCGACTAAGCTCCAAAGATAAAGCAAGTATAAACAACAGGTATTAAGGAAAGCATAACACAAGTAACTAAATAGGAAATAGTAAGGTGAACAAGCAATAAGGAACAGAAACGGGATTCAAAGAATAAGTAATCGAGTCAAGAACGTACCTGGAAATGCAAGCCAATAACCTAATCACAACAACTAGGATACAAGATTCAACTACCAAAGGTCAGGAGGACTAACATCCACAAAGCTAAATAACAACCTATCATCTATCAAATTAATAATAAAAAAGTACAAAATATAATCAAACAATAACCTAATTGTACCCCCATAAACCCGGAAGGGGCAAACAACAAACATAACCCATCCAATCCCCATAAAACGGGAGGGTACAATCAATAAATAAGTATACTTGTGATAGACAATGCATATGAATGCATGATATGCAGAAGAACCATTAGTAACCAAGTGTATACACCTACCACCCTATCGTGCGAGTGAGGTAGGACCCATGCAGCTCCCTCTCCTGGTACTGTGGTACTCACAACTAGAGGGGCCCATAAAGGATGTGAGAAGTCCGTATACACCGCCTGGGCCCAAACCAAGTCTTATCATAAGTCATCATCATCGTGGTATCAGAGGAATGAGTAGCCAAAGCCATGCAGAAAAGGGCATCGACGCGTCGACTAGTCAAGTAAAAACTAAGCACATCCCAGTAGCCTCTAATGTCTCGAGTAAGAAAGGAGCACATCACCGACGCCTCATAAATCGGAAAAATCGGAACATAAAATCGTCCAAGAGGTATGACTCCCGTTAAAACCAATTTAGAAATATAACCAGTGAAAACTGTCTTTCTCTATCAATGATAATGAGGTAATAATGCATGAACTGGTATCGTACCCCAAACCACGTGAGAATGAACAATCAATGCAATGCATACCATCACCAGCATTCAAACAAGGCACTCACAATCATATATAAGTAACACCAAACCTACCACGCTAACCAGGCAGAGAGTACTAACCTGAAATCCATCTGGTCTGCAACCACAACCTCTGGCCCTACAATGTAATAGCAAGCTCAATAAAGATACAATAGGCCTACCACTAAACAACATGCAAAGTGATCGTAGAAAAGCTTCTAAATCAATAAAAATAGGGAGAACTAACTCAAGGACGATGCCTTACCCCGATCAAACCGCTTTAGTCTAGGATTGAGCAAAGCTAAAGCCAACCTACGGCTATGACAAGACACTAAGATCTCAAGCAATAACATATGATAAATAACCCACTACAAAACCTACAGGGAGAAACTCACAACTACAAGGGCAATAAAACACACTCTAAAGCATCTAAGGCTCAATCCTAGCCTAAGGCCATAAGTACCAATCCTAGCAAGGATAAACATTCTAAGGCATACTACAAGCACGGTTGCAGCCTAAACTAAGGATCCCGACACCCACAAAACGACCAATACTCCTACCGAAATCAAGAAAAAATATAATAACAGAAGGAGAGCTAATACCCGGCAAATACAGTCTTAACTTTACATGAATTTTATACTAAACATTATGTAAAAAGCTCAATCAAGAAAGTAGAATGAAGCCTACCTCGAATCCGATCACACGCACTCTGAATCTACCACACTAGAGTTATCCTCTTTCGAACGCCTCTGAATGCCACCATGCTATCAAATTATTGATCATAACGTCAATACAGATGTTTAGACACTAAATTCACAATAATTGGTGACAGACCAAAAGTTGAGTCAAAACGAGAATGTAGGACCCGCACTGGGAATCTAGAAATTGACTTTATTAAAATATCCTAATTACCAAGATTGTGTCTCAAAATGGGACACATTCCAATGCCCGGAACAGCCTAAACCAAAACGTGCACAATAAATCACCATTAAAGAAACATGGAAGCACTTTGGGGCTATAATCAACTCAAACTGACACTCCTCGAACTTCTTCGAATCTTTCAACGTGTAGCCACAATCAACACGAATGTCCTGCACTTGAAATCGTTGAATTTGCATCATCCTTGCTCAACTAATTGAGGTTTGAATATTAGGAAGAATGCTAAAAATGGGTAGAGAAAGAATATAAAATCTCAACTATGACCACTAAAGCAGTCGCACCAGCATTGTTGCACAGTAGTTTGGAGAAAAATGCTCCAAACTTCGAATTGAAACCCATAATTCATTTGAAACCCCATGAACACAAACAAACTATTTTACCCTACCAAATTTGATATTCCAGACTCAATATATAAATCAAAACTTCCATCCGAGATCATCTTGATGAAAAGCGAATCCCACATCTAAGCTCTGTTTTAAGCCAAAATCTATAAGAGGAATTGAAATGAGATTGAAGCCATCAAGAATCGTACAAAAGGTCATTTTAGACCAAACTCGATATTCTAGAGCTAATCATGTTGATGAAATTCTAATCCAAGAACATTTACCAAGAATGTTAACCAAAATCAAACCTTGGCCAAAACTTCCAAAGTTAAAATGCTTAACGGTACAAACTCGCACTGGAAGCCTCGGGGCCTGAAAGAAAGGCCAAAAACATGAAAATAAGTGTAAACTCCACACTGTTGATCGCCTTAAATAAAGGGCAGATCACCCAACTGCATGACCTCACCTAAAGTGACACTGATCATAGTTGAAAATGTCAAGACAAGTTGGTGAACTAAACAATGGAACGATGACTCAGCGATTGTGATGGGTGAACTGAATGATCATCACCAAAGGTGACATGACTTGGATAAAATATGAAGGCTTACTAGGCAAACAAAGGTGGTACTTGACAATTCATCAAATGTGAAAGACAGGCTCAAATGAGCTCACCGATGGAGGTTCAAACACCTGAAGCCTAAAGTAAGAGAAAGGCGAGCTAAGAGCAGACGGTCTTGAATCAGCTTGGCGAGCCCGACTAATGCCGTCAAAGTGGTCACACAGTGAATTTTAGGCCAAATTTTGGGAATCTATAAATAGCTCAAAGGAGAGAAAAATTATAGACTTTTGCAGATCAATTTTTAGAATAGTTTTTCAGTTCCTAACTTTGTATGTGTGAGAGAAATATTCTTAGTTTTGGGGTTTTAACTTCTACTCTTGAATTTGACAAATTGAAGTTGAAATCAAAGCGGGTGTTGATTATAATTACTTAATTTTATCACATCCATGGTTGTCTTTATGATAGGTATAATTTCATTACCTTTTGTGATGGGTGGCTAAAACCCCAATTCTAGGGGTGCAATTATGGGATTGGGTGTTGATTTAATGTAGTGAGTATTGTGTTTTGCTCTATTTTATTGCTGTTCATTCATGGATTTGGACTAATTAACATGTAATTAATTCATAGGTTAAGGTTGCAAACTTAATTCTAGTTTAGATCTTTGGTTGATGCTAGAAAGAGATTGACTGGAGTGGGTAATTAGTCCAATGCTTGAAATTTAGGTTTGATGTCTATGATTTGCTATGGGTCAGATCTATTTGCCCAAATCTGCTTGAAAAAGAGATTCCATAAGGTAATGGGTTGATTTGTAATTCACACAGATGAGACCTAAAGGAGATTCTATGAATTGATATTATAAGATCGAAAGAAGATTAGTGTCATTGATGATGACCCAGCCTATCCATGAGTGTCCAACACTATTAAACAACACAATTACCCCTATGTGACATCAATTCCAATCCTCGCACCCCTAGGTTGCTTTCTAATTGTGTGAATCTCTAAAGTTTTAGTTTAATTGTGATTTTTGATACCAAAACCTTCTTCTTAGTAAATTTGGTGGAATCATTCACCCTTTGTTCTTAATTGCTAAAAATGAATTGATTTACGAGCTCAATTTCTTGATATATTTCCTTGCACTATAGAACTCTCTGTGGGATTCAACCCAACTCTTATTGTGTATTTTATTGACAATGACTGCTTATTCTCTTAATGGGTTTTGAGGATAATTTGAGCGTTATAAAAATGGCGCCGTCGCCGGAGAATGATAGCTAAGAATTCCATTTGAGAAATTAGTTTGTAAATTGGTTTAGTTGTAGCAGATTGTTGCTTGGTTTTGTGGTTTGTTGATTTACTGGTATAGAACATGAGTGACCAAGGTAGTGATAATGATAGTCACTACGGGCAAAATGAAAATATGGGTGGCTTGAATGAAATGCACACGAACTTCATGCAAACCAAAGGAGCCATCCGGTTACCTCTTACAACAGGGAGGATAATTTTTCATGTAATCGGAATAATGCTACAGTTGCTCCAAATGAGGGTAATGTTCGGGTTGTCGGCTCATGAAGAACCTCATGAACACCTTCAAAATTTTATGGATATATGTGGACCGTTTGTGTTCAAGAACATCTCACAAGAGTCTATAAAGTTGAGACTATTCCCGTTCTCTTTGATGGGTGAAGCTATAAAATGGTTGGCGAATTACCAAATGATTCTATTACTTCTTGGGAGGAGTTGACTGAAGAGTTCTTAGAAAGATTCTTTCTTCCCTCGAAAATGGTGAAGCAGAAGGACAACATCCAAAATCGTAAAAGAATAGTGGGTGAACCTCTACATGAAACATGGTTGTGATTCCAGAAATTGTTTCTACAATGTCTGACACACAGTGTTCTGGAATATTTGCTGCTGTATTATTTCTATTGCGGCCTTGATTCAATCAACAAGGGCTTGGCTGATCAACTTATTCAAGGAGGGTTGATGCGACAACTGTACGAGGTAGCAACGTTGTTGCTAGATGATATAACAAAAGTGAACCGAGCATGGCATACTAGAGAGGATCAAGTATCTTCTCTACAGTTGAACATGAGCAAGGAACAAGTGGAAAAAGATCATGAGAGAGATGAAAACATTGCTAAAATGATGACCCAATTAGACTTGCTATCTAAGCATGTCATGTGAGGTGGACTTAAAGCTGTCAACTCGGTTGGTACAAATGTTGGACAATTCCCTAATGATGCCAAGTTTGAGGCATTATTTAATGAGGAAGTACAATAATTAGGAAATCAAATGGGGGGTTCTCACCCGAACTACCAAAGGTAAGGTGGGAACCAAGGTTGGAACAAGGAGCGAGACAATAGTTGGAAAGATTGGAGAGGTGGAAATTGGAGAGAACGAGAGGTTGAGAAGGATAGGTATACTCCTCCTCATGATCGTCAAAGGCCAAAGGAACCAACTGGACTGGAGGGAAACCACCCTGAATAAATGCTCACAAGGATCTTTAACAAAGTTGAAGGATCCGACAAGATGTGGAAGGATTTGAAAAATGACTTCTTCACCTTAACTCAAATAGTGACATCTCATTCAGTGTCAATCAAACTGCTCAAAACTCAGATGGATCAACTCTCCACTCATCTCAATCCAAGACTATAGAGCGCTGATGAGTGGTAGATTTGCACTCATTTGAGGCATATTTAGCTCAATAATCAGTGTCCTTAATGCCTAATTTTGTCCTATTCTGATGATATTTTGATGATTTGCAGCTATGAAGGCAAATGGACAAGCCAAGGATGAATGTTTGAAAGAATGACCAAAGTATGAAAAGAAGTGCAAAAATTAACATTGATGATCGCCAAACAAGAAAGGTGGATCTCCTATGAGCACGACCTCACCAAAAATGATAGTGCACAACACTTACGTGTATCGAGGCAGGTTAGCAAACTCCAATAAAAAGGGCGATGCATCGAATGAAAATGGTGAACTTGTTGATCATCGCCTAAATAGACAGTGTAAGGAGAAAAATTGAAGGCTCGAAAGGTGTACTAAGGTGGTGCTCGGTGATACGCTAAATGTAAAAACCAAACTTGAATGAGCTCGCCAACTGAGGTTCAAACACCTGAAGCCTAGAGCAAGAGAAGGCGAGCTGAAGCATTAATGGCGACTCACCGAATGAGTTTGGTGAGCCCGACTAATGTCGCCCAAAGGATAATGTGGTGAGTTTTAGGAAGCTATAAATAGCCCAAAAAAGAGAGAAAAAAAAAGTCTTGGACAATTTTTAGTTTTGTTTTTGGTGAGTTTAGAGTTGGATAGTGAGAGAAACAACTTTACCTTGTGATGAACACTCTCTAGTTTTGGGGCTTTTCAACTTTGTTCTTGAAATTGACAAATTGAAGTTAAATTCAAAGTGAGTTTTCTTGTAATTGCTTAATTTCATATTACCCATGACTGCTTTCATGAAAGGTATACTTTCTTTGCCTTTTGTGATGGGTGGCTAAAACCCCAATATCTAGGGGTGTAATTATGGGATTGGGTGTTGATTTAATGTGGTGGGTATTGTGTTACGCTCTATTTTGTTGTTGTTCGTACTTGAATTTGGGCTAATTATCATGTGGTTAACTTAAGGGTTAAGGTTGTAAACTTAATTCCTACTTCTGATCTCTGATTGATGCTCGAAAGAGATTGATTGAAGTGGGTAATTAGTCTGATACTAGCAATTTAGGTTTGATGTCTATAACTTACTTGAAAATAGAGATCATGGGTCGGATCTAATTGCCCTACTTTTGCATTAAAAGAGAGAGTAGAGTAAGATATTGGGTCGTTAAAATTGGCATGTAGATGAGACTGAAAGGAGATTCTATGAAAAGATGCTATGAGATCGAAAGAAGATTAGCGTCATTGAAGATGACCCAGCCTATTCATGAATATTCATCACCAGAGAGTAGCACAATTACCCTTATGTGACATTGACTTCCAAATCCCCACACCGCTAGATTACTTGTTAACTCTTGAATTCTCTAAAATCTTAGTTTAAATTGTGATATTTGATAACCAAATCTTTTGATTAAATTGGTGGAATCATCTACCCACTTGTTTTTACTACTACAAATGCATGATTTTACAATCCAAATGCTTGATAGAATTCTCTATGATATACCGTTTCCTGTGGAATTCGATCCCGACTCTTAGTTGGATATTTTTATTGACTACAACCGCTGTCCCTTTTAATTGGTTTTAAAGAGGATGCATTTTCAAAAATAGCGTCGTTGCCGGGGAATGGTGGTTGAGAATTCTATTTGAGAAATTAGTTTGTAAAATTTGTTTAGTTCTAGTAGATTGTTGTCTTGTGTTATTGTTGGCTGATTTGTAGGTCTAATACAATGAGTGACCTTGGAAGTGACCATGATAGTCACTCCGGTAAAAGCGACGACATGTGTGCTTTGAATGATATGCATGTGAATATTGTTCAAATCACGGGAGCCATCCTGATACCTCCCATAGCTGAGAGGGTTGTGTTTCATGTAATTGGAACCATACTACAATTGCTCAAATTAAGAGGACTGTTTGGGAGTTTAGCTCATGAGGATCCCCATGAACACCTTAGGAATTTTTTAGAGGTGTATGGGCCGTTTGTGTTGAAGAACTCACAAGAGTCTGTGAGGTTGAGGTTATTCCCGGTCTCTTTGACGGGTAAAGCTACAAGATGGTTGACAAAATTGTCAAATGATTCTATCACTTCTTGGGAGGAGTTGAATGAAGCTTTCTTGGTGAGGTTCCTTCCCCCTTCGAAGATGGTTAAACTTCGAATCCAAATCTAGAATTTCAAGTGTATTGGTGGTGAACCTATATATGAAACTTGGTTGTGATTTAAGAAATTACTTTTGCAATGTCTGACACACGGTGTTCCAGATCATTTGTTGCTACAATACTTCTGTTGCAGCTTTGATTAAGTCAATAAAGGCGTGGCTGACCAGTTAGTCCAGGGAGGATTAATGAGACAACCGTATGACATGGCTATGTTGTTGCTAGATGAAATGAATAAAGTTAACCGAGCATGGCACACTAGAAAAGACCAACTGTCGACTCTACAACTGAGTTTGAGCAAAGAGAAAATCGAGAAGGACAATGAACGAGATGAAAACATGGCCAAAACGATGATCCAACTCAATATGTTGTCTAAACATGTCATGGGAGGTGGACTTAAATCAGTAAATGAGGTTGGAAATACTAGTGGGAAATGCCCGGATGATGCCAAGTTTGAGGCATTATACAGTGAAGAAGTGCAATATTAGGGAAACCAAATGGGGGGGTTCTTACCCAAATTATCAATGACAAGGTGGGAACCAAGTTGAAATAAGGAGTAAGATAGCGGTTGGAAAGATTGATGAGGTGGAAATTGGAGAGATAGGGATGTTGAAAAATATAGGTATGTTCCTCCCCATGATCGTCCACGACCAAAAGAACCAGCTGATCCAGAAGGGAACCGAACCGAGGAAATGCCCATAAGGATCTTCAACAAAGTTGAAGAATCCGACAAAGTGTTGAAGGAATTGACTTCTCCACTTTGTCTCAAACAGTGACCTCTCATTCGGTTTCTATCAAGCATCTGGAGACTCAATTATGCCAGATCTCCACTCATCTCAATCCAAGGAAAAAGGAAACATTGCCTAGTGACACCGTCCCAAATCCCAAAATATAAATGTTGAGGAAATGAGAACTATGCCGTTCCACGATGTTAAATGAGGCACTTCTTGGGAGGCAACCCAAGTTTTTAATTTTGTTTTATTGCTTTCAATAGCGTGTGTTGTAAGTGCAGGTTGAAAAGAAGTTAAAAGGTTGAAAAAGGGACATAAGGTGATGTCAAAACCAACATGTGATCCGTCGAAGGAGTTATGCGGATTCATTCTTGTCCGCCTTCTGAGTTGGAAAATATGGAAAAGTATACTGGCGACTCCGGTGATCTGAGCTCTAAAAGGTGATGATCTGAAGAACACCGAGACTGGCAATTGGACCGGTTTTTGCCCTGTCCGGTCCGGTTCCCGTTCCAGTAAATCCGGTACCGGTTGAACCGGTTGGATAGGGTATCGGTACAGGTATAAAAATGGAACCCAGGTTCTTACCCGGTTGATCCCGTTCTGGTCCGGTTCCAGACCGGTTCCAATGGTCACTTTTGAATTTTCTTTTTTTTAAAAAAAAGAAAATTGTAACGTTGGGCCTTGGGCAGCCCAATGTATCCATTGGGGTGGGGCCCAATAACGGCTGAAAGTCAACCCCCCACCCCCAAGGCCCCAACAACACCCCCAGCCCCCTACCCCCCCTACCCCCCGCGCCCCCCTTCTAACCCCTTAACACTATAAATATGTCCTGTTTTATTTCATTTAACTCACAAATTTCACAAACTATTTACAATGACAATTTACCATCTTACAAAATCTCTCAATTCTCAATCTCTCATAATTTTTATTTTGTGCTATTGATAACTGATTTGTTGGAGACTTGGAGTTCGGATTTCGGAGATTTTTTTGAAGTAAATTGCAAGCTTCAAATTGGCATCTCTCAATTCCAGCTTTTGGTTATGCGTCTACTTTTACGTAGACGTTCAGTACATTCGTTCCAACTTCCAACTTTAATTTATTTATTTATTTAAGTTACTTTATTTTTTTGTTATTTTTATCTTGCTTGATTTTCGTAATATTTAATTTTTTTAAACTTAAACATGAATTTAAAAAAAAATTGTGGTAAAAGACCAATGTCTGGAAAAAAAATTCTTGGGGAAGAAGTAGTAGTTCTACTTCTAAACATTTGCCACCTAGATTTAGAATTAATACTAATGATTATACTCATGTTGATGAAACTTCTTTTAGTTCACGACCAAATATTATTGAATAAAATTCTGAAACTGAATTAGATCATGAGACATTAAATAGATGTTTTACTAATTTTGAAGAAGAATTAGAGGAGGAACAAGAAATAGAAGAGGAAAATGATGATGAGACAGAACCCCTACCCCTACTAGTCCGGCTACCAATTTATCGGAACAAAATGATATCCCCATTTACCTACGTTTTCAAAGGCCGTTGTACGTGTAAAAAGATCTTTAGTTTGGAAATTTTTGACACAACATGAGGAAAAAACTACTGCTACTTGCATGAAATGTAAAAGAGTCATGAATCATTTGACTACGGGAACGCATGGGGGAACAGGACGGCTAAGAATGCATTTGAGAAAGTGTAATAAAGAATTCGCTCGCCTAGATGATATCGAAAGGGCTAATAGAAAGGGAATACCCATAACTGAAAATTATGTAGCACCCGAAGGTTCTAATATGGTTCAAAGTGTGTTAAATATGACTAACCCGGTTGGCCCAAGCACACACCACACATATAGTAAAGAAAAAGATCGTAGAGAATTAGCTAAAATGGTTGATGTTTGTGGTTTGCCTTTTTCATTTCCTTCACATCTTGGTTTTATTCATTATATTAGGGAATTGTATAACCCAAATTATGAAGGTATTCCAAGAAATACAATTAAAAGTGATCTTTTTAAATATCAAAAAGAATATTGTCATTTTCTTCGTTGTTTATTTGGTTATTTTGATGGTAGATTATCTATTACTTCTGATATGGGACGTAGTCCTAATGGTAATGATTATTTTACTCTTACTGTCCATTGGATTGACCATGATTGGAACATGCAAAAACGAATATTAGCCTATAAATATGTTGAAGAAAATGAAATTGGTTCTTATATATCCTCAAAAATAGGTAGTATTTTACAATTTTATGGAATATGTGATAAAATAATGAGTGTCACTTTAGATAATGCTTCTAATAACTTAAAAACAGTTGATTATCTAAAATGTAGACTTTGTTCAATTGATAATGATGCTTTTCATATTAAGTGTGCTGCACATATTTATAATTTGATAGTAAAAGATGGTATTTCTCAATTTGGAATTTCTTGTGAAAAAAATTAGAATTACTTGTAATTGGATTTTTAAAGCTAAAATAAATGCTAGAATTACAGAATTTAAAAATCTTTGTAATGAATGTGGACTCGCATATAGAAAAGTTCCAATAGAAGTATGAACTAGATGGAATTCTTTATTTGAAATGCTTGAAGTTGCTTATGTTTATCAAGAGCCGATACAATTAGTTTTTAATGCTCATAATGCGGACTCAAATTTAAGAATTGGCTGCGAAGATTGGGATAATATAAAAGAACTTATTGATTTTTTAAGTGTTTTTTATAAAGCAACAAATGTTATTTCCGGTCAATATTATCCAACTATTTCTTCTGTTTTAGTAAATATTTGTGCTATTTCATCTGAATTTGCAAAATATAAAGGAAAAGATGAGTTTAAAGAATCACTTGTTTTTATGATTGAAAAATTCAAAAAATATTTTTTTCCTATTCCTCAAATCTATTTGACTGCTACTTTATTCAACCAAAATTACAAATTAAAAGGTGTTGAAAGAATGGTTGAAAAAATTTATGCAAATTTAGAAATTACATTTGATGAAACTCCTAGTGTTGAAGATTGTAAAAAAAACATAATAACAAAAGCTAGAGATTTATATAATACGTATAGAGCCATAGAAATAATTGTTCCAATGGTAGTACCTCCATCTAGTAAGCCTAAAAGTGATGATTTAGATGAATTTATGGATGATTATCTTGGTCTTGAATCCTTTACTAATAATGATTTTGATGTATATATTAATCAAACATGGGAAAAGATTAGGAATGATCAAGGACCATCTCAACTACTAATATGGTGGAGGAATCGTGGAGAACAATTTCCGAACCTTGGTAGGGTTGTTCGAGATGTGCTAGCGATTCAAGCATCTTCGGTCGCTTCGGAGCAAGCCTTCAGCGCAGTGAGATTTATGATTGGAGATCATCGATATTCATTAGCAAAAGATAGTTTGGAAATATCAGTGTTGTTTAGAGATTGGATCAACGCGGAAAGAAGAAATGGTGGACTACCACTATTAAGTAGCCAAATAGAAGACGAAATAGATGAAATATTTGGTGATAATAGTGATGATGGCATGGAGGCAATGGAGGAAGAACGACAAATACAAGTTCCAAAGTGGGTTTTGGGGGTTTTCAACTTTGTTCTTGAAATTGACAAATTGAAGTTGAATTCAAAGTGGGTTTGCTTGTAATTACTTAATTTCATGTTACCCATGGCTTCTTTCATGAAAGGTATACTTTCTTTGCTTTTTGTGATGGGTGGCTAAAACCCCAAGATCTAGGGGTGCAATTATGGGGTTAAGTGTTGATTTAATGTAGTGGATATTGTGTTATGCTCTGTTTTGCTGTTGTTCATACCTGAATGTGGGATAATTAGCATGTGGTTAACTTATGGGTTAAGATTGCAAACTTAATTCCTACTTCCGATCTCCGGCTGATGCTAGAAAGAGATTGATTTGAGTGGGTAATTAGTCCAATACTAGCAATTTAGGTTTGATGTCTATAACTTGCTTGAAAATAAAGGTTATAGGTCGGATCTAATTGCCCTACTTCTGCATTGAAAGAGAGAGTAGAGTAAGGTACTGGGTTGTTGAAATTGGCATGTAGATGAGATCGAAAGGAGATTCTATGAAATGATGCTATGAGATTGAAAGAAGAATAGTGTCAATGAAGATGACCCTACCTATTCATGAATGTTCATCACTATAGAGCAACACAATTACCCCTATGTGTCATTGACTTCTAATCCCGCACCCCTAGATTACTTGTTAAATCTTGAATTCTCTGAAATCTTAGTTTAAATTGTGATATTTGATAACCAAATATTTTGATTAAATGGTAGAATCATCCACCCACTTTTTTTTACTACTACAAATGCATGATTTTACAATTCAAATGTCTTGATAGAATTCTCTACGATATACCGATTCCTGTGGGATTTGACCCCGACTCTTAGTTGGGTATTTTTATTGACTTCCACCATTGTCCCTTTTAATTGGTTTTAAAGAGGACATTTGAGTGTTATCAAGCGCTACATAGTGACACAAAGTTAAATAAGGCACTTCTTGGGAGGCAACCCTAGTTTATTTTTTGTTTTCAGTAACGTGTTGTGTGTGCAGGTTGGAAAGAAGTCGAAATGTCAAGAAAGGTAACTCAGGTGATGCCAAGATCAATTCAGCAATCCACCGAAAGCATTAAGCAAACATCCTTCTGTTCGCCTTCTAGGCTGGAAAAATTAAAAAAGTGTACTGTTAACTTAGACGGTCTGAGCTCCAATTGGTGATCCGCCAAAGTGCACAAAGCGGACTTTATTGACTCCACCGAATCAACCTTCAGATTTGGTATTCATTCAGGCCTCATCGGTGAGCTTAGCTCCTTCGGCGATTCACCAAATGCATTCGGCGACGTTAGTTGCAGTCCACCGAGTGGGTCTGAGTTAAATAGGCCAAGAGTCCCTTCAAGTTCAAAAAGAAATCCTTTATTTCTTTTGAGTTCTATTTCTCCCTAAACCTCCCCATACCTTTATTTGGGTGTTTGTGTGCTTCCATTGCGTGATTTCACTTGCTCGGAGTGCTTTGGATTATTAGATTCTCGATCCCAGACCCCTCTTCCTTGAGTTTGTGCTTTTCTATCATCTTTAAGGTTGATTTTTAAGTTCTATCTTAATATTTGTGCTAGAAATTGATGTTTTTGATATGGGCTTATTTCCATTTAAGCATATTGTTGTTTAATTTGTATGGGTAGTGCTAAATGCATGATATTGAACTGTACCCATGAGTTAGATAGCTGATTTGGTGCCTGGAATTGCTAAAATCAATTGTGTTGGTTAAAACTTGAAATTGATCCCCTGATTGTACTGGGTCTTGCCTTAATTGAGTATGGGTGGAGTCTGATTAGCCCGGTGTTGACCCGATGGCCTGAATTTTCCTAATGATAGATAGAGTGACGACTTTCTTAAGGGCAAATCGTCACTTTGGGTAATACTTTGTGATATTTGGGGGAAGTCTGAGTACCCGTGGGTAGAAAAGCATGTGGGTGTACTGTAAAATAATTGGGAATTGGGTATTATTGCGTTTTGTTGTTGCATTGTTAAAAATAGGCACTGGACTGAAAGTTACCTGTTCGGCGAGCTTGTCTTAGCTCACTAAGGTGATTAGGCGAATCACAGAGTAAGCCCCAAACCACTTTTTGTGATTAAAAATGTCACCAGGGTACTATCTCATTCGGCGGGCTTGTCTTAGCTCGTTGAAACCCATTCGACATATCGCAAAGTGGGAGTGGGCATCACTCTTTGTGCTTGTTCTTTTTAAGTTTGCACTGTCACTTTCGGCAAACTTGTCTTAGCCCACCGAAACCCATTAGGCGAATCGTCGAGTAGGAGATAACTCTGCCCTTCATGCCTGAGTTCAATTTAAGTGTGCATTGTCAACTTCGGTGAGCTCACTTGAGCTCGCCTAACCTGTTAGGCTAATCACCTTCCTAGTAGGCGAGCCTCTGAACGTATTTTTGAAATATGCTTCATTTGGGTTTGATTTTAATTAACCTTCACCGAATCTATGTTTAAATGATTATGAGCTGTAGGAAAAGGCTAAAACAAAAGGAAAACGAGTTGTGACTTCGGACACAGAATCAGATAGAGATCCACTCCTCCTCCTCCTCCTCTTTCAAAAAAAACAAGGGGATTTTCATCAACGAGCCATCTGAGGCTCCCATCCAACAACAAACCACTATGCGCTCCTCTACATGTGTGAGTGCGCAGCCAAGGAAAGTGGTTGTTCAAAAAAGGATGGATATCCGGTCCAAGTTGGTGCAGCTTTCTCAAGCTCAGGCACCTATCTCCGGTGTTCTCAGGATCATCACTCCAAGGGCCCTCAATAGGCTCAAAGATGCTAGAGAATGAACAATCCTTGAGGAGAGATGACTCTCCATAGATGGAGTGATGAGTGAGTATCCAACTATCTCAGATATGATCAAGTTTCATGGTTTTGAGAGATTCACGAGAGCCCAACCTCATTATGTTCCAACATGGGTACGGGAGTTCTATGCAGATTATATAAAAGCCTTGCCCAATAAGAGAAAGGGCACAATCTATAAACTATTAGAAGAAGTCAAATTCGTGGCAAGATGGTACAATGTCACGCAGGAAAGATAAATCCGATTCTGGGCACAAACGGTACCAGCAATAGGTATTACAAGCTCTAACCTAATCACGGTTTAGAGGCATTAAAGGGATGGTTAGCCCCTATCATTTCTGATATCTCTCCATCATGGATGGTTGACGAATAAAAGATAGAAAAGAAAGATGTGAAGGTCACCTCCAGATATTGGTTCGAGTTTATTAGTAGTAATATTATGTCATCTCAAAATGAGTCCATTCTCTGACTTTTGAAGGACGTACTAGTTGGTAGTATCATGGATAGGAATGAGATCAGTATTGGTGGGCTTATTATTGAAGAGATGATGATGAGGGCTCGACAGGAGCAGACCTCTCTCCATTTCTCGGTCCTGATCACACAGTTGTGTCAGGATGCATGAGTTTTTTTCGGGGAAAGACTGATGTGAGGATCACCCCCTCCCAATGACATCCGTAGGATCAAGACAGATTACTTGCAGGATGATGCAGCTTGGAGGAAGCCACCACAACCTGACACTACACTCGTAGTTGATCCTGCCACTCTTGAGGCTGAGGCCACTTAGTCCCCTCCTTCTGTACAGCCTTCAGGTACAACCCAACCTTCTTCTGTGCCATCTATTTCTACTGCTATACCTACACCTACTCCTGTCTCCCGACTGTCTTGAACTAGACCTTGATATACCAAATGGGCAATCTTACCCGATTTGCAGATGTGAGGGCAGCTGGGGTGGAGAAGGATATGCCCAAGTTGATTGATCGGGTGATTGAGGTTACATTAGCTCCCATGAGAGATAGGTTGACTCAGTGTGAGGCCACTTTAGTGTGACATGGTGTGAGATTAGATAATCTCATGGCTAGGATAGAAATACGAGAAAAGTTAAAGGGTAGCTCTGATGCTTTGGATACGATGAGGGTTCATATAGGCACTCTTAGGGTTGATGTGGACCAACTGAGGTCCACAGACATTTCTATGTTGTGGGGTGAGGTTCCCTTGCCTGATGCACCTGAGTTTGCGCCTACCTCTGTGCCAAGTGTTGAGGTTACTACTAGTGTGGTTGAGTAGCTGAGTGTGGGTGGTGTTACTATTGGTGCTACTGTTGATGTTGTAGGTGATGTTGAGAGAGATGAAGATGGGGCCGATGATGATTTGGTTGAGGAGACAGATGAGGAGGAGATAGTGAGAGAGGAGGATGAGCAGTGTTTTTCCCTGACATTGCCGGAGCTGCGGGATATTGAGAAGATGATAGTCCATGCTATATTGGAGAGATCCCGTGAGGAGACCTCTGTAGTTGGCACCAGTGGGGTGTCTTCAGACTCCACCATTCCTCCCATTGATGTGTCGGGCACTGATGCCCTGGTTTCGACTACTGTGCTGCCTCATGTGACTATTTTGCTCGGCAATAATGCCTAGGATGATGTTGTCCCTCCTGAGACTCCATATTTGAGCAGTCCACATGCATAGCTTATCATGGGGAATTTTATCTCTCCTCTCGTACTCTCATAATTTTATTCCACATTGAGGACACTGTTATTTTTATTTTGGTGGGACGAGGGCACTTATGCCAATATTCTCCTTTTTTATTGTATTTTGTTGTTTTCATCTTTAGTTTTGGATAATGGTAGTATTTTGTTGGTTTGGTTTTATTATAGTGATGTGATGCTTTAGCACATTTTGTCTCTCCATATTCATTTGCCCCATGCGTTTGGAAGTCTTTAAAATGCTTGAGTTTTCATTGATAATGTTCGAGGATCAATTGTGTTCAATATCGATGTCTTGGATAGTACTCATGATGAGCATTGTGTTTAGTGTTGGTATTGCAAGAATAAATCAGTGTGGCTGCATTTTTGAATGATCTTTTTAAATGTTGTATTGACTAGCTGCGTTTTGATGTGAGCCTTGTAATGAGGATCGCACATAAGATTTTGATCTTGTCAAGCTATGCTAAATAACTGTATTTGAAGTGCCTTGTGTGGTAAGGTTTTACTTGGAATCATGCTTGATTGAATCCTAGAATTTGCCTTGTTAGCTCGATTGTCTAACCAAGTAAATGAAAGAAGTGGTCTAGGGAAATATTTTGATAGAAAACCCAAATGCCCATACCTTTTGTGACTACCTTATGACGGTGTGCAACCATGTTGGCACCATTTGAGCCTAAATTATTTATTGACAACGTTGTGAAACCTCTTGAGCTAAATTGTCCCTAACTTCTAATACATAAATCTTTTTTGAAGCATTGGTTTGTTTGAATAGCCAACTTAGTCCAAAAGCCTAAGTTGTGGGTGTGAAAAGAAAGGAGTAAAGAGAGCCAAGTGGAAGGAAAAGAAAGAAAAAGGCAGACTCAACTTCGAAGTATGTTATAAAAAGAAGGAACCCCTCCTTATAAAAAAAGAAGAAAAATTGTGTGATAAGCAAAAAATTGAAAATTGAAATGAAAAAGAAAGTGATGAAATAAAAGGGGTGTCAAATAAAATGATTTACAAGTTGAAGTTTGAGTTTCCAAGTGAAAAGAATGAAAAGAACTTGAGAAGAGGTGAAGATGATTGCAAAAATGCTTTGAAAAGGTGAAGTCACTTAGCCAAATTGACCATACCTTAACCCTCAGCCTCATTATAAGACTAAAAGACCCTTGAGATCTTGCATGAACTAGGTTGTGTGATGACTGAAAAATATGGGCAAACCTACGACATGAAGCTTGCATGTATTTCTCTTTCAGAGAGTGAGAGTTGTATTGATTCCTAACTTCGTTATTGATTTGCTTTGTGAGAGCATGAAATCATTCTTGATGTGAGGACACTTGAATGCATTTGTTGAAACATGGTGTTGCATAAGTGAAGAAGCAATAGTGAGCTTGAGCTCAAATTGATACCGGCTAGTCATCATTTGAAGCTTTTTTATTATGATTGAGTGTTGCATTTGCTTGAGAGTAGTCTTGTAGTGGCACTTGCATATTAGCTCTCATTGAAAATTGTTGTAGACACCCTTGTTGAACTAATTATGTTCTTGATTTACTTGAGGACAAGCAAAAGTTTAGGTTGGGGGTGTTGATGAGTGGTAGATTTACACTCATTTAAGGCCTATTTAGTTCAATAATTAGTGTCCTCGATGCCTATTTATGTCTTATTCTGATGACATTTTGATGATTTGCAGCTATAAAGGCTCAAGGACAAGGTAAGAATGAAATCTTGAAAGAAAGGCCAAAAATATGAAAAAAGTGTAAACTACACACTATTAATCACCTAACAAGAAGGGTGGATCACCCAACTGGCACGACCTTGCCTAAAGTGATAATGCTCACAGTTGAAAATATCAAGGCAGGTCGACAAAATGAACAATGGAATGGAGACTCGCCGATTGTGATGAGCAAACTGAATGACCATCGCCAAAGGTGAGAGGACTTGGATAAAATATGAAGGTTTACAAGGCGAACAAATGTGGTACTCGGTGATTCATCGAATGTGAAAAGCAGACTCAAACAAGCTCGCCGACTGAGGTTCAAACACCTGAAGTCTAAAGTATAAGAAAGGGGAGCTAAGGAGCAGACAACAATCTGTCAAATCAGTTTGGCACTTGACTAACGTCACCAAAGTGGTCACGCATTGAATTTTAGGCCAAATTTTAGGAATCTATAAATAACCCAAAGGAGATAGAAAATAGTAGACTTTTGCAAATCAACTTTTAGAATAGTTTTTCTGTTCCTAACTTTGTATGAGTGTGAGAGAAATATTCTTAGTTTTGAGATTTTAACTTCTACTCTTGAATTTGACAATTTGAAGTTGAAATCAAAGTGAGTGTTGATTATAATTCCTTAATTTCATCACATCCATGGATGCCTTCATGATAGGTATAATTGATTTATTTTTTGTGATGGGTGGCTAAAACTCCAACTCTAGGTATATTCCTCCGCGTGATCGTCCAAGGCCAAAGGAACCAGTTGGACCCAAGGAGAACCGCACTGAAGAAATGCTCACAAGGATCTTCAACAAGGTTGAAGGGTCCGACAAAGTGTTGAAGGATTTGAAAAATGACTTCTCCACTTTAACTCAAACAGTGACATCTCATTCAGTGTCAATCAAATAGCTTGAAACTCAGCTGTGTCAACTCTCCTTTCATCTCAATCCAATAGAAAAGGGAGCGCTACCTAGTGGCACCGTCCCAAATCCCAAAAATAATTGTTGATGAAGTGAGAACTATGTCATGCCACGACGTTAAATAAGGCACTTCTTGGGAGGCAACCCAAGTTTATTTTGTTGTTTTTAATAACGTGTGTTGTGAGTACAAGTGGAAACGAAGTCAAAATGTGTGAAGGTTATTTAGGCGATGCCAAGACTATGTTGGTGATCCCCGAATGCATTGAGCGGACATCTTCATGTACGCCTTATGGTCTGGAAAAATATACTTTAACTTAGGCGTCTGAGCTCCAATTGGCGATCTACCGAAGTGCACTAAGCGGACTCCATCGGGTTTGCCGAATCAGCCTTCAGGTTTTGTATTCGTTCAGTCCTCATCGGCGAACTTTAGCTCCTTTGGTGATTCACCGAATGCGTTCGGCGACATTAGTCATAGATCGTCGAGCGTGCCGGGCATAAATAAGCCAAGAGTCTTTACAAGTTCAAAAAGAAATCCTTTCAACTCTTTTTACTTTTTTTCATTCCTAAGCTCTCAATACCCTCATTTTGGTGTTTGAGTGCCTCTTGTGCGTGATTTTGAGTGATTGGATTGCTTGCATCTCGATCCCAACCCTAGTTTCCTCATTTTTGCACTTTGCTACTGTCTTTGAGGTTGGTTTTTGATTTCCATCTTGATATTTGTGTGAGAAATTGTTGATATTGATATGGGCTTATGGTTATTCCTTATCGCAGTTTAATTTGTATGGGTAATGCTAAATAGATCATATTGAATTGTGCCCATGATTTAAATAGTTAAGTTTGTGCCCAAAATTGCTAAAATTGATTGCGTTGGTTAAAATTTGGAATTGAACCCTCATTTGTACTGGGTCTTGGTTGTATGGAGCATGGGTGAAGTCTAATTAGCCCAGTGTTGCGTCGATGGCCAGAATTTGGCCAATGATAGATAGAGTGATGACTTTCTTAAGGGCGAATCATCATTTTGGGTAATACTTAGTGATATTTGGGGGAAGTCTGAGTACCCATGCGTAGAAAAGCATGTGGGTAGATTGTAAAACTTATGAGGAATTGGGTTTAGTTGCATATTGTGGTTGAATTTGTGAAAATATGCTCTGGGCTGAACACTACCTGTTAGTCGGGCTTGTCTTAGTTCACCAAGGTAGTTAGGCAAATCATCGAGTAAGCCCCATATCACCTTCTATGCTTTGACATGTGACCTAGGGTACTGTTCCATTCGGCGGGTTTGTCTTAGCTCGCCGAAACCCACTCGGCGTATCGCCAAGTGGGAGTGGACATCACCCTTTAGGCTTGTTCCTTTTTATTTTTGCAATATCACTTTCAGCGGACTTGTCTTAGTCCATTGAAACCAATTTGGCATGTCACCAAGTTGGAGTTGACTCCATCTTTCATGCTTGAGTTCAATATCACTGTGCACTCATTTGAGGCCTATTTAGTTCAACAAGTAGTATCCTCAATGCCTAATTATGTCCTTTTATGATGATATTTTGATGATTTACAGCTATGAAGGCTAAGGGACAAGGCAAGGATGAATACTTGAAAGAAAGGCCAAAAACATGGAAAGAAGTATAAACTCCAAATTGTTGATCCCCAAACCAAAAGGGCAAATTGCCCAACTGGCATGACCTCACCTAAAGTGACATTACTCAAAGTTGAAAATGTAAAGGCAGAATTGGCAAACTGAATTATGAATTGGTGACTCACCGAATGAGATGGGCGAACTGAATAACCATCACCGAAGGTGATAGGACGTGGATAAAATATGAAAGCTTAAAAGGTGAAAAAAGGTGATTCACCGATTGTGAAAGACATACTAAAATGAGCTTGTCAGCTGAGGTTCAAACACCTGAAGCCTAAAGCAAGAGGAAGACGAGCTAAGGAGCAAACAGTGATCCACCAAATCAGCTAAATGAGCCTGACTAACGTCACTGAAGTGGTCACGCAGTGAGTTTAGTGCAAAATTTTGAGAAACTATAAATAGCCCAAAGGAAAGAGAAAATGGAGATACAGACATCCATCTTTCATCCATCAATTCAGAAAAGAATACTTGGAGAGTTCCTAACTTTTTGTGAGTGAAATACTCATAGTTTTGGGGTTTTAACTTTTGTTCCTAAATTTGACAATTTGAAGTTGAAATCAAAGAGGGTATTGATTATAATTTCTTCATTTCATCACATCCATGGCTGCCTTCATGATAGGTATAATTCCTTTACTTTTTGTGATGGGTGGCTAAAACCCCAATTCTAGGGGTGCAATTATGGGGTTGGGTGTTGATTTAATGTAATGGGTATTGTGTTTTGCTCTATTTAATTGTTGTTCATTCATGAATTTGGACTAATTAGCATGAGGTTAATTCATGGGTTAAGATTTCAAACTTAATCTTAGATTAGATCTTTGATTGATGCTTGAAAGAGATTGATTGAAGTGGGTAATTAGTCTAATGCTCGCAATTTAGGTTTGATTCACATAGATGAGATCGAAAGGAGATTTTATGAATTGATAATATGAGATCGAAAGAAGATAAATGTCATTGAAGATGACCCAGCCTATCCATGATTGTCTAGCACTATTGAGCAACACAATTACCCCTATGTGACATCAATTCCAATCCCCACACCCCTAGATTACTTTATAATTGTTGATTCTCTAAAGTTTTAGTTTAATTCTGACTTGTGATACCGAAACCTTCTTCTTAGTAAATTTGGTGGAGTCATCAACCCCTTGTTCTTAATTGCTTCAAATGAATTGATTTACAACCTCAATTTCTTAATAGAATTCCTTGCATTATATAACTTTATGTGGGATTAGACCCCGACTCTTAGTTGAGTATTTTTATTGACAACGATTGCTTATTCTCTTAATAGTTTTTAGGATAGTTTGAGCGTTATCATATAACACATTTTCACACAAAAACTGAGAATGTCTTCAGAAGGGGGTATTAATATCACTTTAAACAAGATTAGGTGTGTAATAGATAACCATGATAGTTTCAACGTGTAATTAACTTTTCGGGACAAGTTCAGGGGAGAATTTATGCCTTTTTCCTATAATCAATTGAATCATAAATAATTGAACCCATGAAGAATCATTCAAAAACCCTAAAATTTGGGTGAAATCTTAAAAAAGAATTTGAGAATTTCTTGGGACTCAATGGATGAAAGAGAATCCATTGATGAAATTTCCACATACCTTGATGAATCTTAGATTTGGAATTGGAGAAGGAGACTTGAAGGCTTGAAGAACCCTAATCCACTTGAGAGAATTCTTGGGGAGAAAACCTTGAGGGATTTTGGGGATTTGAGTGAATGAGAGGGAAATAGAATAATTTGAAGAGTAAAAAAAATTTATAGGACCTCAGAATATTCTAGAAATGAAATAGTTTAGGTGTTAAAAGAGTAGGAAATGACCCAAATAACCCTGAATAAAAATTGTTGGACAAACTCTACGGATCGACCTACGGTCCGTACCAACTTCTACGGACCCTCCTGGTTATCCGTGAAGCCAAGTACTGGAGAGCAAAATTCCACTCACTTTCCACAAGCACTTTCTACGGTCTGTAGGTCCTTCTATGGGTCGTAGGTTCCAACTGTAGAACCCAAGTTCAAATCAAAATTTCACCAAGTTTGGAACCCTACCTACGACCACTTCCTACGGGCCATATAATCATTTATGGACCGTCCTGGTGGTCTGCCAGAATTCTTCTGGGAGTTTTCATTTTCCAAATCTTCATAACCCATTCCACAATTGCGTTCTACGGACCGTAGGACCTTATATGGTCCATAGGTAGGCTCGTAGGAACTGCATCAGTAGCCAATTTTTAGATTTTCCTTTCCAATTCAACTTACCAAGTTCTAAGGTGTTACACATACTAACACATTATACATGTAGAAATATATACTTCAAAGAAAGTACAAACAACTCCTTTTGTTAATCAATTAATTAAAATACATTTCAATCAAACTAAATAGAGTAGTGACGACTTCAACTTCTAAACAATTAGTTTATACTAATAATAGGTTGTATATTTATTTATATTTTAATTATATATATATATATATATATATATATATATATATATATATATATTCGGTATGGTATTCGGTATTTCTGTATGTCATTTCTAAATACCAAATACCGTACTAAATACCAAAAAAATTTAAAATGTATACCATACCAAATATCATAATACCAAAACCATGGAATCAAAATTTAAAGGTTGTCAAGTCACCAGTCATGTGATGAGTGGCACCTGAACCTATAATCCAAGGAGTAGTCGATTTAGGCTTACCAAAATATGCAACATGAAGACCTTTGATAAGTTGTTGCACGAGGTCAGTAATTATAGAAGATGAGGAACCATTAGGGTGATTGAAAGTAGAGATAAAAGCAATGGGAGTGGTCGAATGATCGGGACGTGGTAGTTCAACAATTTTCAATCAAATGACTATCTTTCTTGCAATATTGACATAATAGTTTGGAGGTATACTCTCTCTAGTTGCGACAAAGAGAATCATATTGTCCCTTTTCATGACAGTTGAAACACTCTAACAATAGACATGTCACGATATTTCCCTTTGTCAGCAACCAAGAAATTAGGAGAGGAATTTTGAGAAGAGAGAGAGAGGTAAGAAGAGTCTCTTCGGCAAGAAGATCAGCAAGGCACTATCGAGCGATGAGGTTGAGTTGCGGTTGAGAATAGAGGCTCGAAAATGTTCAAACTATGGTTGTAACTTCATAAGGAATGTACAATAACAAGTTTTCTGTGCGAGCACAGCTGCCAGAATACTTGTGTTATCAATCATGTCCTTTGATGACGACCAAGAAGATATCTCCCAATAGCGGCCCTCCTTTTGTCAAAATTATAGACCAGGTATTTATTCCTCTCCTTCAAGTTCTACTGCACCCTTCGGTCAAGTAAACCAAGCTATCTCATTCTAATTCAACATGATGGAACAATAAAATTCTCAAATGCTAGCGGTCTCTTGAGAAAGAGATGTGAGAGATTCTTCTAGTTGATGTTCCCACATCGCACGAGCAGAGGACATAGGAGTGAGATTTAGAGCAATGATGTTGTCGATGGACTCTTTGATTAGGTATCGTACCTTTGCGTCAGACACACACCATTTGGAGATGATTCATGAATTGTCAGTTGTGGTTTATGGTTTGGGCAAGGTAACATGAACCCGAAGCTCTTTTCCCTCAAGAAAATTTCAAAAATACGAATCCTACAAAAAATAGTTCTTTCCATAAAGTTTCATTACCGGAAGTTGATTATGTTAATCCATTGAAATGGACCAGAAAGAAAAATATGCAAGTAGGAGGAGAGGGAAAAAGAAGAAAGACCGAAAAAAATTCAAAGCGTTGATACCATAAGAACAAGGGACCCTTGATTTCTATTACTTTAGAATGAAGGAGGTTATCTCCTTATAAGGTTACAAGAAAACTATACAAGGTAAAATACTTTACATGATAAATACAATTAAAGAAGATTTTATGTTAATATTATGTAATCAACTATATATGATAGGTAGAGATTATAACTGATGGCGATTAACATGTATAAGATGCGATCAATATGAGAGCTTAGCGAGTGGTTAATTCTAGAGAAGGTCCTAAAATAGATGCATGGTACAACACAAGTCTAATTTGGATAGTACCATTTCTCGGTTGCTTTCATATTCAAGGCAGAAGTATTTTGTGACTCTGAACTTGATTTTGAAGCTGATGTTGACATTAAACAGGTTATTGATGTACTTCATTCGTCGTTGAAGTTTATAGGCCAATGTTATGAGACATCTTGATTCCTACTTTGTTGAATGCAAATGTCATATATGTCAGAAATCATCAGAAGAACAATTTCACTCTATTGTTAGTAATACAATTTAGGCAATTAAAGCATGTTATAAATTCTACTCCATGGATCGTTAAGCATATACAGAACAACAATGCTAACACAATACTTTATTGCCGCTAAAGATCGTATTTGGTGTAGTGAAGGAGAGAGTAATGATGCGCTAATGCTTTGGGTGGTTGTATCAGGTGCAAATGGTGTGGTACACAAGTACTATTGAAAATCTCATCTTCGGAAAAAGGACAACTTTTTGGTACATTACATTCAGACCTCTCAAGTGTACTTCTCTAATTATACATTTTACCTCAATGGAAATATCCTTTATCATTATTTTGTATAGTTTTAGTTGAGCTTAGTTTTTAGCTTAATTTCTTCTCAAATGCATTCTTTTATATTTTTTGTACTCAAGAGGATGATTTGAATATTCTCTAGTTTGTCTTGTATAACGATGTAGATATTTGCCTTATTTGATCTTGAGAATAAATAATATTTGAAGGAAAATTCAGAGCTACTTCTTAAAATCTCACATGTGTACACAAACACAAATTTCCAATCAATATAAAAAAAAAAATTACAAAAAAAGTTCATGCAAACACCACCCTTAATGTAAGTGTAACTAATAGTCACGAGCTGGTATTGATTATATGAAATATTTCTTTGATTGTGTTTTTGTTCTTAGCTAAATGTAATAGTGTAGGACCAACTACCAAAACATTGTCCCACTCAAATTCAACCTCTAGGGCCATAAGAATTTCAATACAAAAAGTGTACGGACTATTGAATTTTGTGGTTCCTAACTTCTACTCCTGTTCCAAAGTGTGATTTGCACAAGGCAAGACTTTTTTGAGTTCAATCAAGGACTTGTTCATTCACCTCCCTTAAGGACTTAGCAAGTTTGCCCTATTACCATGCAAAAGGAGGTATGATATCACTTGTACTGCCCCAATTCCAACACTAACTTATGCCCTTTTGGCTCAACCTTTGTTGTCTCACAATTTTTTCCCAAAACAAGAGTTAAATTTTGAACTCGCCCCAACTTTTTTCTCTCATTGTGATTTAACATTTGCTTAGCTTCATAACAAACCATAATTTCCATTAACTCGTTCTGGCACGTGATTTGACTCTCATCATTTTCCCCCACCATTAAACATTTGTTGCAAGTATAAACATACTAGTGACAAAAACATCTTACACAATCTCTCATTATATCCTTTAGCGTGCTATTTACACCCTCTGACTCGACTTGAGCAACACATCTCCAAAAAAAACTTTTTTTTGAGGTCCCGACAACTTAGGTAGAATCTTTCCAGCATAATAGTTGCTGCTTAAAGGTTTTATTGAAAGCTTCATAAGAGTAGGAAAAAGCAGTTTCCAATAGTCTAATATTTGCATGACTAAACGTCAGCATTGTCATTTTTATATCAATAAGATTCAAGTTGGGAGATATGCTAATTCTTAGATGAATATCAGGTTCTATAAAACGATGCTAGTCTCGCGACTAGTCCCCACAGTTTGTTTTTCTTTTCGGTAAGGTAGTCTCTACTGTTTAATAGAACCTGTCTTTTGTTTTACAAAAATAATTAGAAAGATCAGGATAAACATCGAGAGGATGTTAGCGCTCTTGTATAGGCAGGATCATGTCCAAGGAGACATGCCTATACAACAAAAGTTAGTCATTCCTAGCAAGCATGATGTAAGGGAAACACATTTTAGTAAGTCATATATGATAGTGAAAGCTAGTGAACTGCTGTATCTCAAAGGTTAACCCATGACCTCAATAACTAACGTTGAACAAAAATAAACACAATGCTGGTGTAGAACTACTATCAATAGAAAATTGGTTGGTGATCAAATACGCAATCATATGCTCTCAAGCCCACACCCAGAAAATTCCTCCCTCCCCTTTTATCTTGCCTTTACAGCCACTCTAATCTGATTCAAAGGAGCACAAGTAGTTTCTATGCTAGAGCCTACAATGAATTTGAATACTTCGAATTTCATTTGTACAATATGCACCAAATGCTTGGTTATAATTTAGGAATCAACTGCCTGGTATCACAGTTTGTACAATGGCTGTCTTCTATGACACTTTCAGTTCATAAACCCGCCTCCTGGTATGGTTGGCAGTCCTTGTGATGAAACTTGACCCTGAGTCATTAGTTGTGACCTTGCAGGACCTTGCATGTAGGCTTGGTTCATCCCTGTCCCAACCATTGGTTGCTGCTGCTGTTGCTGCTGCATTTGCGGGATCTGCTGCTGCTGCATTTGGTGAATCTG
Organism: Solanum appendiculatum; assembly: GCA_018342035.1. Taxonomy (NCBI): domain Eukaryota; kingdom Viridiplantae; phylum Streptophyta; class Magnoliopsida; order Solanales; family Solanaceae; genus Solanum; species Solanum appendiculatum. The sequence goes on from JAGDQO010001184.1 coordinate 316,415, forward strand.
TTGTTGCTGCATTTGGGGAACCTGTGATTGTTGCAACGGAATCTGCTGTTGCTGCTGCAGTTGCATGAGAGGTTGTTGCTGTTGCTGCAGCTGTTGAAGGGGCTGCTGTTGTAGCTGTGTAAGATGCTGCTGTTGCTGCTGCTGCTGCAGCTGTGGATGTTGTGCTTGCAGCTGCTGCTGTTGTTGCTGCTGACTTGGTATCTGTGGCTTAAACACAACCATATCCTGAAGACACAAAAGTGGCATTACACTGAAGGTTCATGCACAGTGAAACCATTCCTAAAATATTTTGTTAAATTGATCATCAATGAATTGATGCTAAGAGTACATAACATTTCTTACCCCAGGAAAAAGCATTCCAATCAAGCGGCAGGCTTTATCAGAAACAGAGAGAAGCAGTGTCTGCGATGGAAGTTGTATTACTGCACACTGGACAATTTATAGAAAACCACAAGTTTAGTTCATCGGACCAGTTATAGAAAGAGAAAGCTGCTTTTGGAACAATTAACAAAAAACAGAACAAGATTGATGTAGATCTACAGAGCTGTATTACTAAATATAGCCTGCCCCTCTCCAGATATACACACAGAGAAAGTAAATAAATAAATCAAGAAGAGGAAACTGGGGAGTGAGATTACACAATGCATTATTGTCAACAGAAGGGTCAGAAAAGAACATGCAAGTCACCCATGTAGAAAGGTCTTCATGAGAATAACACTACAATTTCACCAAAAAATTTCCTGAGATGCATGTTAGCTCTGGTGCAGATTTCAATTGTAAAATGAATTCAGTTCTCATGGTGGATCTTTAATAAATTTGAAGTTGCAGAGATAGATGTTTTAAGCTGCTAAATCTGTATGTTTGCTTAAAGATGCAGAATGACCAACGCATACGAATGTCATATTTTTTTCCCCAAATAAAAAAGAGATTAAGTGGGCATAGGAATGTCATCTGAATCATCATTTCTCACAATGATGCAAAAACAAGACTGCTGTACTTGGTAAGATCTTCAGCAAGGTTATCACGTGTTCAGCAAAAAAAAAATTCAACCATCAACCAAACAGAAAGGGAAAAAGTAGTTGTTCAAGTGTGTGACCATCTCATCTAAAAGCTTAAGTTGTTAGAGAGAGCACGCTTTTATTATTTAATTATATTCTCAACACGCCCCCTCACGTGCGGGTCTGATTCTTTTTCATGGTCCAAGCACGTGGAAATTCTTTTTTAATTTGGGTGGCGGTGAGATTCGATTGAAGTATGTGACCATCTTATCTAAAAGCTTAAGCTGTTAGAGAGAGCACACTTTTATTATTTAATTATATTCTCAACAGTAGTTTTAACTTGTGTAGTAACTTGAGTTCAACTAACGTTTGCAGTAGACTCTCAAATTCTATGGACAATACAAAATACCGACATGACACTCTAATCATCTGCTGCTTGCTGATGCGTCAAAACTCAAACAGTTCACTATTGATGAACTAGAATATGCCTCATTCTTAAACCCACAGGAAAGGAAAAAAGAAAAACTGTGATTCATCTACTCCAAATAATGATAATAACAGCACAGTCGATGACAGACCTAAACATATTTCACAGACAAATGCCAACTTCCACATCATTTAATACCACAAGGTTACCCTATTTCAATTTCTGAAACACCAATTAGTCAAAACAGCTACATTTACCTCAAATAGCTATTAAATAAATCATATTGTTACATCATAAGCCTGAAAACTGCAACTTTCAACTTGAGAACTTGATATCTCTCCTGCATTGGTCAAGAGAATGGCATAGTGTCTCCTTACATGGTTGTTAATGTATGTGATTATCTGATGCTCACTTTTATTTCCTTAATTCTCTCTTCAACCCCTCACATGCAGGCGTGATCATTTTCGTGGGCCAAATACGTGAAAATTCTTATTGACAGTGGGTGGCAGTGAGACTCTATTCAAGAACCTATGCTTGTTCATATACCATGTTGAAATGTGTTTTTATGAGGTAAAATATTTAGGGGAGGTTTGTTAGCTGGTTAGAGTTATGCAGGGATTATTATTTTATGTTTAAAAGTTTACTTGATACTTCTTACTTAGTACTTAATGTATTAACTTATAAATAATGATTGTTAACATAAAAAAATTTACCGTTGAATGGTGGAATTTATTTGGTAATTCAGCTCCCCATCTCCAAAAATTAGCCATTAGAATTTGGGTTTAATGGCTAGTTCTACTGGATGTGAGTGTAACTAGAGTGTTTGAGCATATAAGTACTCATAGCGGTATACATCATGTTTATTCATCTTTCTTTACATAGTTAATCAATTAGACTAATTTACTGACATTAAAATAATCAATGCAACAGATCCATACCAAAAAAGGGAATAGATTGGAGCATCAAAGATTGACTGATCTAGTGTATGTTAAGTACAATCGTGCTTTAAAAGTTCGTTCTGACTTGCGAGTGTCATTGATTCAATCTCATTGGATAACATTGATCATAGTAATGTATGGTTGGTTGGGAAGATGGGTGTTAATGTGGAAGCAGAAGATGAATTGGTGTCTGGAGATGACAACTTGACTTGGGGTGATGTTTCAAGAACGTCAGACACTGAGGACGTGTTGACGTTCTCAGTGCACTTTAATTTAGTGAAGCCCACACTACTAGCGTGCTTTATACTGCAACAGGGCCTTAGCGCTTTTCTCTTTTGACGACACTGCCGAGGACATGAGAAAATTGTTGGATATTCAGGATAGGATCACCCTCAGACAGATGATCTACTTCTGGATATTGCGTTCTAGTTGAGGGAAATTTGGTGTCTTGGAAAAGTAAGAAACAAAATGTGGTTGGTAGATCTAGTGTAGAAACATAATATCGGGCTATGGCAGTGGCAACATGTTAACTTATATGGATCAAGCAACTACTGAAGGAGTTGAAATTTCGAAATACAAAAGGAATAGAATTTGTCTATAATAATGAAGCTGCACTTCACATTGTATCAAATCTAGTGTTTCACAAGAGGACCAAACACATACAGATTGATTGTCATTTTGTTAGAGAAAAGGTACTCTCAGGAAACAACGTCACAAGGTTCGGGCGATCAAGTGATCAGCTTGCATAATATTCACCAAGTCCCTAGTCAGTCCTAGAACAAGTTATATATCTAAGAAGCTTGGTACATATAATTTGTATGCACCAGCTTGAGGAGTGTTAGAATCCCGGGAATATTCTATAGCATGTGTAAATAGTAAGTAGCTTGATTTACTCCTATTATAATTAGATATTGATTTATATTGATTTCCTTTCCTTTTTTGGACATGTAAACTTAGCTATTTAAATCCCAATAGCTTGTGGGAATAATGAAGCTGAGTTCCCTCTAAAACTCTTGTTTTCTCACAACATTCTATGATACTTTGCTAGCTCATGAGAAAATTATGTTTCTATCCAAATTTCAGCCACAAGCACCTTGATTTTTGTCTCTAAAACATCCCTTCAAGATTAACAATCTCCTTCAAGCCATTCATACATGTTTTTTCTAAATTTTAGCCTGCACTGCTAGAGTGGAGATCCAACCTGTGACTATATGTCCCATTCTGGTGAGAATTTATTATTCTCATCTTACAATCCACCAAAGACCTCCTTATTGCACTTTTAATATCTTCCTTAAAACCTTTTTAATATGATACCACGTGTGTGTGACTATTCATTTAAAAGCTTAAACTTGTAGAGAGCAAATTTTTTATTTGCTTAATTATGTCTTCAGTAATGGTCTTGGACAAGTTTCACCTCATGACTTGACTATTGAGAATGACTTAAGTCCAAAATCCACAATTTTAATGGTATCAGAGACAAAACCAACCCTATTCTTGGTTACCTAATGTTGAACCCCCACTTTATATTGTCCACGCTTTAAATGTTCAACCCTGGGTACACATGGGATGTTAGGTGTCTCAATTTCTTGAGAGTCTCCTTATATGGTAGTTTTGACAAGCCTTACCTCATGAGTTAGGTTATAGCAAGGGCGGATTTAGGAAGGCTCAAGGGTTGTCACGTGACACTGTTTCATAGGAAAAATTTACTAAATATGTATATATAGTGAAAAGGGAAAAAAACAGATATAAAGGATATATAATGTAAGGTGACACTCCTTAAACCAAAGTTGTAAGTTCAATTGGTTTGGTGCTGAAATCCACAGGTCGGGTGTGTGTTCAGTCCTTCCTAGCCTCATTTTGTTACATTTTTTATGGTTTTTTTCATTGACCTTTCTCACCAATCAAATTGATTAAAATAATTTATGAAACCCAATGAATAAAAGTTAGTGATCATTTGGTGCTTTGTATAAGAAAATATTTGGTACTATTATTTTTAATGAGGTTATTTTGAATACATTTCAAACAAAGAAAACTCATCGAAAAAAATTAAAGAAAAAAATTAATTTAAATTTTTTAAAAAGGTATAGTACTATTCGTGAATTATATTTTATTAATATTTTGTTCTTTTTTTTAATATGGTGTTACATTATTTATTTTCCATTTCTCATTTTAAAAGCAGACATCGCTAACAAAAAATCATGCGTATGTCACTGGGCTTTAGAGTGAGTTTAGTCAAGTCCGTTGTCTCTACGGAATCAATTATTCAAATTTAAAATTACTTGAAATAGCTGTTCAATCTATTATATTGTTATTTCAAGATACATGCCCATACACCGTGGAGATACACATGTGTATCAAAGTAAGAGTATCCACCTCAAATCATTCACCATAATCAAGAATAATAAACTATAGGCGACTTGCATGTGTGCAGTTGACATTGCTGCAAGATCGATGCAGTAAATCAATAAAAGAACTACGATGAAATCTGGTTTTTCTCTAGCTGCAGAAACTCGGTCTTTAACTAAAGAACACTACCATAAACGAGAATAGGGCAGTTCAAATGGATGCAACAAAGATGCAGACAACCTATAAAGGAACTACAATGAAAAGGGGTTATTTTCTAGCTGCGGAAACTCAATCTTTAAAAGTAAGAACACTCACAAGCTTCTTTTCTTGCAGCTGACTAAGGAATCCATGCTGGTTCATTGCCCGAAAAACTAGAAAATCTGCCTTCCCAACATATTGTCTGATCCAAAACAAAGATGTAATTTTCAGAAAGCCATAAATTGCACTGTGGATGACTTAAGAAGAATCTGTTTCTAACATGAAAAAGATCCACCAAGCAAAGCTTTAATCGATCTAAAATGAATTACTTGTTATTCATATGATCCTGGGATATAAGGCGAACAATTTGCATTGTTGGAGGCCAATTTGCAGCAAGCCTGACAAAAACACAAAGGACAAATCAATTCTAGGTGTTTATACAGTTAAATAAACACTGGATTATGGAAGTGAAAGGAAGACTAAAGATGCATAACAGAAGAACTAAAAGACAATTTTCCAGAGTTGACATCATTTGCTTCAAATACATAAAAGAGCATCCTGGATATCATTCCTACGTAGATTCCACAAATCATAAGATGAAATTACATTTTGTTTAGGAACTTTTACATCGCCTAAAGCCTCTTATAACTGAAAACTAAAATTATGAGTTAGATTCCTTCCACACATTTATAGGCTGCATAATGCCGAATTAGTAACCGTAGAGTATCAGATTCCTTCCACACATTAATCCAACATAATGCAATCCGGAGAAAGTACAACTTTCATCAAAGGAATCACAAGCATCCAACTAATGCTGCCAGCACACCCCAGAAGTTTGCAATCTAGCTTAATCCTATTTTCCAAACACTTCAAGATTGGCTAGATTTCATCTGTCTATCCAACGCTAGAGTACATCTGAAAAGAAATCTATCTCTATGCTACTTACTTCCATTCTTAAGTCTACCGGTGAAGCAATTTCTCATCCAGTATGGTTGCATGCAATGATTGACGAGATGTATACTTTACATGCAAGTGGTATTTGGGAACTTGCCCCTCATCCTTCAGGAAATCGATTGTTGGCTATCGTTGGGTTTATGTAGTCAAAGTTGGTCCAGACAGCCAAATTGATCAGCTTAAGTCCCACCTTTTTGCCAAAGGATATCCCCAAATATTTGGCTTGATTACAGTGATACTTTCTCTCATGTGGCTGAAAAATAGCATATGTCCGCCTCTTTCTATCCATGATTGTTGTTCGCCATTGGCCTATTTATCAATTGGACATTAAGAATGTTTTTCTCTATGGCGACATTGATGATGGAGTTTATATACAGCAACCACTTGGTTTTGTTGCTGAGGGGATATCTAGTGGCAATGTATGTCGATTGCATTGGTCACTCTATGGTTTGAAACAACCTCCTCAGAACCTGATTTGGTAAGTACAACACAGTTATTTAGGAATTTAGTATGACTCGTAGTGAAGCTGATTGTTGTGTTTTATCAACATTCAACTTCAAGTTCGTTTATTTATTTAGTAGTTTACGGTGACAATGATCGTGATGGTATCACTTGTCTAAACATCATCTCTTTCGACACTTCCAGACAAATAATTTGGGTAGATTGAAGTTATTTTCTAGGTATTGAGGTCCCTCAGCCTAGATTAGGTATTGTTTTCTTTTTTTTTATGACAAGGGAAACCTGCAACCGCTACCCTTTGGGTGCGCACAGAGTAAAACCCCCACACCTATGCAATAGCTTGCAAACCACACAGGAGAGGTAATCCACACCAGGACGAGCTCAACCAAGAAGGCAAACCTCTTGCTTTCGCTAGCAAAGGGTTTCAAACTTGAGACCTCCAATGTGGAAGTCCCAAACCCAAACCATTGGGACACCCCGAAGGATATTAGGTATTGTTATTTCTCAACAAAAATATGCTTCAGAGATTCTTGAGGAGACAAAAATGATGGGTTGTAAACCCCTAGGCACTCCTATGGATCTGAATGTTAAGCTTATGCCAAGACCCATTGACACTCGAGGCTATAAGCAGATCATTGGATACACCAACGTTGATGGGTAGGATCACCTTCTGATAGACATTCTATGTCTGGTTATTGTATTTTAGTAGTGGGTAATTTAGTGCCTTGTTAAAGCAAGAAATAAAGTGTGGTTTCTCAATCTAGTCCAGAAATATAATATCAAGCAATAGCTATGACAACATGTGAGCTAGTTTGGAGCAAGTGGTTGTTCGGAGGATTGATGGAAATTAAGTGGCATAATCAAGTCGTTGCATCAAATTGGTGTCTCATGAGAGGACTAAACATATTGAGATAGACTGTAACTTCATCAGAGAAAAAAACTCTCAGGAGATACTGTTACAAAGTTTGTAAAGTAAAATGATCAGCTTGCATATATTTTCACCAAGTCCCTGGCCCTCGTATTAGTTACATTTGTAACAAGCTCGGTGTAATAACTTATATGCACCAGCTTGAGGAGGGTGTTACACAATCTCTGTATAAAATAGTATCTTGTGTCTCGCATTTATAGAGATATGAATTGTGTAAAGTATGCATATAAGTAGGGCTCAGTGTAAGACAATTAGTTAACACATCTTAATTGTGTTTTTTTTCATGTCTTCACTTCTCACGCACTCCATTCTTAAGATCATGTCCAATAATTCATGTACTATGCTTGTTACATTAACCTCAAAGGCTTTGCAAGCCTTTACCATAACCAGCTTTGTCCATTTTGATATGGAAATTCTTGATAGCGTTTGAACTATTTGTTGATTAATAGAATTGTCACCATACCATGGAAGAGAGTGTCATTGTAAGATTGAGATGAATAATCAAATCTTGAGCCATGTGTTGGTACTAAATCCATGATTTGTGGTGAAATTGAAGAAAAATTCAATTCATGAGGCAATTCTCCTTCTCATCAACATTGCAGCTGCTTGGGAAAATGCTCCCCTCTGAGTCCGTGTAAGCTCCAGTGCATGGAGCTTAATGGATAGAGGGTCGAGTGTAATCCTTGGGGAAAGAGTGTCGGGTTTAGGAAGGCATGGGTCTTGGGCTATCAATTTAGCCTTCTAGATCTGCTTCTCCTTTTTTCTTCTTTTTAGGCCTGTAGTATAGACAGTATAGTATACCTGGTCCATTTTCTTTGAAATAGGAGGCCAGTTCTCTATTTAATTCGTCCTGAAATATTATTTGTGATTTGAGGCCCCACCTCTTTGGCATGTGGCTTTTTTAAAAAGGCTAGTGGCACGTGTTGTAGATGTGGCCAGACCTCTCTAGGGATTTGACGTGTGCAAGGCTCAATACACAAACCCCTTCACTAATGGCAATACCTTTGTCGCTGCAATCTGCCTTCCTGACGTGACCCATTACTTTGTGTGACCATCTGAAATTTCATAACTCCATTCTCCGTCAATCAATTCTAGCTTACTCCGAAGACTTCCAATTGATTTGTTGATACAAATTCTAAATAAGTGAAGATGAGTCTTCTTTTTGGTATCTTCATCAATGTCAACAAAGCCACCTCCGCACAAATCACCAATAACTTTAAAGGAACTTTCAGACCAAGCATGGACTAGAATTCCAAATACTTTTATCCATCTATAGTCAGATTTTGAATCCGTCATTGCTAACCCTGTAACCAGCAAACACAATTCCGGAGATAACATTCTGCCTTTCCAGTATCAATCTTGCGCCTTGATTCTAAATGCTTCTTGACGAGAAGGCATTTTGAAAAAGAATTGATTATGCGCAATTGGTGTCGACAGGTCGACAGTCACCTTCCATCTGTTTAGAAACCATTTCTGAACAACCTTTTGATTTGGAGATATGTTGAAAGGATCATAAAATTTCCCAAATAGGCATTGGTAAGAAGATGGGCGTTATTTGCTTCAGCTTCTAGACTGATTTTCATTTTGTTTTGGACTGCTACAGCACCATTTGTCTCCATTGAAGGCCAAAGCTCTGGATTTGCTACTTCAAAACAAATTACTGCCTGATTCTGGGGTTTCCATTATGTCGCTGGTGGTTGTGGTCTCCATAGAAATCTCAGGATTTTGTCTGTAATGTCACACCATCCTCCATTGTCAATAATTTCTAGAATGATCACGAAACGATTTCCTGTCACCCAACCACACCTCAATTTGAATAAACCTACCATAACTGTTAAGCTCTGATAAGGTATGTATAGGTAGGCCTCTATCTTCCTACCCCATCTAACGCAAAGACTACCCTTTCCCTGTGAAGCCTCTTTCAAAGCACCACATACCCAACCTCAAGTTGCTTTCGTAAGATTCTGATCTTGCTAATGAACCTTCTGCTGCGCTTCTAAAGTAAAAACCATCTTACCCGATCTTCGCTAATGTCGATTAATTCAAATGACTTATCTCTGGCTGAGAATAGGCTCTCCCCTCCTTCATGGAGGAGAGAAACTCATCAAAAAAGGACCAATCCAATTAGAAAAGGTGTTTTTTGAAAATTAGCTCATTTCCCAGATGAGAAAAATTTTGAAAGGGAAATGTATTATAGAATAAGGTCTCAGTTGTAGAAAAAAGAAATTTATAAAAGATAAATCTCTCAAAAAACAAGTTTCTAAAACTTAATCAGGAATTCCTTGGTGTCTCTACCATTTACTGATCTTGCTAAATTTGAGAGATCAAGTGCGTTATGACAACAGAGTTTTTTAGGTGTAAAATAAAAGATATTGCAATTCGAAGATGGAAAAGACAGTAGCATAGCTAAACTTACACTATAAAATACAACTACCAAATCTCCTTACAACTTATGAAAGACAAAATATAGTCCCTTCACAATCCAACAAGGAATGAGACCGTTGCAACAACAACAACATACCCAGTAAAATCCCACAAGTGGGGTCAGGGAAAGGTAGAATGTACGCAAACCGTACCACTACCTCGAGGAGGTAGAGAGGTTGTTTCCAAAAGACCCCCGGCTCAAGTGCAGCAAATCCAAGTACAAAGAAGAAGGAGACAGTGAAGAAACTATAGCAAGTAACAAGGAAACAGTGCAAAGTCTACCAGAAGGGAGCAAAACAACAACAAAATAGTGCGATAATCGAAACACAATAAACAACATACTAGGATTGTTTTTTATAAGAGGCATTGTGAAATCATTAAATTAAGCATTTATGAAAATGAAAACTTACGATTCAGAAGCTGAGGCGCTCCTATACCCCTGCCACAAGAAATTAGATCACAAGATTTTGTACAATCAGTAGAGATCCAGCAAACCATTTTACGGCATGAAGAGATAATTAGACAATACTACATGTCTCAACACAAAAGCTGGTTTGCCTTCTTTAAGACACTATCACTTAATGATAACCATTAGAAAAAGATCAAAAAACACAAAAGAACTTGTAATCACTAGAAATCCCGATAAGACAAGCTATAAGCATACCTCTAATCTGGTAATAAATACAGGTTGGCCCTGTCTCTGACCAGATAAGTTCCCCTGCAACATTTTCATTACAAATTATCAGGAGTACTTCATTAACATCATACAGAAATGTAGCTTCCTGTAGGTAACTTCTAAAAGAAAACAAGATATGGGAAAACATGAACACGGTCGGGATGACGAAAAATTTATACCAAAATAATCAGAGTTCTTGAAAAGAACAGGCAGTAAAAAAAATTGAATAAATATCAACCCCGTTTCTCATTATTGTATATAACTTGCATACTATCACTATTCAAGGGTATAGACATATCCTCAGTAAAAACTATTAGTTCAAAATTGTGTTCTTACAACCTCAAGTATGATTTTGATGGTTCTGCGCGAAATCTCAAACAACCATTTCTTTCAGAAGTTATAGTACTTGGTTATGTATCAGAATAAGTTCTACCCTCATCCCGAAACATCAGAGCAACCATTAGTAATTCAGCAATATTATGTTATGGTCCAAGCAACTCAAACTGTAAGGTGCCTTAGGAAAACTCAAAACAATGCAAGTTGCCTTCTTTCAAAAAAAAAACTTACGAAGCATTATAGGCCTGAGCTATCTTTTACCTCATCGAGATAACTATACCAGAGTAAAGAAAGCATTAGAGGAAAAAACAAAGCGAAAGAGCCAGCTGAATTCAAATTATTACCCCTCTCAACTATATGCATATCACTGAATTCAACAAAAGCAAAAACTACATTGCTTATCTGGTAGAACAATTGCTACGTGCAAACCCACATGGTTAGTTTTAGCTTACAATTTTGGCCTAGCCCTTAGCATCACAAGATGGCAGGTTTAGAACTTCACTTTGGCTGCCTTACTGTTCTAAAAGAGTACTCATCTAGCAAGCCTAAGTGTAAAATTCTGCAACATTTACCCATCAATGTGGAAGCTTAATCAGACTACATTTTGCATGGAAACACTTTTGTTTCAGTTCCCCAAAAATGTAATTTGGAAGCACCAGCATGAAATATACAAATTTAAATCATCCTCATACTTACCCACCAGTCCACCCACAAAATCAAACTCCATCTTACTTCTTAGTATTGTTCCTTCATTTTCTCTGTAATATTTACATCTGGCACATTAGGTTCAACTTCTAAGACAAACATCTGAAATGAATCAGAAAGAAGGAACCCAGCAAATAAACACGAGGTAGCGGCTAGGGGTGAAAAGACAACTAAGATTGGAGATAGCCGATTTTCCACAAAATCTATTTATAATTGAGCATATATTCATTTCCAAATCCACTTTAAAGATTTCTTTGCCAATTTACAGAGTTCTCAGGAAATTACTCAAATACCCCTCTTAAATATAACTGCATTTTAATAATCAAATAATATAGGCAACTGGATATCAAGCACCCCAAAAACATCAATTTAGACATTAACAATTGTGAATCCAACAACAAAATGAAAGGATGAGACTGGCTGAGATACATTAGCTGGTGCCCAGAGAAATGGTGCAAATATCGCAGTCAATGGCAACCCACTAGATCCTATCAGGAGCCCATTAAAGTTCCCCTTAAATCATAATCACCATATATATGGAATAAACACTTAACAGTTACTACTATCATAAAATAATCTTTGGCATTGTGACTCGGAATTGTTACATTGAAATGACTACATTGTTACACCACAAAACAGAAGAGAGATAGACAGAAAGTTTGTCAAAAAATCACATGTTAATGGTGAAAAACAAAAAGAAAACATAAAATCCCATTTTTGTAAGCATCAGATGTAGAAATCTCAGCAGATATTGTACGGCCAAATGATTTCGTAATTAGAGACTGATTGATTTAAAGCAAAATAAGAAGTGCCAGCAGAGAACATCAAGAAAATATAAACTATGACATTCTTAAAGAACACATATATATGATTCCTATTTTATCTGTTGTTCAGACGATGAAAATTTAAAAGGATGAGTTAGTTTCTATAGGAAGTTAGGAACAGAGTTCGCAGCCCAATTGCAGCCTTTCCACTGATTAATCAGTCTTACCTCCCAAACTTTTACATATTTTGATTGAGCTGATGGCAATGTAGCAGATGTTTGCTGTTGAGATAGAGGCATGTTAGCTGATGTGCTGTTCACGCCAACAGGTTGCATGCCTGGTTGTCCTTGTTGAGACATCCCTGGAGTAGGCATCATTGTGCCAGTTCCAGAAGGCAAACCAGTTGCACCCAGCCCAGTCAGCATATTTTGGTTCATCCCTGTCCCACTTGGCATCATTTGTGTGCCTGGTAGATTACCTTGGCTCATTCCAGGAACTGTTTGACCAGTCATACTAACACCTCCTTGGTTATTACTCAAAGGCTGTGAAATGCTAATGTTTGAATTCCCAGACATACTGGGAGCAGTTGAAGTGAATGAAGAAGGAGCTGAGTTTTGCGTATTCTGTACACTTCCTGCTAGTGGAACAGCCCCAGTCATTGTTGTCACACCTGATTGCCCAGATGATAATACACTTTGAGAAGCAGGGACGGAAGATGCCATTCCACTAGATATCATACTTGAAAGCATAGGGGTGCCACCCATAGATTGCAGTCCTATAGAAGTTCCCCCGGCTAGCGCTTGGCGTGCCTGAGCAACATCGTTCAAGATTTTGACATTTGCTGCTGCTGCAGCAACCGGACGTAAGGACTGAGTCATAACACTGACTATGGGTTTCATCTCCTGAACATTCTCAGTATGTGATGCCATCTCCTGAGAAACAGAAAGAGGAGAAGAAGTTTGCAAACTTGGAACAGGTTGAAGAGCAGGACGAACAGACGGAATATGTGAAAATGCAGGTCCAGTCATGGAGGTCACAGTGTTGGGCTCCTGAAAACAAATGTTATAATATCATAGCAACAATGAAAATATCTGTGTAGCAAGCAGGTGTACAAGTTGTTGAATCTTACAATTTTTACAGTTGCAGGAGGAATATTTCCAGCGGAAATTGGTGGTCGACTCATAACAGATACATTTGCTGAGAGGTAAATAGAAAAGAAAATCAGTATCCCTCCAACAATATAATTGCAGAATAATATATATATCCCAGCATACTCTATATTAGAATACAGTAATACACAAGAGTATCTTTTAAAACATTGATCCAGTCTGCATCCTGTACCAAAGGAAATTGATTTATTTTTTTGGACTTGTATTAACTAAAACTGTAATTTTAGAGAGTTCTCAACATTATGTAACATAATTAATCCTCAGATAAAATAAAAAGATGTATAAATGTAAAAGAAGCCAAAAGTATCATCACCATGTGTCCACATTTACACCTCAACCAAATTAAGGAAAGACTAGGTGAGGGATAAATTGCAAATTTTAGCATAGACAGTAGACACCACAGCTGCATTAAGAGTTGAACAGTTCAGCAATCAGTTGTCTATCCAACCGATCGTGCTTGAACACCAAAAATTGAAACAAATTACACAGAACGAAATGGCACAGTAGAGTGAAACCATTCCCAACATATATCAGGATGAATAAAGTTTAAATAGTGGTTTTACTTGTTTTTCTATGGGTTAAACGTTTTGTCTATTCAACAGCTTGACCCTGCCAACTTCAAAATGAAGTAGGGGATATTATTGTTAGTTTTCCTCTTTTGCACATTTGGACTTTGTTAGTTTTTAGGTATACTTTCACAGTATTGTAAAGTGTTCCACACTGGACAAGTATTAATATCCTCATTGTAAAGTCTGTTTATAAAGGAATAGAAGTGTGAGAAACTAAAGTCACGCATTCCCAAAAACTTTTTCCCCGAGTTCTTTGGTATTAGCGTGAAAAATATCCACTGTGCAACATACAGCAACTTCAGCGAGAGAGAAACCGTCATCCCGCAGTTATTTCTGGTGACAGTAAAGTTGTCTGCGTCAAAACTATTTTTCATCGGTGTTGTGCACAGTGCAATACCAACACCACCACAAGTCCATCAGCGTCTGGTGACCTAGTCCCAACAAACCCCACCGGCAAAGACCATTACACGCGCGGGTGACAGACCAGAGAATTCCAGCGAGATCAAGCCATATGTTGGTGCCTGTGAGGTTTTTTGGCCATCCTACAATGACGCACTTTCTTCTGTGATGCTCGTCAGGCCATTCTGGCCACAGAACACCACCTTCAAGAGACAGCTTCAATTACTGGCGACTCCCAGACTTCCATCTTTTATCCTTGAGGTCACCTAGCCTGTCTGAGTCCATCTCAAGCAGTGTTTTTGAAAGCAAGACGCAAAAAAACCGAGACCAAAACACTAGTGGTCAATGAAGTGGGTTGAGAACCATGAGGTCTCGGGTTCAAAAATCCAGCAGAAATAAGAACACTAGGGTTATTTCTTCTCATCTGTCTTAGCCTTGGTGGTGGGAAGTGATAGTCATCCCGTGGAATTAGTCAAGGTACACGCAAGCTGGCCCAAACACCACAGTTATCAAAAAAAAAAGAAGAGAGAAGTGAAGCACTCACATCAAGTGAAGTGCGTTTTTATACAATTAAAATAATCAATTATACAAACTGAAAAATAATCTTTAATACTATTGAAAATTGAAGGAAAATTTACTGACTAATCAACTATACAAACTGAATTTATAACTATTTAATACTTTTAAAAAAGACAGAACGAAACAGAAAAATTATATAAACTAAAAAATAAAATAGCAGCAACTTCCCTCTTCAGTCGACAGATTCATAGAAAAAGAAAAAAACAATTTCTTCCCGACCAGTGAAATTCGAACATTTTCAAAGAAGGAAAAAAACCAGCTTCCAACACCAACCATTGAAATTCGCAGGTCGAAGAGAAGCAAAAAAAACAGCTTCTTGCCCAATGAAATTCAAACTTTTTCAAAAAAAAAGCAGCATCAATGTTACCAGTTTCTAAAAAAGAAGATGAAGCATCAGCTTCCAAACCTAATCCATTGAAATTCAAAGGAAACGAGAAGAAGTAAGATTACCTCTTTTTTTCGAGATTCTTGAAAAGAAACCAAGGAAGTTCAAGGAAGAGGAGTAGGTATCTAGAGAGAACAGCAAAAATGTTCACTTCTCCTAAATTTGAAACCTCTCTTTCTTCTTCAAATTTGTGGACAAAGAAGCGATTGTTTCATCGCTTTGCATTTCATAGACTAAGCGTTCACTTCTTTGATGTTATCTCACCTCACCGACAAGAAGCGGTGTACCTGTGCTTCTCGTTGCTTTAAGCGATGAAGCGCACACTTCTGATAACACTAATCCCAAGTACTTTCTATATCTTGCGATCAACAGATCTACCTTTTCAGGCGATTCCAATCACAAATCCAGCTAGATCTAGCTTTTCCAGCGACATCTCTAATACGCTCTTGCACTTTGGGGTTCGATTGAAGTCTCTAGTTCACCAAATTCACTGTTCAGATATTTCAACTACTTTCCAACTATTTTTTTGGTAAATCAAAATCTTTTCCAAAGTACGCACTGAAGCTGCTTTCTTGGGAATCCATTGTGGATATTTACTAATCCTGTGTTAGAACTCTCTTCAATCCAATATTATGACGCTTGGTTGGATGTTTTTAGTTCCAAAAACAAGGATACGGAAACTAAGCCCCATGATTACTTCATAACCTTCCATTGGAGGCTCTAACTATTTAGCATGGGCCTCTTCTGAAAGGAGGAATAGTATCTCACTGAAACAGCTTTCACGCTACTCCAACAGCCACTTGTTTAGTTGCAATTTCACTGCTCGTGATGTGATCAATCCTACACCTTCCTTGCCATCATGTATCATGTTCCACAATCTCCCTCTTCCACCTCATGTCTATGGTAGTACTTGTTTTATTCATAACCTAACTACTAGACGTGATGAGCTGGCTCTTCGAGCCATAAAATGTTTCTTCCTTTAGCTCTAGGGCTATCCTGCCTTTTTGATCAGGAAAGGGAGGATGCAACACAAGGACTTCTCAGGGGGGGGGCACCCATCCTACTACTATTCAATGCCCAAGCACGCTTAACTTCGTAGTTCTGATGGGATTCGATGCTCAAGGGCTATCAATTCTATTCTCCTGACTTTCATTGGTACCTGATTTATGCAGTTTAGACACTTATTTCACTTCCTTCTCTTTGGACCTATCTGAAGTCTTTGTTGTCTTGTTCGCGATCTTGCCAACACCAATACAGCTTATCTTACCAATTACTCGGAGACTCCAGCTCCCTCTCCTCCTAAAACACAGCTAGCATTGTTGCCGCTACTCACATATTATCTTCACCAACATCCTCTACCGAGTACGATTAATTCACAATTTGTTCTAGGTCCTTTTTAACTGAGGATCCACCTCCACCTTCTAGTCCACTTACTGTTGGTCAAAAAGGAATACGCTCTAATCGTAATCCTGCTCACTTATACCGGTTTGAGTTATCATCGCATATCCCCATCACATCATGCTTTCACTTCATATTTATTCAGTGTTTCAATTCCTAAATCTACTGGCAAAGCTCTATCCATGCAGATCGGAGACAAGCAATGATTTAGGAGATTTATGCTTAACACTCATAGTGTCACTTGAGAACTTACTCCTCTTCTTCCAAGTAAATATATTGTCGATTCTTTGTGGGTGCATACAGTAACAGATTTTTTTTTTTGATAACTGTGGTGTTCGGGCTAGTTTGCGCACACCTCGACTAATTCCACAGGATACATGTCACCTCCCACCAGTAACATATATCACATTACTATGTCCGCCAAGGCTAGAACAGATGGGAAGAAATTAGACTTTTTATAAGCGTGGTGTTCGGCCATTGGATACCTGCCACATCCCACTAACAACAAGTTTCAGTTAACTATGTCCACCTAGGCTAGAACAGATGCGAAGAAATCTAGATGGTTAAATTGATTGACTTCAGGCCCACTTTCTGGGTAAAGGGTAACTGCAGATAAATGTTCTCGACTACTGTGCTATTTTTTCTCCTATTGCTAAAATTGCATCTCTTCTTTTTTTGTCCCTGGTAGTTATTTGCTATTGAACCCTTCATCAGCTCGTCATCAAGAAAGTCTTTCTTTACGGTGATCTAGAAGAGGAGGTATGAACTAACCGCCAGGCTTTATTGCTAAAAGGACTCTACTGGACTTGCATGTTGATTGCACCTATCTTTATATTGTCTAAATCTGTCTCCTTGTACATAGTCTGGCAAGTTCAACAAACTTATACAAGCGATTAGCATGATTAAGAGTGAAGCTGATAACTTTGTATTTTATCGACACTAGGCCTTAAATCTATGTTCGAACCAAAGCTAATCACTTTGTTTATGTTGATGATATAGTTATCACTTGCAGTAATCAAGAGGGCATTAACAGCTTGGAACAATATCTCTTTCAGCAATTCCATACAAAGGACCTAGGTAAATTCCGGTATTTCCAAGTTTTGAGGTAGATTAGTCCAGATCAAGTATTGTCATTTCACAACAGAAGTGTTCTGGAAAGCGAGAAAAAGCGACAAGAAGAACAGGAATAGAAAAATAGACCTAAAATCTCGTTTTTCATAAAGCGACACTTCACGCTCGCCTCGCTTCTCGCTTCTTCTACTGAAGCAAGCGCTTTTTTCATCTCACTTCGCTCTAGCGCCGTAAGTTGAGTGTGTATGAGATTGCCATAAGACCTCCCTCTTGGAAACTGGCTAATCAAAAGGGGGCAACCCATTTTACTTTTTAAAAAATTTTCTGCTTTCTTGCCTTACTATATTATGGTAGTACAATGTTTTGCATGAAAAAATACAGTAGATGAATATTAATTCGCTGTAAAATTATTTATTTGAATTATCATATTTCCTATCAGACTAAGCATAAATGCTTTTTCCATGTTTCAGTATACGATTAACCAACATGTTAACTAATTGATAACGATAAATTGGATCGGATTTTGCTCTTTTTACTGATGAGAATTGCGACTTATAAACTTACATGGATCAAACAATTACTAAAAGATGGAGTTTGGAGAAGCTACTCAAATGGAGATTGTTTGTGAGAATCATGCTGCACTCTATATCGCCTCAAATCTCGTTTTCCATGAGACAACCAAGCACAAAGAGATTGGTTGTCACTTTCAAAAGATACTTTTAGCGGATATGGTCACAAAATTTGTAAAGCCTAATTATTAGCTCGCATTAATACTTACCAAGCCTTTCCCCAGGCCCTCGAGTCTCAAGTCAGTTATATATGTACAAGCTCGGTATGCATGACCAGCTTAGAAAAGTATAAATATCCTCATTATAAAGTCTACCTATAAATAGATAGAAGCATTAGACATTGAAGTCACACATTCCTATAAACATTTTCTCTCATGTTCTGTTTTTTTTAAATGAGTAAGAATAAGTATTAAAGCACTGTGTATGTGCTGATTACAAAAGAGATATTGTTAGCCCTATTCAAAAGTTCTATGCTAGGGATGGGGAGCTATCAAAATCCAAAAGAGACTCAGGGAGCTAACAGGGGATAGACTGCTCCAACTACTTAAAGCAATTAAAAATTGAACTTTTAGGGAGTGCAAGGAGTTGCTAAATCATCAAAACACTTCGGTTCCTTTTCCTCTCGTGTTCTATTTCTCACTAACTTATCTCTTGGTGTGCATTCCTATATTTCTATTCACAAAATTACACTGCCAAAATGGAAGTGCAAAGAAAGAGCACGGAAATGAATAAGGTAATATCAGGCTGAGCAAACGCTCCTACAGAGTCAGTATATGATAAAGGTGGATAATAAGTTCAAAAACAACTAACAAACCTGCTGAATTAGAAATTGATTGTGGGCCAGAAACTGGAAGAACAGAAGACACATCCATCTTGACAGGACTATGATTTGACGCCAAATTGGTCATTCCAGAGCGACTGAAAGCAGCACGAGCCTCGATGAAGTTTTCGGATATCAAAACAAGAAAGTTTGGATTCTTAGTCGTATCAATGGGCGGGTCAGCTGCTCGTGGATTGTGTTTTCCCTGTATCCGACAAAGTTCACACTTGGTATTAATTAAAATGAGAAGTTGGAAAATGGGGTCTTCCATTTTTCATATCTCTGGCACTAAGACTAGCAGGATAACAGTGTGTGCAGCGTGAGGAAGATTATAAGGTCCTCTTCCTTTCATGAGAGACAGAACCTACTGTCAAGAATCATGAAATAACAGCATGAAGATAAGTATCATGGAGGATTCCAAGGCAATTTTAAACGATAAATACTTTATCCACGATGCCTTAAAAGGTTGATCATATTTAAGCACTTATGAAGGCTAAATGATTCTGCACCACTATAGGATGCTGCATATTCTCAAACTGGGACTCCTAAAATGAAAAAGACATAAGTTAATGGAGGATGCCCCTGTGGAGCTTATGGATATTCTTACTTCTGATGAACAAGCATCGAGTTTGAAACAAATGGAACTATAAAGTCCACTTGCATCGCCTTGCTCTATTTAAAACTAAGTGGTAATGTCATGCGGTTCCATCATAAATTCATATTTTTTAACTAGTGAAATACTCTCCATGACATAAGTATTGAGAGAGTGATAAGTGCTCCAAAGATTACTCCATTAATGACATTCCAAGAATATATAATATGCCGTACACAAATCATTTATAATCATGTTGTAAATATATGGCACCTGGGCCTAACTCAACCTCAAGCTAGTCATGAGAGGAGGATTGCCCAAATCCATATAAGAAGATCACTAGTCCATTCCCCAACCAATGTGGGACTCTAACCCACTCTAACTCTCCCCCTTCATGCCCAGATCCAAATGGAGCATGGACCCAAAGCCCAAACGGGGATTGACCTGGCTCTTATACTGTGTGAAAAATAAAGGAGAAAAATATTATTGAATTGTGTATCTACATTATTACATTGAGACCTATTTATAGACACTACATTACAATCCTTAGCCAAGTAGGATTCTATATACTATTCTTATTCCTATTCTAATTCTAACACATGTAACTTGCCCCAATCCTAAGCATAGAGTCATGAGATAAATGAGTCACAAAGTCAGCAACTTTCCGGTTCAAGAGAGAGTAATAACATTGTTTCTGTCGAGGTCAGACAGAGCATGCAGGAAGTCAATCAGCAACTAGGAGAAATTGAAGACAGTAAATATTGTAGGTCTCAGGAACAAAGAAGAGTCAAGTTTCAACACAATACAAACAGGCTTTGAACCTAATAAACAAAAAGGAAAGAAATCAATGAAGTTGGCCACAGTTACCGCATCATATATAGCTCTTAGTTTTGGAAGCTTTTTTGGGCATAGAACTGACAGGGAAATGGAACACTGCAAGGGAAAGAGAAATTTGTCAGCAAAGGATGAAGCAGAATACTTGAGGGGAACGCCAGGCTTTTAAAAAGTAAAAGGCCTTAGATCAGTACCTGAGGGAATGCCTTTGCAACTGTCTCAGCATCAGATAGTCGACTATCTGTTTGTGCTTCAATATTTTCGTTCTGCTCCAGTTTCTGCATCTGTGGTCGATAAACTGGTGTAGGCAACGGATAAGGGTTGCTTCCAGAAATAAGTATGCAATGTTTTTTCCCTTCCATGTTTTGTTGACTTTGGTTACCATTTAGTACAGAAAACATCTGAATGAAGCATCAGTTTAGTTACATATATATGTTAATAAGTATAAACAAAACAGAGTACATATTCTGTAGGCAAGTTACTAAGGAAAACCAGGAGCAGCTCATTCTTTACTGCGATTCAACACACCTCAAGACTATTGTGTGCTCTATATGATCAAACATCTTGCAGAACAGCTTAAGAGCAGACTAGAGGAACTTCAAGTAAACCTTAACATCAGGAAAAGGAGAGATAAAATACTAACTTATCAAGGCCCACATGTAAATCAAGAGAGAAATTTCCCTCACTCTACCTTTCCTGCAGGACTCAAGGTTAATCCAATCAAACTAAGTTGTGAGACAGTCACTCTTGGGAAATGATTGGATCAAACTGAATCAACATCAACAACACACCCAATGTAATCCCACAAAAGTGGGGTCTGGGGAGGGTAAAGTGTACGCCGACTTTACCACTACCTTGAAGGTAGAGAGATTGTTTCAAATAGACCCTCAGCTCAAGGAAAATACAAACCAAAGCAGTATAGGGAAAGAAACATAGAAATGGCGAAAGTCCTGTCAAAATATATAGATAACCTATCAAATTACCCTAAACAATAGTCATAATAGGATAAAACAATAATAGAAGTGAAAAAAAATCATAGATACTAACCAAACTCAAAGGACAAGAAACCACAAGAGTAATACCACGACTAATAGTACACTTTATATTATAGAAGAATAAGCGAGACAATGCTCAACTATCTAACTAATCTCCTACCCTAATTTGTGTCCTCCACAAACTCCTATCTAAATTCTAAGATCATGTCCTCAGTAAGCTGAAGTTGTGTTATGTCTTATCTAATCACCTTGCTTCAATATTTCTTTGGCCTACCTCTACCTCTCTTGAACCATCCATAGCCATCCTCTCACACCTCTAAACTAGGGCATCCATGCATCTCCTTTGCACATGCCCACACCATCTCAGCCTCATTTTCTACATCTTGTCTTCTATCGAGGCTATTCCTACCTTGTCATGGATATCTTCATTCCTAATCTTATCTCTCCAACTGTGCCCCCACATCCATCTCAGCATCCTCATCTCCACAACTTTCGTTTTTTGAACATGGGAGTTTTTGATTTTGATTGGGAACAAGTCTTTTGACATAATAGAAACACTAAGTGATTCGGAAAGACAACATCAGGAGATAGGTACTACTATTGGTATAGAAGCTAATGATAGTCGCATCGAATAGGACAAGGAAGAGAGAGAAGCTCTCTCTTGGGAATTGTGCAGACCATCAAACTTTTTTCGTTGTCGCCTTCTCCAACATCTTTCTAGTTCCAATAGAAAAGAGAACCTTCTTCACATAATGTGAAAAGTTATTCTAACTAATCGTAGAAAATGAAACCCACAGCCGATATTTCACAATCATAGAACATGGTTGCAGATTCACTAGCAGCATTAAAATAGATTATCAAAATCTCAGATGGGTATGCAAGGCACTTAAGGTTGTATCAAGTTTCACGGGGGATGCATGTAGAAGATGGGGCAGGAAAATACAGGGTACACATTCAGTGTTTATCATAATTTCAACATCTATGGGCGCTTTGCAAGGATGCAATCATGGCTTGGGGACACAAAATCCTCTATTGTTATTCCTGAGACAACATAAAATGTGGGCTAGTATAGTATTGCTAACAAAAAACTGAAGTTCAGGGGCAACCCTTTCAATCTGATCCGCCATCTTTTCAAAGAGGACGACAAGTCCTTTGCAAAGGCAGCTAACAAAAATGAAATGGCTGAGAAATCCCCACAGTTGCTGGTGAAAGATAATACCACTCAAGAAGAAAAGCACAAATTCCTATCCTGCTGTCTTATTGGGACCTTCAATGATCCCTTTAGTCCAAACCCCAACAGTCAAACTATACAGAAATGGATTATTTATTAATAGATGGATGATCACGATTGGCTCACCATATCATCACTTTCTCACAATCAATTTCTTTTCGAGCTTCCATCAAGACAAGAGGCAGAGTGAATTAAGGTGGAACAATGATTTTGGAATGGATGAAAGTTGACATTAAAAAGTGGTCCCTAGTTCAGATGTTAGATCACTGAGCAAAGTTCTGAACACAGATGGATTAGGGTTTTGGGTATCCCTTTGCATGTGTGGTCCTTGGATGACAATCTAACCACACTTTCCTCAGGTCAAATGCCTATCGATCCTGGCCTGATAAGAAAATGGTTGTACTCACACTTGCCTTAACCTAATCTACTTGGATCTCGGACTCCATTTGATTAAGGCAGACATTCATTCCCTTCATGTAAAGGAAGAGTTCATCAGAAGTCATCTCTTTGATACTGGCTATTCTTTCTACCTAAACTTGCAGCTTCTTTCATCAAAGATACGTGTGAGCTAATTTTCTCACTAAACCCCTCTCCTTACAGTCAAGTGGCTTTCAACCTCACTTTGATCTTCTCTATTGTTTTGGATGTAAGGTTCCTAATGTTCTAACTCAGAAAGTATAGTCGTTCTCTCTTCCTGTCCCTTTGGCCAAGCCACTGTCTCTTCATTTTTTTAATTTTTTTTTTTAGATCAAGTAAATGTATATTCATATAAACATAGTCAAAGGTCTGGTTGTATACAATGGATATACTAAAAGGTAAAGAATCTACAACAAAAGATGATTCTTAAAGAATTCCACCCAATCTTCTACACAATTGGGAACTTTATGGGTGCACCAAAAGAAAAAGGGGATTGAAGGCTACTTCTCAATGGAGAAAAGCTAGACTCTACCCCTCAAAAGTTCTCCTATTTCTCTCTTTTCACACCTCCCACGTTAAAGCTAATGGTACCAAGTTCCATGCTCTAAGTCTTCTCCTCTTCCTTCTCATCATCCAATTGAATGATAATTTTTTCACATTTCTTGACATAGCTCAAGAAGTACCAAACCATTCAAACATATCCCAACAAAACCTCATGGAAAGACCATAATGAAAAAGATGATGATCTACATCCTCTCCGCTTCCTTGCACATATAACACTAGCTGACGCAGATAACCTTTCGCTTTCTACAATTTTTCACCATCAATATCACCCCTCTAGCAGCTAGCCAAGTGGGAAAAAACACATTGTTCCACGGCACCTTGGATATCCAAACTATGTTACAAGGGAAAACTACCTCATTCCTAACCAAAAGTTTCTCATAATAAGGCTTATTAGATAACATTCCATTCTTCCCCACCACAAAGTATCTAGAATATCAACCGCCATTACTTGCTTATGCAGTAGAACCAACAATATTTTTTTTTTTGAGAATTAAAAAATTTGGACCATTTCTCGATTTGTGCGTGTCATCCTTGCGCAGGGGCCATGCTAATCTTCTCTGTATCGTTCCAATTTTATCGGATGTCCCCGACGGGACGTAGAACCAACAATATTTGCAACTCGATCATCCCCCCCGTCGTGGAAATCCCTCCTAAATCTCAAGTCCCAAAACAATCTCTCCATCTAGTAAACCCTAATTTGTTGTATCGTCAAGTCCATTCGGCAAGATATTTTGAGTAATCTTTGGAAGTCCTCTTCAGTAAAATATCCCCACACCACGTGTCTCTAAAAGTCAATCCTCCTCCCATCTCCCACCTTGAATGAGATGTTTACTTGAAAATCACTCCATCCTTCATGATATTTCTCCACAACCCACGCCCAAAACGCACAGTCACATCTCTAGTTCTCCAATCGCCTTTAATTGCCCCCATATTTGTCAAATATCACCCCTCTCCCAAAAGCATTAACCTTTACATGAATCTCCACAGCTATACCAAGCAAGGCCTATTTTACACCTTAAGTCTTTAATACCGAGCCCTCCCTATTTTTTGGGGATGTGACATTCTCCTAATGAACCAAGTAGAACTTCCTTGCCCCATCCGTTGTGTCCCAAAGAAATTTTTTTTGGATCTTTTCAAATTTTCCTATGACTGAAATTAGACCGAGAAACAAAGACAAAAAGAGGGAATGCTCTATAACGTGCTCCTAATAAGCACTTCCTTCCTGCCTGCTAATCTCTTTTCGACCCTCACAAGAATCGGATTCCACACCCTTTGATCCTTGTTTGAAACCTATAAGGGCAACTTTTTCATTGGATTGATGTCTGAAAAGTTTTCCTTCACACAACTGTTGTCATGTCCTACTATGCTAATTAGTTCTACTCTATTTTCCTTCCTTCGCCTAAGAACGAAGGGTTAGTGATTTCCCTTGTTCATAGGGGCAGCCCCTTTTTATCGAGTAGTCACTCTAGGCCTCTTTATGTCCCGACTCGGAAATGAACCCGATGGTCAATCTTTCACTAACTTGAGAGGTTCCAATTCAGGTTAAGATGGGTTATGTCGGGACTGATGAGGACACAAAAGAAAACACACCTTCTATGGACTCGCGTTTGTACCCATTACAAGGACAATGAACTTCCAAGGAAAGTGGATTTAATGGTGAGGGAACGGAAATTTGAAATCTCTTATGTTTATAGAGTCGCCAGAGAAGAAAAGCATCATCAGTGAAAGTCTTTGCGCTACTCCTATTATGTTATGATCCCTTAGGGAAGCTACACCTGAATGCCCACATTAGTCAACAAAAGCCTAATTTTTTAAATAAACTGGTTGGACTATAAGTCGAGAGAAGGGTCTGATAGCTTTAACTGCAAACCAAGCTTATTAAAATCTGGGCCAAAAATTTTAGAAAAGAAAAGGGTTGTGGAGGACAAAACTACTTAGATATAGAAAGCTATTGGGTTAGCCCAAAATATTAATATTACGACTTCAAATATTGAAGACATGATACAATACAGACAGCATCAAGGAAGCGAGGTTGATTGACGACTCATACTTATTTGAAGAAAATTTATTTGACAAGAGGGAACAACAACACTATAACATCTAGAATTGACAGGCTCCTACTCTCCATGGAGTTGGATGAAGAATTTAAATACATAAAGTTATCTCTTGGAAGAATCGAAAACAAAAGGTCAGCACTAATAAAGAAAGCACGTGAATTGGATAGAATCATAGAGGAAAGAGAATTGGGGAAGGAAGAACAATGAAGAGGCTAGTATTACAATGGAGCTAGAGGAAATAGCAAGATATGCGGAAATCTCATGGACAAAAGTCTAGGTAAATCTGATTGAAACATGGTGATAGCAATCTCAAGTTCGTTTAAAAGATGGTCAATGCACATAGAAGATACCACCAATTGAGAGACTCAAAGTGAAATGAACAATGAAGAAAGAGCCCAAAGAGATAAATCAGAGACAACCTGGCAAGGGGTGGTGAAAAGATGTGAAAAGAGGTTAATGTTGGAAGAGACAATATCTATCCATGGGGATCGTTTGATACTAATTAAAAGTGTTTAAATCTCAATCTTGCATATGTTATTTTTGTATTCCCTATGCTAATCAAAGTGGTAAAAAGCTCATAAAAAAGTTGATGGGACTTCTTGTGGAAAGGAATAAAACAAAGAGGAAATAAGGGGATTTTTGTGTGTGTGGGTGTGTGTGTGGGGGGGGGGGGGGAGGGGGTACGTGGATGTCCACTTTTAGCATGAATATCCGTGGTGGTGGAGGCTAGGGAATATTGATACAAGTTATGATTTACACTAGAACTTTAATCGGGGGTGTATATTGCTAGTGGAGACTAGGGAAGGAAGGAGTGTAGGAGGAAAAGGAAGACGATGGGGAAAGTAAAGTGTGAGTTAAGAAATTTTGAAGGAAGAAATTATTGGCCAGAAAAAATGGTGTCGAAGTCGATAACGAATTGGGTGAAGAGAATTCAAAATGGTGAAAAACAAAAATAAGATGAAACATATGAAAGGATGATAATAACCCTGGACTAGTGAACCAATTTGGAAGCAAAATTTGAACCGGCTCAGTGGTAAGTTTGGGTTGAACCGTGAGGAACCATCTGGATCGAAGGTCCATAGCATTTTCTCCAAGCTATGAATACTCTAGACCAATGAACTTTGTAATTCAGCGGCAATGCCTGAAAAAGACATGGCATGGCAATGTCTGATGGAGCTCTAAGAAGTACTTAAATGGAGGAAAATTAAGGGCAAAGGGAAAGGGGGGTGATGTGAGGCCCAAGAGAGCGTCAAAACTCGATGGACTCGCTTACTCTAGAAGTGAGAAAGGCAGATAACTTTAGTAAGGCAACTAGAGAGGGTTGCCTACGTTATTATTTCAAAATGGGCTTTCAGCATAACTTAGTGAGCTATCTACAAGAATTGGTGGTTATTCACCAAAACGTTATTCGTATTATTCTTTGCCTAACACATATCACATGTGATTCATAAAGGTCATTTCGATTATTGATATTATCCCATGACAACAATAGAGATGCAAAGTTCATTTTTTAAACATCTTAAAATCAATTAAACGCACCACTAATGCTTCAGCAAGTCCTTCTGCAACTGCAGCGTCATTGAAACCACCTCCAGAGAAAGGTATAGCTGAAAGCCACTGCAAAAAGGTATCCATGTCTCTTGTCCAGCCACTCCGCTGAACCAGGCAAGCTGCATAAAAGATAGTAGTATAGAAGAAGAACAGGAAATAAAAATGTCAAGCAAAAAGAAATAGAGAAAATATGTGTCTTGACAAAGAAAGAGCAGTGAGATACAGACTTGAAAAACAAGAATTCTTTTTGATACAAGATCAAAATTGAATAATCCCCTTCAAAGTTTTATGTTGCTGTGGCCACAATTTCTTTTTTCATTTTTCCTTTTTTCTTTATTTGGGGAAGAGAGTAGGGAGGGGAATATCACTGAAATTACAACAGACCATCAAATCCACTAGAATATCACTGAAATAAATCAATTTGAAAGTTAAAAAATTGAAATTGACTGTAAGCCGTTGTCAAAGAGGATTTATCAATCCTACGCGCATTGATAGACTCATGAAAGTCAGAGACAAATAATTCATAAATCATGGATCAAGAGAGTCGCAATTAAGTTATCTAAACTCTATGCTGAATAGAGAGATTTGGCATGTAAGAATCTCATTATTAGATAATTTCCACATCAAGGAGATTGTACACACCACATAGGAAACAGTCCTTAAATCATGGAATGATGCAGATTTCATCTGGACATACCATAAAACCAGTACTGAAATTTTTGTTTCCCCTGGTTGAGATTTCAGACTGGGCTAGAAAATGGTTTTAAGTGCATGACTCAACAAGCTCTCATGCTTGAGATTGCAATTAAATCAGCTAACAGAACCAGAAATTAAGAACAAGAAAAATACAAACCACTATAAGAACCATGTGTATTAAACATGACCAAGGAGACCTCCACATCGGCTGCAGATGATTTCTGGAATTTCAAAATGGAAGGTAAAATTAGCCTAGCTAGTAGAAGAACGTGCAATTAATTGCTTTCAACTCAGATAGCATGGAATACTGTTTTCTTTGTTATCAGCAATATGGAATGTAATGGTACATGCTTATTTGAGTTATAAATTACGTTGGTCATGATGAATATTGAGATATTAAATTTATTCGTACAGAATTGCCATCACATAAATACTAGAGAAGAATAACCAGTTTACAAAATGAGCCATTTAGAATATGCAAACCTGTGAAGTTGACTCCGCTCCAAAAAAGCACCTGCACAAATTACCAAAAGGCTATTACTCAGTAAACTTTATCTTGAATACTACTTGCAGGGTTTAGACCAACTTACAGAACATGAGATCGATAAATTAACACAGCTTCGATACATATTAGGTTACATATATACAATATATCAACAAACTATTAGGGGAAACAGAAAGCGCTTTAATTTTCTTTGTTTGGTGGCTGCAGGAGTAATGCTATCGATTAGGGCTTTAAAGTTCCATAAGCAGGTATCAGAGGGATCTAAACCAAAAACTCTACCAGGAAAAAAATTGAAAATAAGAATATCAAAGAAGAATGAAATGGATGACCAGTTAAAAGCGTACAATCATCATATAAAGTTTTAAGACAATCTTATTTCATTGAAAGGATGGAACAACCATGAACAAGCTCCATAGCAACACATTGGCAAATGAAAAAATTTCAGCATGTGTTGATTCAAATACTAAACAAACATCAAATTTTAGAAGAACCACACGGCATAGGTTTATGCATCAACCACTCAAGCAAAAAAAACTCTCAACTGTTTCATCTAAAAACTCAGAAAGCCAAAAAAAATAAACAGCCACAGTAAAGCTAGATAAAAGGAAGAGCTGAGTAGGTGAAGGAGGATAAATTCTCAGCCATTTGCTCAACAACACGTGTTTTAGCTTGCTGCGGCTCAGCATATTTGAGAAGAAACCCGAACTGATATCAATTCAAAAATTGGACGATCTCACCTTTCAGAAATAC
The DNA here is from genome assembly GCA_018342035.1 of Solanum appendiculatum. NCBI lineage: Eukaryota > Viridiplantae > Streptophyta > Magnoliopsida > Solanales > Solanaceae > Solanum > Solanum appendiculatum. Next base: position 345,719 of record JAGDQO010001184.1, read on the forward strand.
CAGTACAAGAAAGAACTAAGAAGCATCTCCAATGAAGAAACCTAACTGCAAATTGATAGAAATCTATAATTAAATAGACTAGCGATAGAAGGTCAGAAAGCAGGTCTAATTATCCCTCTCAGTATTCGACAAGAATTGTTAGCCAAAAGAAACCTGACTAATGTACCTTCCATGACTACAATAAGTTTTTTTCCTTGAACATGTTCTTCTCATTAGCATCCTGAGCATGCCCCTAGAGGGGAAACATATACATGACCTCAAGTGGCATATATCAACCTTGTCATGGACAAGGTTATATAGTTAATAACCAAAATGAGTTGCATCCACACCATATGGATAGAGGATTTTCCCTGGTAGTCTTGGAAAGACTATACTCCCATTTAAACATGGCAGTATATTAAAAACATCTCAATAGATCCTTCATTCGAATTGTGCCCAAATTTTCAAATTTAGATATGCATTTAAGATTTCTCAATAGTTAATCTTAAGTTTTAAAATTAAAATCTGCATTTAATACTTCTCCAAAGTTTATATATCTCACTAAGCATGGAATGTAGTGAGCTGGCAAGTCAACTAACAGAAGTAAGGAGACTAACAGTCTAAGAAATTGTGGGTCTCAATAAGTTCATTGGATTGAGAAAAATATGCCAGAAAGATAACTGTAATGCATGCATAAATAGTTGACAAAGCAATAATGTCTTAAACAGCATAATTCAATTAACATGGCTTCTTTTAGTTTCCTTCAACCCAAGAACAAAAGTAATATAATTGGAAGCTGTTTATCCAGTTTGTACTCCAAAAAGCCTATTTATAAACTACTTTTATTGCTGAAATGCCTCTTCTGAAAGAGCATTAACCTGGTTTACTTATCTTTTCATAGAAATCGCTTCATCCATGCAGAAGATTAAAATACACTGTTCATTCCAAGCTCCGCAGACTTTATTAACACGCGACCAAAAAGTTAGAGAAAAAGGTGAGCAACATTTTCGTATTAAATGATCATATTTCCCTTATTCACGCTTCTCTGTATACCTAAGGGCTTGGTCTATTTAATTTTTGTCTAAATAATTCACCATCATCGGATTTGCGTTGCCTAAAGGTTTCACTTTGACTATCTTCTCCTAAGTTTTGACTTTGAGGGGGTAAAATGTATATATTTTGTTATCTAGATGTGTCACATTTAGGTTGTCTCACATACTCATTGTCTATTGTTGCAGTGTTGCGTCTCTATGAGCAAGACTATGGTGCCACTATAAATACAAAATAAACACAGTAAATATAAATCAGTTAAGTAGTCAAAGCAGAGAGATAGAAGAGAGTAACCAAATTACTGAAATTAAACAAAGATCACGGCAGTTGAAACTTGAAAAGTAGAAACACTGATTGAGAGCCTTAAGAATTGAAAGATGAGAGAGATACGGGATGATGAAGGTTGCAAGAGAATTCATGGAGAAATAGTAATTGTGTGAACAAGAAATGGTAAGTAGGGTTTACGTTACATAGTTTTAGATGAAGGTTGCAAGAGAATTCATGGAGATTTAGTAATTGTGTGAACAAGAAATGGTAAGTAGGGTTCATTACATAGTTTTTTTTTATGAAAAAGGAAACCCGCAGCCGCTACCTCTTGGGTGTGCAAAGGGTAAAACCCCCGCTCCTATGCAATAGCTCATAAACCACCAGGAGAGGTAACCCGCACTAAGCAAGCCCGGTGTGATGAGCACGACCCAGAAGGGAAACCCCTTGCTTTCGCTGGCAAGGGGTTTCGAACTTGAGACCTCCAACATGGAAGTCCCAAGCCCAAACCACTGGGCCACCCCAAAGGATGCTACATTACATAGTTTTAGGCTATGTTGCTCGGACTCTTCAAAAATGTCATCAGGTGGGTGTCATCCTTCAAAAGTAGTGCATTTTTGGAGGATTCGACAAGGGTGCGGCAACATTTTTGGAGATTCCGAGTAACTTAGGTTTTAGGGTTTGAGAGAACCATGTAAACAAAAGATCTTATAAGAAGGGAGGGGTGGGTAAAGTGCAATGGTTGGAATTCCAATCATTGCAAACAACTACGAGTTCTTTAACCCCTGCCCCCCTTTGGGAATCAGAATTTTCGTAAGCCATTCATTCTTATGTTCTTTTTTCAGAGTTAAACTTCAGTATCAAGGCTTCAAAGTTTCCCTCATTAGTTTAGAGAAACTCAAATGCTATGTGCACATGATTATCACATAGAGAAATGGTATTTCCCGAGAATGGCATTTTCTCAATGATGTACTAGCATTGGAATGCAGGATTTTTCGTAAACAATATTTACGAAATTGAATAAATAAACAACTCATTTTTATAATAATAAAACATAATTGAAGTAGATTATTACAACTCAATGTATCCATAATAGAGGAGTCTGAGTCTCCAGTCAGGTCAGGAGTTGGATCACCTTAGCTTCTGACCTTAATTTTGTTAACCAAAATTATAAAATTCGTATAAACGTTGAGGTTTTAATTCCCATCCTAAACTAGGGAAATATAACCGATCGACAATACAACAATTTATCCAAATAACGAAAATTAATGGCTGAATTCTGGATGAAATACTAAAACAAAAATGGTAACAAGTAGAAAAAATAAAACTGAATTTAAATTGATGAAAATGGGTACCGGATAATTTTATCAAGGTAATCGGAAAGGATGGTTTTCCAGTAAGGGCCCAACGCAGCAGTGCCTTCAACGGCGACGATCAGTTTGTCCACCATCTCTGCTTTAACCAACTGCTCGACTTTCCGTTTCTACGTCCAAACTTGTTTCGTTTATTCTTTTCTTTTCTTAAAAAATAATAACTCTTTAACAATAATAATGTTGTACAGCAGCCAAAGACTACAAAATGTTGACTTAGAAACTATCTCTAGGGTTTGTTATTTATTTCACTAGGATTTATCATTTATGTGGAAAACAAATACATTCTCAATAAGAATTAATACACAAAAAATTATGATAAATATTGTGTTATGGTAAGTCATGTCTTAAAAGCAACTTTCATTGCAAATCGTCGTGATTGTTGCTCCCAATGTTACACAATTACTTCCAAATACGTACACTCGTAGTTGGAAGTTGGAGTTAGCATAAAATAATGCTTTAAAAATAAAAGAATAATAAGAATAGGAGAGGATTCTCAGTGGTAAATGAAGTTGTTTAAGTAGATGAAGAACAAAAGTTGTTGCAAAAAAAAGGAATTAATGGTGAGTTAATGAGAATTCAAATCATTTATGGCATATGTCGCATATGTTATTGTCATTCAATAAAGTGCTCCTTCGCGTTATTATTTTTTAACGAAAAATATTTTTGATTTTGTAATAACATTTGTTACATGTGACAAACGATGATACGATCACATCATTGATTAAATCAACAAAATTATAAAATCCCACTAAAAAAAATAAATTAAAAAAGAGAATAATAAAAAAGAAACTTTCTTCTTCAATGACCAAATGAGTTGTCAAACAGAAAGTTTTCTATTATAGTTTTGACTTCACTCATACACAATCCCTTAAAGTTATCTGCATATTTTGGTTTAACACTTTAACTTAGACTTAATTCTATTGAACATTTAAATCAATCAAAAAAAAATATTTATTATACAATTTTTACACAATCAAACAAAAGTGTAAAGCGTGTGTAATACACTCGCGCTGACATAAATAAAATGATGAATTAAATAAGGACACGTGGCATTTGGGTACAAAATAATTGTAAGAAAAGAATATTTCAAGTTTATTTAACTAAGTAAGACAAATATTTCAATAAAAAAACTATAAAAAAAAACTATCTAAAGAAACCCAAATTCATCCTCTCCCTTTGTTTTGGTAGCCAGTGTTGGCATTTCTATTAATTGATGAGAATGCAAAGTAAAAACTTCTTTAAGCATATATAGAAATAAATGTCCAAATGATTGCTGTAAAAACATAATGAAGTCCTGTAAGAGCAATAAGTTTGTTTTTATTACAGCAATATAACACATTAGAAAGATTAGAGCTTTGGGAGGAGTTAAGTCGGATGGCTGATGAAATAGAGGATCCATGGATTATAAGGGGAGATTTTAGTATGATTTTGAATGAGGAGGAAAAAATGGGAGGACTTTCGTTTACCCAACATGAAGCGACTGACTTTGCCCTTTGTATCAACAATTGTGAAGTTGAAGACGTGAGATTTTTAGGCAGTAAATTCATTTGGTGGAATGGAAGAATTGGAGAGAAAAGCATTTTTAAAAGGCTGGACAAAATTTTCGAAAACCAAGCTTTTATAAATATATTCCCATCATCTAAGGTCCATCCTCTTATAAGACAAGGATTTGAAAATGCCCCCCTTTCATCTTATTTGCAACTCAGCAGAAGAACCTACTATCAAGCCTTTCAAATTCTTAAACTTTTGGGCTTTACATCATGAATTTAAAAGAATCGTGCAATAGAACTGGAAGGTTGATTTTATGGGTAGCTCATTTATGAAATTTCAGGCTAAGATTAAAAAAATGAATTTTGTCAGTTCCATTAGCTTCGGAATGTAAAATTTGGAGTAGGAGAGTTGTCATTTTTAGTTACAAAGTCTTTATGTGGATTTGAGCTATGGAGTCGTAAGTTTAAGTGTATTTAGGTCAAGAGTTGACTTTGGTCAATGTTTGGAGTTTGGATGCTAGGATTGGAATTTTGACGACACCATTGGATTCGAGGGATGATTTTAGGCCTAGGTGAGGTCTTAGTCAAAATTTTCAGAGGTTCCAAAGTTAGTTTAGTATTTTTGAGTAAAAGTTAGTTTATTGTGACTTTAAAAGATTTGGGGTCAAGGAGACCTCAAATCTGTGTTCTGACGATTCCATTGAGTCTAGAACGTTGAGTTTAATTGGGTAGCATATTTGGTTTATGTGCACGAGATTATGAACGAGTCTCGATGGTCCATTCGGTGAATTTTTGTGTCTTTGGTTTTGCTGAGTTGTTGTTCTGGTGTCCTTCGTGTTTGTGAAACCTTGTCCATATTCACGAAGGGTTGCATAGTCTGGCCTCCGCGATTGCAAGCTCTGGCCACGTTCACGGAAGGCTGAGCTTTTGACCTTCACATTCACAGAGGTCAGGCGAGTGGATCTCCGCATTCGTGGAAGGAGGGTTGCATTCACGAATGGTTCTTGAAGACTATCTCCGCATTCATGAAGAAGTAGTCACGTTTGTGAAGAGCATTCGCCTCGCAGTTAATGAAAATTCTAAAATCAAGGTTTCATCCCCATTTCACCATTTTTAGACATTGAGAACTCTAGAGAGATGATTTTGAAGAGGTTTTTTAAGCTAAAGCTATTGGGTAAGTGATTTTACTCCCTTCCTTCATTACCCACTTATGATTTCATGATTTTATCATCAAAATTCTTATTTTTCAAAATCAAGTTTGGGGGTTTTTCTCTTGAAATTGGGATTTAAAGCTTGATTTTAACTTGATTTTTTGTCACAATTTCATTTATGAATTTCAAAATCTTTGGATATCTTGATTTTCTACAAAATTCTAAATTTAACCCTAATCCTCGGGAATGACTTCTTGGGTCGATTTAGACGCGGTTTCCAAAATCAACATTATGGGTGTTATTGTTCTTGATTTTTTTATTGTGATTCCATAATTGTTTAGATTGTGTTGATTTAGAGGCTCATCGTAGAAGGAAGGTTCAAGTGTCGAGGTGATTATTTTCTCTGTTAAGGCAAGTGGACCTCTTGACCCTTCGTTAAGTGTATTGAACTTTGTATGCCTTATTGTGTGATTGGGATTAATGAGAATTGGTAAAGGGTTTCGTAATCCTTGTTCATTGTTAAGTCTTTATTGAATTCTAGTGATGATATTGTGGGGTAAAAAGGAAATCATTAATATGCTAATGTATGATGTGCCATGAATGGTTGAATGACTATGTTGACTCACTTTTGGTAATGTGCCATGATTGTTTGAGTATGAATTGATTATTGATATAAAATTTATCATCTTCTCATTATTCGTGTGAACATGCCTATTTGCATAAGTTCTGAAACACTATGATGAGATGTGGATTGATGTGTATGCCAAAGGGAAATGGTTTTGGTGATTGATATTTATGCCGAAGGGAAATAGTTCCGGCAGATGCATGGACCTTGTGAGTCCCCCATGGGTCTCGACCTGATATTCAGCGGGTATGTATCGTTAGGACATATATGCATCACTATATATGACATTGCACTATATTACATTGCACTTCATTATTGTTCTTTGATCTTTGTGAGTGATTTGTTATGGCTTTGTGGTGATTTGAATATGAAAGACTGTGATGATAATCTGTATATGTTGAGGTGCAAATTGCGATGTATATTATGCATGCTATGTTGCTATATGAATTGTGAATTTTTAGTTTGGGTTGGTTGATTCCTATGCAAGTTGTAGTATGTAGAGGTTCAGATGGTGTATTTGGAGTACATGTGTTCTGTATTGCTTTACCTAGGGTTAGTAGGGATTCTTGTTGAGTATTGTTGTTGTTTGGTACTTACTCCCTTGCTTTCTACACTTGTGTGGATTATGAGCCCATATCGTCTTGATCACCCCCATTCTCATCTTCATTTGAGGCTTCCTTTGAGAGTTCGTGATCATATAGATCATGCATGGGTTCATGGAATTTCAACTTCAAATCATGCAATTAAGTCAATTCAATCCATTAGATCATAATTTGAAAGAACCCATAAGATAGAAGAAAACCCTAATTTCCAATTGAAGAATCTAACTTTACAAATTTGGAGAATTTAGGAACCCTATGGAGGAAAGGACTCCATAGGTGAAAGCTATCATACCTTGATGCCAAAAGTTTGAAATCAATGGTGAACTTAGGAGACTTGAATGAAAATCCTAGGACCTTCTTCTTCTTCTTCTTCTTCTTCAATCTTCTAGAGAGAAATATTTGGGGAAAGATTTTGGAGGGAATTCGGAAGTGATTAGAAAAGGGTAGAATTAGGCTTAGAGGGCTTATATAGGGTTTAGGATTAGAGCTTAACCGACCTTGATTAGGAATAGGTTAATTAGGGAAAAGACCAAAAAGTCCTTAAAAATGATTGTCGAATCCTGACCTACGGTTCGTAGGTCCATCTACGGATTGTCCTGTCCATCCATAGAAAGATTCAGAAACTATTGTTTAGGACCTTCAAACGACGAGACCCCATGTACGGTTCGTAGGTCCATTGATGGACCGCACATGACAACCGTCAATCCACCCCTTAAATCCTCAAAATTTCACTAAGTCTGGAGGGACCTATGAGACCTACTTACTACTCGTACATGCAATGACGGGTCGTGTTGGCAAACCGTCAATGGGATCCTGAAACTTGACATTTTGAAGATTTCTACCTTGCCCCTACTGTTCCCACCTACGACTCGTAAGTCAACCTACGATCCGTAGATGGCTTCTGTCAGTACTAGTACCAGACCTGAAAACCAGAAATTTCCTTCCTTTAGAATCTGAGGTGTTACAGTATCTCTCCCTTGGGGACATTCGTCCTCGAATGAGAATCAAGACATCATAAGGAGGGTAGAAACTAAATTTAACAGCCCAACATGAATGCAATAACATAAATGCACATATCCAAGGAGGAAACATCAACTCCAAGCTAAAGCATGTTCAAAACATCATATCATAAGGCCTATATGCAACATATACTTAAATGCACATAAACATGAAGAAATCCATCAAGTTAACTCATTTTCTCAAAATCAAGCTTTTTCATGAACATGCATAAATGAGGAATCATGGGAATATCTAAGACACATGAGACCAAAAGAGTGAACCATGTGTAACTAAGTACCTCAAGCTAGAGTAGGAGTGGAGGGAAAGAGATGAGGATAGCGGGACATCATATCGGCCTCAGCCTCCCAAGTAGCACCCTCAACTAACTGATTCTTCCAAAAGACCTTAACGGAAGCAACTTCTTTATTCCTCAACTTCCGAACTTGTCGGTCTAAAATCTCAATCGGAACCTCTTTATAAGAGAGACTCTCCTTCATACCAAGAATCTCCAATGGCACTATAGATGTTGGATTGCCAACACACTTCTTCAATAAGGAGATATGGAAAATCGGATGAATCGATGCTAAATCATTAGGCAAGTCAAGTTCATAAGCAACCTTGCCAATTCACCTCAAAATCTGATATGGGCCCACATAATGGGGACTAAGCTTCCTTTTCTTTCCAAACCTCATTACATCATTCATGGGTGAAATTTTCAAGTAAACCCAATCATTAACATCAAATTCTAGATCTCTCCTTCTAACGTCGACATAGGACTTTTGTCGACTTTGAGCCGTTTTCAACCTTTCTCTAATAAGCCGAACTTTCTCCATAGCCTCATGAACCAATTCGGGACCTATCAAAGCAACTTCGCCAACTTCAAACCTTTTTCTTGGTAAAAAATCAGTTATATCCTCCAATTATTCTTGGAACCCCTTTTATTAATGTTATTTATCCTTTTACTCACATTGATGCTAAAGGATTCTCTACAGGTATCAACAACAGAAAAATAAGTTATACTTTTGTCACTGACCGTGTGTCAAAAGAAATTAGTGCTTTAATTGATATGAAGCAGAAACATGTTGATTCACTACAACTGGAGTGTTTTAGCATGAATATTTTGGATACTCTCAAATCTACAAAAGTTCAGGAAAAAATTAAATTAATTACTGAACAAATTTCTATTGATATTTGTGCTGATCATCCTAGTGCTTTTTGGGATAGGAAAAAGCATATCGTCACTCTTCCATATGAAGAAAAATTTTCTGAGGATGATATTCCCACTAAATCTCGGCCTTGCCAGATGAATTCTGAACTGATAGATTTTTGCAAAAAAGAAATTGATAATTTGCTACAAAAAGGGTTAATAAAACCTTCTAAATCTCCTTGGTCGTGCACAACTTTTTATGTTAATAATGCTGCTGAAAAGGAGCGGGGTGTTCCCAGATTAGTGATAAACTATAAACCGTTAAATAAATATTTAAAGTGGATAAGATATCCTATCCCTAACAAAAGAGATTTATTATCCAGATTATATGATGCCAATATATTTTCTAAATTTGATTTAAAATCAAGTTATTGGTAGATTCAAATATTTAAAGAGCATTCTTATAGAACTGCTTTCAATGTTCCTTTTGGGCAATATGAATGGAATGTGATGCCCTTTGGTTTGAAAAATGCCCCTTCTGAATTTCAGAAAATCATGAATGATATTTTCAACCCTTATTTAGAATTCATTATTGTTTATATTGATGATATCTTAGTTCATTCTAAAACATTTGAAATGCATATTAAGCATTTAGATATCTTCAAAAGGATTGTGATTCAAAATGGTTTGGTTATATCCAAACAAAAAATGAGTTTATTCCAAACTGAAGTTAGATTTTTGGGTCATCTTATTTGTCAAGGCAAGATAACGCCTATTCAGAGATCTATTGAGTTTGCCTCAAATTTTTCTGATATTATTTCTGATAGAACTCAATTGCAGCAGTTTTTGAGAAGTTTAAATTACATTTCCCCATTTTATAAAAATTTGTCGCGAGATTTGGCTTCATTATATGACCGTTTGAAAAAGTGTTATAAAGAACCTTGGTCTAGCAGTCATACTGCTTTGGTAAGAAATGTTAAGCAAATGGTTAATTCTCTGCCTTGTCTTACTCTTACTAACCCTGCTTGGCAAAAAGTCATTGAGACTGATGCGTCTAATATTGGTTACGGAGGGATATTAAAATAGATTAACCCTCATGATAATAGTGAATATTTGATTAGATTCCATTAAGGAAAATGGATAGAAGCCCAGAAGAAATATGCAACTGTGGCTCATGAAATGTTGACGATTGTCAAATGTGTGTTAAAATTTCAATATGATTTATATAATCAAAAGTTCTTGATAAAAACTGATGCTCAATCGGTTAAATTTATGCTTAATAAAGATTTTAAGCATGATGCTTCTAAAATGATATTTGCTAGGTGGCAAGCACAACTGACCCCTTTTGATTTTGAAATCCTCTATAAAAAGGGAATGGATAACTCTCTCCCAGATTTTCTATCCCGAGAATACCTTCAATGAATCCATCGTTTTATAATGTATTTTTAGACAATAATTTATTAGTCGCTATTCTTCAGGTTATACCTTTGCCTCGCGATATGAAAGAAGTTATCATTGAAAAAATTATTGATGATATTGCAAGAGAAGATTTCTCTGTATTTAGTTATGGAGAATATGTTATATCAAACGATGAAGTTAGAGATAATTTCGTTTATAATGAATTATCACACTAAAACATATTGTTATGTATGCAGGATGAACCCGCCTTGGGTTAAAGGTAGGGGAAAAGGGCGAGGGGGAAGATCATCCCCGCAACAACCAAGATCCTATTCTCAAGGATCACCTTAAGGATCTTCATACGGATCCTCATCGAGCTCCCCAGTAATACAAATGGGGTCAAAGAGCTTAGTGAATGAGAAGATACCTCAGCCAAGTTCTTTGATTCATCTGGAAGATATTCCAGAAGATAATCCGTTATACGGACATCTACAAGCTTTTCTAAATGCTCAAAAGCAAAGTGATACATTTGCTTCTATTTCTAAGGAGGATAACGATGATATCAAATCCTATGAAAAGGTAACAAAAAAGGAAATAATATTTCTCGTTGAAAACTCTGAGATTCAGAGAAAAGAGGAACCATGGAAGATATTCTAATGGTACCTAATTAATGGATTATACTATCCGGGTGAGTCATACAAAACCCGTTCTTATTATGAAACTATTATGAAAGAAACAGGAAGTGCAGATTTCCAGCACTTTTCCGGCTATAGCACGGATGAAAATGTTTATAACTTTTCGAAAATAATTATCAAGCAGATTATATCTGTTGAAGATTGGGGGATATCCACCATGAAAGAAAGACAGATAAGTCTTAATAAGTCAATGATGAATTTTACTTATTGGGATTATATCCAGGCTTTTGATAAAGCACTTTATTATAATAATGATAAACATAAACATACTTGGTTTATAAAGGTATGTTCAAAAGTATTTGAAAGAACTATTCCTAATTGGTTCTTAAATTGGTGGTCATACCACGGACCAACGGTTATTTTGGCGGGCCAAAAAATAGTAAGCCCAACCACAACTATGTGGGCTGTAGGCCACGCCGAGCCAGCCCACTTTTTAAAAATAATATATTTCCTTATAATTTTAAATTCTAATTTTAAAATGTTAATAGAAATATTGACTAGATAATATTACGTGGTATTAATTCTTGTTAACTAACTCTCACATTCACAAATAAAATAATTTTAATAATACTTATTACTTTTGACTTCAAGTAAATATTTGACTGTATGACTTCAACCTGAAATCATTGTCATTTTATGTAAATATCTTAGGTATAATCGTACAATAACAACAACAACATATCCAGTGAAATCCCACTAAGTGAGGTCTATGGAGGGTAGAGTGTACATAGACATTACCACTACCTCATGGAGGTAGTGAAGTATTTTCGGAAGACCCTCGGCTGAAGAAGTAAAAAAAGAAGAAAACAATGAAGAACCGTACAAAAATATAATTTGTATATTTGAGAGTTTGAATTTTGTGGTATTTATATGCATGCTTTAAGACTTTAAGTTAAGACTCCTCTTGTTAGTTTTAGTATTCTATATTATTTTAATTTTAAATTAATTTTTTATTTGGCTCATGGGTCAGCCCAACCCATATTGTTCAAGCCCCATGTAATGACCGTCCAGGTAATTTTCTTCGTTTTCCAATCTTTTCGGTGTTTAAAGCTTTCCTGCAGCAACTACAAGTGACTTGTTGGGACTGACAGTTCGATCAATGGATCGTTCGTTTGTATTTTGTGTAAGTTTTCATATTTTTGAGTCTTTGAAACTTGAACGGTTGACTTCAGTCAAAAGTTCAGGAAGACGGCCTCGTAGTGCAATTCTGACGGTTTCATCAACTCCAGAAGGGCCATTTTAGGCTAGGGGCATGGTTGGTTCAGGCCCCAAGACTTTTAATGTGAGTTCTTACCAAAACCATTCTTGAAATTATATAAGAATTGGACGAAAGTATCACCGTTCTTAAATGAACTCTACCACACAGATCATATCTGTTGTCTGGACAAAATAGACCAGATATATTTTTTTATTGAATTCTCAATTTCCTAGATTCATAAATAGACTCCAGAACTGGATGTTACCGAGGATCAAATCCCATGTTTATACAGAGCTTTTTATAACAATTTCTGGGATAAATTAATAAAAAGGGATCCTAAAACAAAGATGTTGTTTGGCCAAGAACTCTTGGACTCTATTGAGGCAAAAGTCCATGAATATGTAGCCACGCCTATGAAGGAAGTGGTGGAAGGAAGTGGTGGAAGAAAGTTCGGTTCGGCATATCGCCCGAAAAATCTCAGTCCAGGATGGGGACAAAGAAGAAATGATAAACAAATATTTAGAAGAAGTAAAGAGAAACCTGCTTCACAACATTAATCAATTTGAAAGATCAGACACTTCAATGAGAAGTGAGACGAGCAATGATGATTCTCTGGACAAAGACAGAGAAGAATAAGTCAGAGATATGATAGTGGATGACTGACTCAGCAAGCCGAGTAGATAAACTCGAGATACAGTTATACTATAAGCAACAGTAGAAACACTGTTTCAGGACCCAGATGTCGGGCCTACCTTTTGTAAAGTTTGTTTAATTTTTTTCTATTTATAGAGGAGTTCATTCTCCCTTAGAAGCAAGCTTTTTCTTTTCCAAGTTTCATTTCTCTCTCTTGTAAACATATTCTAAAAATATAAAATCTTCAACTTTGAAGGCATCTGGTGGATCTCGGCCTTATAAGGTATTAATTTTGTTTTCTTTTTATACTCTCTATCTCTTCTAGCCAAGACAATGTCTGGCTAAGTTATTTCATATCTATGTTGAATATCTAACTTCTTACATATATTAACCATGAAGATAATCTAGACTCAATCTAAGTATGAATGAATTTTCTATCCAGTTGTTTTGACTTGGTTTCGAGATGGTGGTATAGTCAGATCTTAGTACTACTCTTGTTGGCTTTGCCTTAGTGGCTCCGTCTAGCCAGCCAGTTGATTGTAAGTCCGGTAAAAAATGGAAAAAAGGGCAATGTTTTCCCGGTTAGAACCGCTAGACACATGGGCTCAACTTGAGTATGTATTATGATCTTGACAGACCTCTTGCTCGGGTAAAAGGGTATTTGACCCGTTTCATACAGTCATCAAAACTAGAAGAAAATTCTCTTGTATTTCGGTTGTATACCCTAAGTACGGGTACTTGATTACAAGATCTAAGTCGTTATGGCGGACTACCGCCCGACAACCACAGATCCTGTCATCTGATTTTTTTCTATTTTCTGAGGATGATATTCCTACTAAATCTCGGCCCTGCCAGATGAATTCTGAACTGGTAGATTTTTGCAAAAAAAAAAATTGATAATTTGCTACAAAAAGGGTTAATAAAACCTTCTAAATCTCCTTGGTCGTGCACAACTTTTTATGTTAATAATGCTGTTGAAAAGGAGCGGGGTGTTCCCAGATTAGTGATAATCTATAAACCGTTAAATAAATATTTAAAGTGGATAAGATATCCTATCCCTAACAAAAGAGATTTATTATCCAGATTATATGATGCCAATATATTTTCTAAATTTGATTTAAAATCAGGTTGTTGGCAGATTCAAATATTTAAAGAGCATTCTTATAGAACTGTTTTCAATGTTTCTTTTGGGCAATATGAATGGAATGTGATGCCCTTTGGTTATGTTCAAAAAGAATTTTTTAGTAAAAAATGGAACCAGTTTAAAACTTGGTTGTTCACTACTTATAGTAAAGATGGTCTTCATAACATTTCTCAAGAATTTTATGAAACTTGTGCTTTGCATAATCAAATAATCATAATAATAATCATAATAATCATAATAATCATAATAATAATTATAATAATCATAATAATCATAATAATCATAATAATAATAGTAGTATAATAATAATAATAATTATTATAATAATTATAATAATAATAATAATAATAATAATAATAATAATAATAATAATAATAATATCAAGATGGAATTCTTTCAGAAAATGGTTTTTAAAAAATTTTAATAAAGAAGAACATATCAAGTTCCAAGAAGAATTTTATAAAGATCTTTCTGAATCAAAGCAAAATATTTTGATTGCTTTTGTACCTTGGTTTATGGCCAAATATGTTGATAATTATATCTCTATAATAGAAAGAGATTTTACATTAAGTAATGGAGAAACTGCCAAATCCATCTTTCCTCCTTTACAGTCCTTTCAAATTGAAAAGGATGAAAAAATTGTTTATTTTAATGCTATAGCTAAGTTATTTGAAGATAATACTGCTCTTCTTACGGCTCAGCATATTAATGTGATGATAAAGCAACAAAATTATGCTAACATTTATATGAGCTTTTTAGGAGAACAAATTATTTCTATTCATGATAGGATAGATAAATTGTTTTCTGAGTTCAAGTCGAACACTAAAGGTAAGGAAAAATTAGCTATCACTAGCGTTCAACCTCCCAGAGGTAAAATATTATAAATTAAGAGACCTCTCAGACCTAGAAAGTTTTCTAAAAAAAAGATTTAAGGGTGTAAATCTCATACCCTTAAGCAATGATGATAATCCTGATGATAATCATGGAGAGGAGATCTCAGAAGAGATCAATAAGATCTCAGAGAAATTTGCTAGAAAGCTTGTCCAAAAGATGTATTACTATCCAAGGCCCACTCCTCAAGATGTGTTACTAGAAGAGCATCAGCACATTATAACTAATAGTTACAATGGGAAGGAAATTCATGAGTGGAATATTGATGGATACACAGATATATAGATTTATACAACTGCACATTGAATGCTCATGTATAGCACTATCTGTAAGGCAAACAAAAACAGTGACAAAACAATAGCTGATATGATAACCGCAGGATTTACTGGCTAGCTAAAAGGTTGGTGGAAGAATTATTTAAGTCCTGAACAACGTGATAAGATCCTTCAGGCTGTTAAACAAGAAGGGGAACAAGGTGTCACCCAAAATGCTGTTTATACCCTGGTTCTTAACATTATAGAACATTTCTCAGGAAGATGGACTGACAATAGTGAGACCATAAGAACTATGCTTCAAAACCTCAGATGCAAGACACTCACATCTTTTAGATGGTATAAAGATGTTTTTCTGAGTAGAGTAATGGAATTACCAGAATGTAATAGCTCCCATTGGAAATCAAAAATTTATAGATGGTTTACCAGCTCTTTTTGCTGAAAGAGTTAGAAAAGCTCTTACAGGAGATAGTCATAGTATCCTCTATAATAACTGTACCTACGGAAAGCTTATAAGTGCCTATGTACAAGAAGGACTATCTTTGTGCAATGAAATTAAGCTAAATCAACATATTAAGAGGCACCATCTTAATGAAATACAACAACTTGGAGAATTCTGTGAACAGTTCTCTTTAGATATTCCGAAGCTATCCTCCAAGGAAAGGAAGATTAATAAGTATTCTTCCAAAAAAGATTTTAAAAGGAAGAAATGGAGAATTGAGAAAAAAGAAAAAAGAACAGAAAAGCAAAAGGGAAAAAGGAGATTTAATAAATCTCAGGCAAGATTCAATAAATTTGACACTTGCCATAAATGTGGAAGATTTGGTCATTATGCTAGAGACTGCAGGGTAAAAGAAATGATTAAAACCCTGGATATTGATGAAAGCATCAAGGATTCTATATGTAAGATCCTTTTAAATTCTGAATCTGAAGAAGCAGATTATGAATATAGCAGTCTTGAGGAATCCTCTACAGATGAAGACCTAAGAGCACTTCACCAAGAGGATTGTATGTCATCAGAAGATGAATGCATGCCATGTCAACACGGAGAAACTTGTGATTGCAAGGAAGGAGATGATCTTTATAAGATCTATTCTCAGTTTAAGGAGTTAAGCATTAATGTCATTGATAATGAAAAAATTATAGACCTCCTCCAGATACTAAAGGATCCGGAAATAAGAGCTCAGATTATTGATAAGACAAACGGAGCTACTACATCAAAAGGTGAGGAAAATATTCCTACAAAAGAAGGTTCATATACCATGTCTGAAGTCAAGAAATTACTTGAGGAAAAAAGGAAGCTAATAAGCACTCCTACTACTATCCAAGACCTAAAAGAAGAGATTAATAATCTCAAGAACGATATTCAAATTCTAAAAAATAAGAATGTTATTATTGAAGATAGATTGGATAATATTGAAGGCCTAAAAGAGCTTGGTAATAGTTCGGAGTCTTCATATGAAGAAGAAGAGGAAAATAATTTTCTGAAAACACTTAATTTTGGAAAAAATAAAGGAGATTTTTTACAAAGCTTAAAAGCAATCACTTCACAAAAGTTTTATAGAAAAATTACTCTTCTATTTAATTATAATTATAAAAAGGAATTTACAGCTTTGATTGATAGTGCTGCAGATTTAAATTGAATTCAAGAAGGACTAATCCCTTCTCGATATTTTCATAAGACCACTCACAGCCTTAGATTGGCAAATGGTAGTAAAATGGGTATAGAATACAAATTACCTAAAGCTTTTATTTGCAGGGGAAATAATTGTATACCCCAACGTTTTGTTTTAGTAAAAGATATTAGTAATCAAATTATTTTGGGTGTTCCTTTTATAAATGATATTTTCCCTCTTACTTTTTGAAACAATAAAAAAATTATTGGAACATGGAAGGAAAAACCTTTATACTTGAGTTTATAATAAAACCTTTTACAAGAATGATAAATGACTTATCTTCTAGACTGATTTCAAAAAATCAACAAGTTAATTTCATAAAAGGAGAAATTAATAGTATTGAGGCAGAAGCCATTATCCAAAACCCTAGATTAAAAGAAAAAAATAATCTTTTAAAAATCAATTCCATCTTCAAATCTGTGCAGACCACCCAAATGCTTTTTGAAATAGGAAAAAGCATGTTGTTAATTTACCTTATGAGGACAGCTTTATTGAAAGTAATATTCCTACTAAAGCTAGGCCTTGTCAAATGAATTCAACAGACTTAGAATTATGCAAAAAAGAAATTGATTCTTTACTTCAGAAAGGCCTGATAAGATATTCTAACTCACCGTGGTCTTGTACAGCCTTTTATGTTAATAAACATGCAGAGCAAGAAAGAGGTGCTCCCAGGTTAGTTATAAATTAGAAATCTCTTAATAAGGCTATAAAATGGATCAGGTATCCCATTCTTAATAAAAAGGATTTACTTGATAGAGTTTATGATGCAATAATATTTTCAAAATTTGATCTGAATCAGGATACTAGCAGATTCAAATTGATGAATTTGACAGGTATAAAATGGCTTTTAATGTCCCTATGGGACAATTCGAATGGAACGTTATGTCTTTTGGTTTGAAAAATGCTCCATCAGAATTTCAAAAAATTATAAATGATATCTTCATACTTCTTTCTTATCATTTTAATTAAATATTTCTACATTCTCGTCATTTGTAAGAACTGTAGAATATGATTGAGGAGCCTCATTTTTCTCTTGTTTGGATTTTATAAAATCCATAAATTCTTTATACATGGGGTGATCAGTATTAAGATCTGAGGTATTAGCAATATTAGCTGCTATTAATTTTTGGTTTCCCATTTGGGGAAGGATTTTACCTCTACCTGTTCCTGCTTTTCCTCTTCCCCTCCTTGCTGGTGGGGGCCATGACGGTCGCATCCTATCATTCATAAAAATAAAATATTAGTTTAAATATTCTCTTGTGAGAAAATCAGGCACACTATTATCTGATCCTTTTTTATAATGAATTTCTAAATTAAATGGGGCTAATAAAGCCTGCCATCTAGCAAACATTTGTTTTGAAACATCATACTTGCAATCTTTTTTAAACATATATTTTTCCGCTTGGCAATCTGTTTTTACCAAAAACTTTTGATTATATAAATCCCCTTGAAATTTTAGAACACATTTAACTATTGCCAATATTTCTTTTGCCACGGTGGCATCATTTTTCTGGCTATCATTCCATTTACCAAAATAAAATTGAACAATATATTCCTGTTTATTATCAGGACAGTATTGTGTTAATACACATCCATAACCAATATCTGAAGCATCTGTTTCCACGGTCTTTTTCCAATTTGGATTAGCTAAGGTTAGGCAATGGAGATTTTTAACTTTTCCCTTAATCTGTATAACAACTTTAGTGTGACTATTAGTCCAAGCTTAAGGGTTCTTTTTTAACCTGTCATATAAGATATCCGTATCTTTGGCTAAATCATCCTTTATAAAAGGAGCAACATAGTTAAGGCTACCAA
Organism: Solanum appendiculatum; assembly: GCA_018342035.1. Classification (NCBI taxonomy): domain Eukaryota; kingdom Viridiplantae; phylum Streptophyta; class Magnoliopsida; order Solanales; family Solanaceae; genus Solanum; species Solanum appendiculatum. Next base: position 364,121 of record JAGDQO010001184.1, read on the forward strand.
GAAATCTTTGTAGCTGGGTCTTATTAGTTAAGATATTAGGAAACTTTGAAGCAAATCCAATACTTCTATTAATGGGACTAATTTTCCCTTTTTCAATATTATGTCCCAAAAATCTGACATTTGTTAGAAATAGGGACATTTTTGGGGTGGAAATAACTAATCCATTTTGAACAATAATTTTTTTAAATAATTCTAAATGTTTAAAATGAGTTTCTATTGTTTTAGAAAATACTAGAATATCATCTTTATAAACAATTATAAAATTGCTATAAGGTATGAAGATATCATTCATAATTTTTTAAAATTTTGACGGAACATTTTTCAAACCAAAAGGCATAACGTTCCATTCGAATTGTCCCATAGGGACATTAAAAGCCGTTTTATACCTGTCAAATTCATTAATTTGAATCTGGCAGTATCCTAATTTCAGATCAAATTTTGAAAATATTATTGCATCATAAACTCTATCAAGTAAGTCCTTTTTATAAGGAATGGGATACCTGATCCATTTTAAAGCCTTATTAAGAGGTTTATAATTTATAACTAACTTGGGAGTGCCTCTTTCTTGCTCTGCATGTTTATTAACATAAAAGGTTGTACAAGACCACGGTGACTTAGAATATCTTATCAAGCCTTTTTGAAGTAAAGAATCAATTTCTTTTTTGCATAATTCTAAGTATGCTGAATTCATTTGACAAGGCCTAGCTTTAGTAGGAATATTACTTTCAATAAAGCTGTCCTCATAAGGTAAATTAACAACATGCTTTTTTTATTCCAAAAAACATTTGGGTGGTCTGCACAGATTTGCAGATGGAATTGATTTTTTAAAAGATTAATTTTTTCTTGTAATCTAGGGTTTTGGAGAATGGCTTCTGCCTCAATACTATTAATTTCTCCTTTTATGAAATTAACTTGTTGATTTTTTGAAATTAGTCTAGAAGATAACTTTTTTATCATTCTTGTAAAAGGTTTTGTTATAAACTCGAGTATAAAAGATTTTTCCTTCCACGTTCCAATAATTTTTTTACTATCCCAATAAGTAAGAGGAAAATATCATTTATAAAAGGAACACCCAAAATAATTTTGTTACTAATATCTTTTACTAAAACAAAACTTTAGGGGATACAATTCTTTCCCCTGCAAATAAAATCTGTAGGTAATTTGTATTCTATACCCATTTTACTACCATTTTCTGATCTAAGGCTGTGAGTGGTTTTATAAAAATATCGAGAAGGGATTAGTCCTTCTTGAATACAATTTAAATATGCAGCACTATCAATCAAAGCTGTAAATTCCTTTTTATAATTATAATTAAATAGAAGAGTAATTTTTGTATAAAACTTTTGTGAAGTGATTGCTTTTAAGCTTTGTAAAAAATCTCCTTTATTTTTTTCCAAAATTAAGTGTTTTCAGAAAATTATTTTCCTCTTCTTCTTCATATGAAGACTCCGAACTATTATCAAGCTCTTTTAGGCCTTCGATATTATCCAACCTATCTTCAATAATAACATTCTTATTTTTTAGAATTTGAATATCGTTCTTGAGATTATTAATCTCTTCTTTTAGGTCTTGGATAGTAATAGGAGTGCTTATTAGCTTCCTTTTTTCCTCAAGTAATTTCTTGACTTCAGACATGGTATATGAACCTTCTTTTGTAGGAATATTATCCTCACCTTTTGATGTAGTAGCTTCGTTTGTCTTATCAATAATCTGAGCTCTTATTTTCGGATCCTTTACTATCTGGAGGAGTTCTATAATTTTGTCATTAGCAATGACATTAATGCTTAACTCCTTAAATTGAGAATAGATCTTATAAAGAGAGCTGGTAAACCATCTATAAATTTTGATTTCCAATGGAAGCTATTACATTTTGGTAATTCCATCACTCTACTCAGAAAAACAACTTTATACCATCTAAAAGATGTGAGCGTCTTGCATATGATGTTCTGAAGCATAGTTCTTATGGTCTCACTATTATTAGACCATTTTCTTGAGAAATGTTCTATAATATTAAGAACAAGAGTATAAACAACATTTTGAGTGACACCTTGTTCCCCTTCTTGTTTAACAGCCTGGAGAATCTTATCACACTGTTCAGGACTTAAATAATTATCCCACCAACCTTTTAGCTGGCCAGTAAATCCTGCGGTTATCATATCAGCTATTGTTTTATCACTGTTTTTATTCGCCTTACAGATAGTACTATACATGAGCATTCTATGTACAATTGTATAAATCTGTCTATCTGTGTAACCATCAATATTCCACTCATAAATCTCCTTACCATTATAACTATTAGTTATAATGTGCTTATACTCTTCTAATAGCACATCCCGAGGAGTAGGCCTTGGATAGTAATACATCCTTTGGACAGGCTTTCTAGCAAATTTTTCTGAGATCTTACTGATCTCATCCGAGATTTCCTCTTCATGATTATCATCAAGGTTATCTAAATCATCATTGCTTAAGGGTTTTAGATTTATTCCCTTAAATTTTTTTTCTAGAAAGCTTTCTAAGTCTGAGAGGTTTTTTATTTGAAATCTTTTACCTCGGGGGGGTTGAACTCTAGTGGTTGCTATTTTCTCCTTACCTTTAGTGTTCGACTTGATCTCAGAAAGTAATTTATCAATCCTATCATGAATAGAAAGAATTTGTTCCCCTAAAATATTCATATAAATGTTAGCATAATTCCGCTGCTTTATCATAATATTAATATGCTGAGCAGTAAGCAGAGCTGTATTATCTTCAAATAACTTAGCTAAAGCATTAAAATAAACAATTTTTTCATCTTTCTCAATTTGAAAGGACTGTAAAGGAGGAAAGATAGATTTGGTTGTTTCTCCATTACTTAATGTAAAATCTCTTTCTATTATAGAGATATAGTTATCAACATATTTGGCCATAAACCAAGGTACAAAAGCATTCAAAATATTTTTCTTTGATTCAGAAAGATCTTTATAAAATTCTTCCTGGAACTTGATCTGTTCTTCATTATTAAAATTTTAGAAAAACCATTTTCTGAAAGGTTTCCATCTTGATTTCAAGAATTCTTTTGAATTTTTTCTTACCGGAGACCCCGGACTAAAATCAACTTGTTTGTCAGTCATCATAAAATAAGTTCTATGTAGAGAGTCCATCAGGAAAATTCATCTTTGACACAGTTATATCTATATCAGAACTGGGTCTTGGTATGGGTCTAGCAATATTATCTTCATTAATTCTAATATTATCATATCTATAATTTTCTCTAGTCTGAGAAGTAGATGCTCTTGAAGGGATCTCCACAATATAATCAATAGGAGAAATATATGATGAAGTAGATCTAGATAGTTTAGAAGTTATACTATAATTATCAATTTTATTTTCAGAAAATTTAATCTTGACAGTTCCATCATTTAACTGTTCTACTTCTGAAACTTCATCATTAATATTATTTTTGGGTTTGGCTGCACCTTCAATGACCCACTCTTGTGGAAAATCAATTTCATCCCACTGAATTGGTTGTCTAGTAACAACCTTGGATTTTCCAAAATTGATTTCTATCAAAATAGTTTCATTTTTAAAATCAATCATTTTACACATAGGATTTAGAGTATATAAAAGCTTATAATAAATTCTATAGCATATACAAAAAACTTCAGTTCCTGGCATATAACATAACCATGAAGTTTAATATTAAGTAAGAGAGCATTAAGAGAGTTCTCATCCTGCAGAGAAATCTGTAAATTCAGGTAAGCATTAAAATAGACAGGTCCATAAGCAAGAGTTGTTTGGATTGTCCCTATAAGGGATTTTTTTCCAATTCTGGTTCCATCCATCCCTTAAAGCTGCTATAAAGCTTTCAGGTAGACTTCTAAGAGTGATGGGATTGAAAACCACCTGAACTAAACCAATATGCATAAATCTGTAGTTTTCCCTGTAAGGGGCTAAATCATTTTCAGATAATAATCTAAAAGTAGCATGATCGCTATCAATAGTAAGAATTTCTTCAGTGGTTTTAACCACTTGTTTGAGTCCAAGTTTCTCAAAAGTTCCCATATGATATATAATCTTGGGAGGTACTCTTCGAATAGTCCATTTATTAAGAAGATCAAGATGTTGCGGTGTATCATATTCTTCTTTTCTACTGGTTTTAACTGCAGAGTACCTCTTTATGATATTCATATTAAGAGTGTGTCAAAGTATATTACCTATAGTTACTACAAATCCATGGCTATGATACCATAAATCAACCGGATCCAATAGGCATGCTACTAGGAACCTTTACAAGAATGATAAATCCTGGAAGAATTGTTAAAATCTTCTACTATCCGGGTCCACCCACACTATTGTGTAATCCAACTGCATCTTTGACAGCCTTTTAACAATTCGTCTGGATTATTTAGTTCTAGATCTTAGCATGGATATTTAAACTAGTCAATAAATGACATTAGCACCATTTCTTATAGTAGCTTAGTATAATATAGTTTGACACAGGATCTTAGCCTTTCATTAGGCTAATATGCTTTTAAACAAAATTAAAATTAAGTACCTGAAATTGGAGTCCAAATTGATCTTGAATGTACAAACCACACTGAAAGTTTTTATTATTGAAATTTACTGGAAGATTACAAACTAGAGAGAGAATATTACAAACTAAAGAGAGAGAGAGGGGGTTTTCTAAAACCTGCCTCTTATCTAAGGAAATGAAACCCTTTTATAGGGAAAAATGGCCGACAAACAGTGGCCTTTAAAAATAAAAAGAAATATGGCCGACAAACACTTGTGGCCTTAAAGAAAAATGTGGCCGACACCTTATCACGACCTATCTTATCTTTTATAAAAAAGAATCTACTTTATTAAAGTAGTTTGTCCTATTTCTCCAATAATTTCGTGTGGGGTCTTCTTTCCACAAAATCTTTTCTTTTCCTTTGCAGGATTGTTTACTGGAGGATTCCTCCACTTGCTGCTGGAGCTGTTGTAGAAGTGCTTCAATATCCACTTCTTCATTGATGTGTATACTCTGGGCTTCTCCTGCCATGCATTCATCCTCTGTGGTGTGGCTGGTTGATGCCATCGGTGAATCATCTTCTATTTCTTTGTCCAAATTTTTTATTAAATCCTTTTTTATTTCTTGTATATATGATGCTATTATATCCGATTTAGAAATAACGCCTTTCTTCATTTGAAATTTCCTGGTTATCAGCTTGAATGGGGTATGGTTATCTATTTGAGAGTCTGGTTCATAATTTTTTGAAATTCTGATGGAGCATTTTTCAAATCAAAAGGTATAACATTCCATTCGAATTGTCCCATAGGGACATTAAAAGCCGTTTTATACCTGTCAAATTCATCAATTTGAATCTGCCAGTATCCTGATTTCAGATCAAATTTTGAAATTATTATTGCATCATAAACTCTATCAAGTAAGTCCTTTTTATTAGGAATGGGATACCTGATCAATTTTATAGCCTTATTAAGAAGTTTATAATTTATAACTAACCTGGAGCGCCTCTTTCTTGCTCTGCATGTTTATTAACATAAAAGGCTGTACAAAACCACGGTGATTTAGAATATCTTCAGGCCTTTCTGAAGTAAAGAATCAATTTCTTTGTTGCATAATTCTAAGTATGCTGAATTCATTGGACAAGGCCTAGCTTTAGTAGGAATATTACTTTCAATAAAGCTGTCCTCATAAGGTAAATTAATAACATACTTTTTCCTATTCCAAAAAGCATTTGGGTGGTCTGCACAGATTTGCAAATGGAATTGATTTTTTAAAAGATTAATTTTTTCTTGTAATCTAGGGTTTTGGAGAATGGCTTCTGCCTCAATACTATTAATTTCTCCTTTTATGAAATTAACTTGTTGATTTTTTGAAATCAGTCTAGAAGATAACTCATTTATCATTCTTGTAAAAGGTTTTATTATAAACTCGAGTATAAAAGGTTTTTCCTTCCATGTTCCAATAATTTTTTTATTGTTTCAAAAAGTAAGAGGGAAAATATCATTTATAAAAGGAACACCCAAAATAATTTGGTTAGTAATATCTTTTACTAAAACAAAACTTTGAGGTATACAATTCTTTCCCCTGCAATTAAAAGCTTTAGGTAATTTGTATTCTATGAAAATATCGAGAAGGGATTAGTCCTTCTTGAATACAATTTAAATCTGCAGCACTATCAATCAAGCCTGTAAATTCCTTTTTATAATTATAATTAAATAGATGAGTAATTTTTGTATAAAACTTTTGTGAAGTGATTGCTTTTAAGCTTTTGTAAAAAATCTCCTTTATTTTTTCCAAAATTAAGTGTTTTCAGAAAATTATTTTCCTCTTCTTCTTCATATGAAGACTCCGAACTATTACCAAGCTCTTTTAGGCCTTCGATATTATCCAACCTATCTTCAATAATAACATTCTTATTTTTTAGTATTTGAATATCGTTCTTGAGATTATTAATCTCTTCTTTTAGGTCTTGGATAGTAGTAGGAGTGCTTATTAGCTTCCTTTTTTCCTCAAGTAATTTCTTGACTTCAGACATGGTATATGAACCTTCTTTTGTAGGAATATTATCCTCACCTTTTGATGTAGTAGCTCCGTTTGTCTTTTCAATAATCTGAGCTCTTATTTTTGAATCCTTTAGTATCTGGAGGAGGTCTATAATTTTTTCATTATCAATGACATTAATGCTTAACTCCTTAAATTGAGAATAGATATTATAAAGATCATCTCCTTCCTTGCTATCAAAAGTTTCTCCCTATTGACATGGCATGCATTCATCTTCTGATGACATACAATCCTCTTGATGAAGTGCTCTCAAGTCTTCTGTCACGACCCGATTTCTCCAGTCATGAAGGCACCTACCAACCCTCCAGTATGCAAGCCAAACTCTATCCCGGAACTTAGCAGTAATGGGACTAAGAGTGGAATCTAATCCAAAATCAAGCAGAAGCATACAATAAGAACGCAAAGCGGAAGCTGAAACAAAACCAAAATAATATATACGAGACACCTCCCAAAACCTGGAAGTCACATGTACAGAACCACTAACAAGAGTATAGGTCTCAAAAGTGGACCACAGAAACAACTGTCTCGAAAATAAAAGACAAGCCAAAAGATAAATACAGAAGGAGACAGGTAATCCCAGAACGCCATGTGCTCACCCTAGTCTCCTGAACTGACGGTTGCAGGCCTGATCTCAACGCTGATAGTTGGTGCTCTAACCTGCATCACGAAAATAGATGCAGAGTGTAGCATGAGTACCAAAACAACAGGTACCTAGTAGGAATCATAGGCCGACTGAGCAAGAAAAGTAAAAACAGGCAGACAGATAGAATCAACGACAACAGAGGTCAACAGAACGAAAACTGAGAAAACAGAATATAAATTGAGGATAGCTATGCTAAACCTAGCTGGGCCCCCCATAAGACCCGTTGGGCACACTCGTGCGCAAGTTTAAGTAAAAACCCGAACGGACCCCCATAAGCCCGACAAGTACATTGAAAAGCTAGAACTACAGAAACAAGGAACAAGACTCCGAACCGATCAAATGACCAATACTCCACCGACCACAAGTCTGACTTCCCAAAGAAATACGCCAATCCAGCAAGCTACTCTGGGGGCATGAACCCAGCCAGTCGAGTACTGCAAGAAAGGCGGGGGTATACCGACCCCTCTAAATAACCCGGTATCAAACTGTCCAAATAGGCTATCACTCCGGGGGCATCGCCCTGGGCCCAACCCATACTAGCCAAGTGAGCCATCTAACACTCCGGGGGCGTTGACCTAGCCAGACGAGTGTGCCATCTACCACTCTGGGGGCATTGACCCAGCCAGATGAGTGTGCCATCTACCACTCCGGGGGCATTGACCTAGCCAGACGAGTGTGCCATCTATCACCCCGGGGGCATTGACCCCACCAGACGAGTGTGCCATCTACCACTTCGAGGGCATTGACCCAGTCAGACGAGTGTACCATTTACCACTTTAGGGGAATTGACCCAGCCAGGTGAGTGTACCATTTACCACTCCGAAGGCATTGACCCAGCCAGGCGAGTGTACCATTTATGTCTACTCCGCAGAGGACCTCAAATAACTCATATATCATGGATCGCCGTCCACTCCCCACATATCCTCAACACAGAACCGGATAAAGTAAATACCAACCATACCATGCCAGACTAAACATCACGGGCCGCCTCCCTCACAGGTAAATCAACCTAAGGCTCCCATCCTAACACAATTCAAGCGACAATCGGCGTAACGATGACATCTTCCGGCAACATCCCAAGAATCGCAGCGATAAGGAAGAAAGAATCGGAAGGTCTGAAAGCCATGAAAACACCTATACTAAGGCTCATACTGTCTACCCAAGTCTGCTATACTAATCTACAAGGATCTAATTCATCCGAATCGACGTCGGATACATACTCAAGTCAACGAGGTACATGGGACTATGTCAACAATATAACAACCTATTCTAAGGCAGAAATCACAACAATCAACCAAACACGGAATGAAACGTCCCGGACCCACTCATGCATCAACAGATAACCACCCAACAGATAACCCACAACACAAATACCAACAATCCAAGTCAACAACCCAACTACAACATGATACTTAACCAGAACAGCCCAACATTCAATTCTAAAATAGGAAATAGGATAAGCAGGGGAAAAATACTAGCTAACCACCCCAGATTTACACATATCAACCAGCATTTACACATTCAAGCTCAATCTAGAAAGAAGGGAAGTCGTAACCTACCAAAAAGCCGATCACAAGCGCTCCAAGTCACTCAACTGGAGATTTTCCATTCTGTACGGCCTCAAACTGCTGCCAATCTATCAAAAATAGAATCACAGCGTCAATACGATCGTTTCGACACTAAAATCAACAAAATTAGAGAGACCAATTTTGGAGTCAAATCACGCAAAGTGGGACCTGCTCTGAATTTTTTAGAATTGACTCCTTGAAAAAGTCCTAAATCCTCCCCTGAACTTGAATCCCAAAATGGAATGCCCATCAAGGCTCGAATCTACTCCTAACAGCCAACACAACAAAGTGCAAAACTTTACAAAAATAGGCCAAGAATCAAATTACCACACGAATTCATGGAATTCGAGGACCACCCAATGCTAAAGGACAAAAGACCCGCGAAGCCAACAAGATTTCAAGCACCTAGGACTTTGAATCACCCAAAATGGAGCTCTAGAACTCGAAATATCGATGTTTTAAAATGAAGAAGAAATCACAAACTAATCACCAAAAAGATGATGGGCAGCAGCTTCGAGCTAAAATTCACCTCAAACGAGGGTTCACCAACACAATCTGAGCACTCCACCACGTAGCCACATTCTCCACGATCATACAGGACTTCGAATCACTCAAATCGGAGCCCGGATGAGGGAGAAATCGCCATTTGAAAATGAGGGCTGACAGATAGAATCAACGACAACAGAGGTCAACAGAACGAAAACTGAGAAAACAGAATATAAACTGAGGATAGCTATGCTAAACCTAGCTGGGCCCCCCATAAGACCCGTTGGGCACACTCGTGCGCAAGTTTAAGTAAAAACCCGAACGGACCCCCATAAGCCCGACAAGTACATTGAAAAGCTAGAACTACAGAAACAAGGAACAAGACTCCGAACCGATCAAATGACCAATACTCCACCGACCACAAGTCTGACTTCCCAAAGAAATACGCCAATCCAGCAAGCTACTCCGGGGGCATGAACCCAGCCAGTCGAGTACTGCAAGAAAGGCGGGGGTATACCGACCCCTCTAAATAACCCGGTATCAAACTGTCCAAATAGGCTATCACTCCGGGGGCATCGCCCTGGGCCCAGCCCATACTAGCCAAGTGAGCCATCTAACACTCCGGGGGCGTTGACCTAGCCAGACGAGTGTGCCATCTACCACTCTGGGGGCATTGACCCAGCCAGATGAGTGTGCCATCTACCACTCCGGGGGCATTGACCTAGCCAGACGAGTGTGCCATCTATCACCCCGGGGGCATTGACCCCACCAGACGAGTGTGCCATCTACCACTTCGAGGGCATTGACCCAGTCAGACAAGTGTACCATTTACCACTTTAGGGGAATTGACCCAGCCAGGTGAGTGTACCATTTACCACTCTGAGGGCATTGACCCAGCCAGGCGAGTGTACCATTTATGTCTACTCCGCAGAGGACCTCAAATAACTCATATATCATGGATCGCCGTCCACTCCCCACATATCCTCAACACAGAACCGGATAAAGTAAATACCAACCATACCATGCCAGACTAAACATCACGGGCCGCCTCCCTCACAGGTAAATCAACGTAAGGCTCCCATCCTAACACAATTCAAGCGACAATCGGCGTAACGATGACATCTTCCGGCAACATCCCAAGAATCGCAGCGATAAGGAAGAAAGAATCGGAAGGTCTGAAAGCCATGAAAACACCTATACTAAGGCTCATACTGTCTACCCAAGTCTGCTATACTAATCTACAAGGATCTAATTCATCCGAATCGACGTCGGATACATACTCAAGTCAACGAGGTACATGGGACTATGTCAACAATATAACAACCTATTCTAAGGCAGAAATCACAACAATCAACCAAACACGGAATGAAACGTCCCGGACCCACTCATGCATCAACAGATAACCACCCAACAGATAACCCACAACACAAATACCAACAATCCAAGTCAACAACCCAACTACAACATGATACTTAACCAGAACAGCCCAACATTCAATTCTAAAATAGGAAATAGGATAAGCAGGAGAAAAATACTAGCTAACCACCCCAGATTTACACATATCAACCAGCATTTACACATTCAAGCTCAATCTAGAAAGAAGGGAAGTCATAACCTACCAAAAAGCCGATCACAAGCGCTCCAAGTCACTCAACTGGAGATTTTCCATTCCGTACGGCCTCAAACAACTGAAGGACCACCCAATGCTAAAGGAAAAATGACCCACGAAGCCAACAAGATTTCAAGCACCTAGGACTTCGAATCACCCAAAATGGAGCTCTAGAACTCGAAATATCGATGTTTTAAAATGAAGAAGAAATCACAAACTAATCACCAAAAAGATGATGGGCAGCAGCTTCGAGCTGAAATTCACCTCAAACGAGGGTTCACCAACACAATCTGAGCACTCCACCACGTAGCCACATTCTCCACGATCATACAGGACTTCGAATCACTCAAATCGGAGCCCGGATGAGGGAGAAATCGCCATTTGAAAATGAGGGCTGAAAGCTGAAATTTCTGGGTTATAAACCCGAAACTGGTCGCTAAAAGTGTAAATTCTGGTCGCTAATGGTCTGCACCAGTAACTAGATTTTTACTATTTTTCAAAGTGTCCCAAACGAACCCTCAGAATTTGTTTGGGACCCGATGAAAATAAACCAAATATGCTACCCCACTAAATTTGACATTCCGGACTCAATGGCGCAGTCAAAATTTCCGTTCGAGGTCATTTTGACAAAAAGTGGGTCCCACACCCAATGAACCATTTTAGCCAACTTCTATCGAAGGCCTCAAAATCAGATCGGAAGCTCTCGGTAATTCTCGAAAGGTCGTTCTAGACCAAACTCGACATTCCAGAACTAACCGCATTATCAAAATTTCCATCTGAGCGTGTTCTTATAGAATGTTGACCGAAGTCAACCTTAAACAAAATTTCAAAGGCTAAAGAGCTAACTGACCCCAAAATCACACCGGGAACCCTGTGACTCGGGCAAACCATGCTTCTAGCCTAATTTTGCCGCTCCGGAGCTGATGGAACCGTCAGAATCCTCATCTGAGGTTGTTTACTTGAAGTTATGACCGAAATCAACTTTTCAAGGTTCAAAAGCTCCAAAATAGAAAAACAGGCATAAAACCCAAATGAACGACCAAGCAACTGAACAGTTAGTGCCAGGAAGTCATAAATGACTTGGGATCGCTACAGGAATGCTCTAAATAATAGACAGAAGGCATTAACATAGAAATGACCTGGAGGGTCATTACAATATTCACTACTAAAAGGACTTTCGTCCGCAAAAGTAAGGATCAAGAAATACCTGAGGGCTCAAATAAGCTGGGGAACTGCTCCCGCATCTGCCGCTCGGTCTACCAGGTAGTCTCCTCAACTTGACGATGCCTCCAATGGACCTTAACTACAGGAATGACTCTCGACTGCAGTTGCCTCACATCTCTAGCCAAAATAGCAACTGGCTCCTCAACATAGGTCAAGCGATCATCCAACTCAACAACATCATACTAGAGCATATGAGACTCGTCTAGAACATATCGGTGCAGCATCAAAACATGGAAAATCTGATGAACAACTGAGAATACTTGAGGTAAAGCTAACTCATAAGCCACCTTGCGAACTGCCCTCAAAATCTCAAAAGGCCCGATATACCTGGCGCTAAGCTTGCCCTGCCTCCCAAATCTCATCACGCCCTTCATGGGTGATACTCGGAGGAATACTCTATCACCCACGACAAAACTCAACGGTAGACGCTTACAGTCTGCATAGCTCCGCTGTCTACTCTGAGCTGTCCTGAGCCTATTCTGGATCAACCTCACATGCTCCAAGGACTCCTGAAACAAGTATGTACCATGTGGCCTAGGCTCCGTAGACTCAAACCAATCAACCGGAGAGCGACAACGCCTACCATATAAGGCCTCAAACGGGGCCATCTGAATGTTGGAATGGTAGCTGTTGTTGTACGCAAACTCTGCCGAGGGCAAGAAATGGTCCTACTGACCCCCAAAATCTATAACACAGGCCCGCAACATATCCTCAATAACTTGGTAGTGCACTCTGACTGGCCATCAGTATGCGGGTGAAATGTTGTGCTAAGATCCACATGGGTGCCCAACTCCTCCTGAAATGCTCTCTAAAAGCTGGAAGTGAACTACCTCCCGAATGTAGATTCGGGTTAACCTCTCAGCATGGTAGGATGTATGAACAGGGATGAAGTGTGCTGACTTGGTCAATCGATCCACGATGGCCCAGATACTGTCAACACCCCTAGGAGTCCGTGGCAACCCAACAACGAAGTCCATGGTGATACGCTCCCACTTCTACTCAGAAATGGGTAATCTCTGCAACTCTCCACCAGGCCTCTTATGCTCGGCCTTCACCTATTGGCAACACAAGCAACGGGACACATAGTCTGAGATGTCCCTCCTCATACCGCTCCATCACTAATGCTGCCTTAAATCACGATACATCTTAGCTGTGCTTGGATGGATAGAATACCTGGGATCATGGGCCTCGCTTAGGATCAGCTGGATCAAATCACCAACTCTCTGAACACACAAACGGCCAGCAAACTGCCAAACCCCATCTGAATCTAAGGTAGCCTGCTCGTCATCACCTGCCAAAACTCTATCTCTGAGTGACGCCAAAGACTCATTCTCAACCTGACGGCTACATATCTGATCAAGTAGAGATGACTGAACCCCCACATAAGCTAACACCCGGCCGGAAAATGAAACATTAAGCCTGACCATCTGAATTACTAAGGACTGAATGTCCAAAGCCAAGGGTCGCTCCGAAATAGAAAGGAAGGCTAGACTACCCATACTCACTGCCTTCCGAATCAAGGAGTCCGTTACTACATTCACCTTGCCCGAATGGTAGAGAATAGAGAGATCATAGTCCTTCATGAGCTCTATCCAACGGCGCTGCCTCAAATTAAGATCCCTCTGAGTCATGATGTAATGAAGGCTCCTGTGATCAGTGTATATCTCACAATGAACTCCATATAGGTAATGCCTCCAGATCTTAAGCGCGAAAACTACCGCTGCCAACTCCAAGTCATGAGTGGGGTAGTTGTGCTCATGCAGCTTAAGCTGCCTCGATGCATAAGTAATAACCCAACCCTGTTGCATCAGAACACAAGCCAAACCAACGCGGAAGCGTCACAATAAACTGTGAAGCCCTCTCCCTCAACTGGAAGAATCAATATAGGAGCTGTGGTAAGCAACTGCTTGAGCCTCAGAAAGCTCTCACACTCCTCCGACCACACAAAGGGAACATCTAGGCGAGTCAACCGAATCAAAGGTGCCGCTATAGTGGAGAAACCCTCAACAAAGCGTCTGTAGTACCCAGCCAATCCGACGAAGTTTTGAATCTCAGTCACAGAGGTGGGCCTAGCCCAACCACGAATATCCTCAATCGTCACTGTATCCACCATAATGCCATCCTTGGATACCACGTGCCCCAAGAATGCTACAGAATCAAGCCAAAACTCGCATTTTGAGAACTTGGCAAGAATCCGATGATCTCTTAAAGTCTGGAGCACTATCCCAAACGCTGCTCATGCTCACGATGGCTCCGCGAGTATACTAAGATGTCATAAATGAAGACTATAATGAAGGAATCCATATACGCCCTGAATACAAGAGTCATCAAGTCCATGAACGTGGCAGGGGCATTAGTCAACCCAAAAGACATCACCAGAAACTCATAATGGCCATAACGAGTCCTAAGTGTTGTCTTAGGGATGTTCGCTTCTCTAATCCTCACCTGATGACAACCAGAACTCAAGTCAATCTTAGAAAACACGGCAGCACCCTGAAGCAGGTCTAATAGGTCATCAGTACGAGGCATAGGATAACGGTTCTTCACCATCATCTTATTCACCTGCCTGTAATCGATACACATCCGCATGGTGCCGTCCTTCTTCCTTACAAACAGGACTGGGGAACCCCAAGGCGATACACTAGGTCTGATGAACCCTCTATTTAGGAGATCCTGAAGTTGATCACTGAGCTCTGCAGGTGCCATGCGGTACGGCGGGATAGAAATGGGATGAGTACCCGGCTCCACGTCAAGGCCAAAGTCAATGTCCTGATCTAGGGGTAGGCCAGGAAGGTCGGCAGGAAAACACATCTGCGAACTCTCGGACTACAGGCACTGAATCAACTGTAGGGCCCACCCTACTAACATCTCTAACATATGCCAAGTAAGCCAAACATCCGCTGTCCACCAGCCTCTGGTCCCGAATACAAGAAATCACCTCAACTGGTGTGCGACTACAAGAACCCTACCACACCACCGGCGGGATACCAGGAATGGCTAAAGTCACGGTCTTGGCATAACAGTCCAAGACGGCCCGGAGAGGGGCTAGCCAATCCATGCCCAAAATCACATCAAAGTCTACCATACACAACACAATAAGATCAACCAGAGTGTCCTGCCCTCGAATAGTCACCGCACACGACCTGCAAACCCGATCCACTACTAAAGAATCCTCTACTGGGGTCAAAACACGCAAGGGAACAGATAAGGGCTCAGGACTCACTCCCAATCGAGGCACACAGTAATCAGACACATATGAATAGGTAGAACTAGGATCAAATAAGGTTGAAGCGAACTGATGGCATAAAAGAACCGTACCTGTGATCACATCATCGGATGCCTCGGCCTCTGCTCTAGCTGGAGCTGCATAAAAGTGGCCCTGGGTACCTCTACCCCCTACATCCAATCTAACGCCTGACTTGCCTCCCCGAGGACATCCTCGAGAACCCTGCTGCTAACCTCCTCCCCTAGCTGTAGGTGCTACCGCTGAAATCGGTCTCGCCGCCTGAGGGGCTGGTAAAGATGATCTGGAGACAAGGCAATCCCTGGCCCAATGGTCAGGTGCCCTACAGGTAAAACAACCCTATGACAATCTGCTCCTAGCTGGAGGTCGGCCACCCTGACCCAAAGAACCCAGCTGCGAACCACCTCGGCCCTGACTCTGCCCGACACTATATCCTCTCTGGCAGTGCTAGTCACCCTCTGATATCTATAATGCTGCCTGAAATGGGTGACTAGGCTGACCTGCGTGGAATCTCTGATAAACCTGGTCCTGAGTAACTCTCGGCTTGGAACGGGGTCCACTAGCCCTACCATCCTGTCTGTTCCTCCTGCCGCTGCCCACTTGGGCCTCGCGACGTAGCTACTGCTGCATACCCCTGATAGGAGCTTAGATCTGGGCAAGCATGCCTTGAAGATTCGGGGTGACAGTTGGTACGGGCGGTGGCTGGGCTAGTCCCCGCTCCACCGGTTGAGGAGAAATCTGATCTACCCGAGACTCCGGCTCTGGAGTCCCCACTCTAACGCAGCCTGGTGCCGCAACACCCCTTCGACCTCGGGGTCGACCTCTACTATGTGAGCAAGCCATCTTGTAACAGAGTGGAACAAGTAAGATTTCAAGGAACCAATTGGATAGCAACGCACGAAAAAGATACAAGGTAAAAAAACATCCTAAGGACATCCTGTAGCCTTTTGAAAATAAGTCACAGACGTCTCTGCACCTATCCTCAAGACTCTACCAGATGTTAGTTTTGTACAAGTGAGACCAACAAACCTAGGCTCTGATACCAATTTCTCACGACCCGATTTCTCAAGTCATGATGGCGCCTACCAACCCTCCAGTAGGCAAGCCAAACTCTATCCCAGAACTTAGTAGTAATGGGACTAAGAGTGGAATCTAATCCAAAACCAAGCGGAAGCATACAATAAGAACACAAAGCAGAAGCTGAAACGAAACCAAAATAATATATACGAGACACCTCCCAAAACCTAGAAGTCACATGTACAGAACTACTAACAAGAGTACAAGTCCCAAAAGTGGACCACAGAAACAACTGTCTTGAAAATAAAAGACAAACTAAAAGATAAATACAGAAGGAGACATGTAATCCCAAAATGCCATGTGCCTCACCCTAGTCTCTTGAATTGACTGCTGCAGGCCCGATGTCAACGCTGATAACTGATGCTCGGACCTGCATCATGAAAACAGATGCAGATGAGTACCAATACAATAGGTACCAAGTAGGCATCATAGGCCGACAGAGCAAGAAAGGTAAAAATAGGCAGATGGGATAGAATCAACAACAACAGAGGTCAACAGAATGGATATAGAGAAAACGGAATGTAACCTGAAAATAGTTACGCTAAACCCAGCTAGGCCACCCATAAGACCCGTTGGGCACACTCGTGTGCAAGTTTAAGTAAAAACCCGAACGGACCCCCATAAGCCCGACAGGTACATTGAAAAGCTAGAACTACATAATCAAGAAACAGGACTCCGAACCGAAGAAACGACCAATACTCAACCGACCACAAGTTTGATTTGCCAAAGCAATACGCCAATCCAGCAAGCTACTCCGGGGGCATGAACCCAGCCAGTCGAGTACTGCAAAAAAGGTGGGGGTACACCGACCCATCTAAATAACCAGTATCCAACTGTCTAAATAGGCTATCACTCCGGGGGCATCGCCCTGGGCCAAGCCCATACCAGCCAAGTGAGCCATCTAGCACTCCGGGGGCGTTGACCCAGCCAGACGAGTGTGCCATCTACCACTCCGAGGGCATTGATCCAGCTAGACGAGTGTGCCATCTACCACTCCGAGGGCATTGACCCAGCCAGATGAGTGTGCCATTTACCACTCCGGGGGCATTGACCCAGCCAGACGAGTGTGCTATCTACCACTTAGGGGCATTGACTCAGCCAGACGATTGTACCATTTACCACTCCGGGAGCATTGACCCAGCCAGACAAGTGTACCATTTACCACTCTGGGGGCATTTACCCAGTCAGACGAGTGTACCATTTATGTCTACTCCGCAGAGGACCTCAAATAACCCATATATCATGGATCGCCATCCACTCCCCACATAACCTCAACACAGAAACGGATAAAGTCAATACCGACCATACCATGCCAGACTAAACATCACGGGCCGCCGCCGTCACAGGTATATCAACCGAAGGCTCCCAGCCTATCACAATTCAACCGACAATCGGCGTAATGGCGACATCTTCCAGCAGCATCCCAAGAATCGCACAGATAAGGGAGAAAGAATCGGAAGGTCCGAAAGCCATGAAAACGCCTATACTAAGGCTCATATTGTCAGACCCAAGTCTGCTATACTAGTCTACAAGGATCTAGTTCATCTGAATCAACGTCAGATACATACTTAAGTCAACCAGGTGCATGCTATGTCAACAATATAACATCCTATTCTAAGGCAGAAATCACAACAATCAACTAACCACGGAATGAAATGACCCGGACCCACTCATACATCAACAGATAACCACCCAACAGATAACCCACAACACAAATACCAACAATCCAAGTCAACAACCCAACTACAACATGATACTAACCCAGAATAGCCCAACAATCAATTCTAAAATAGGAAATAGGATAAGCAGGGGAACAATACTAGCTAACCACCCCAGATTCACACATATCAACCAGCATTTACACATTCAAGCTCAATCTAGAAAGAAGGGAAGCCGTAAACTACCAAAAAGTCGATCACAAGCGCTCCAAGTCACTCAACCAGAGATTTTCCCTTCCATACGGCCTCAGACTACTGCCAAGCTATCAAAAATAGAATCACAACGTTAATATGGTCGTTTAGACATTAAAATCAATGAAATTGGAGACAGAACAATTTTGGAGTCAAATTGGGCAAAGTGGGACCCACTCTGGATTTTTAGGAATTGACTCCAATTTTCACGGAGTTAATTCTAGATAGTCCGGAGCGGGTTTCACTTTGCCCGATTTGACTCCAAAATTGGTCTGTCTCTGATTTTATTGATTTTTGTGTCTAAACGACCGTATTGATGCTGCGATTCTATTTTTGATAGCTTGGCAGCAATCTGAGGCCGTACAGAAGGAAAAATCTCTGGTTGAGTTACTTGGAGCGCTTGTGATCAGCTTTTTGGTAGGTTACGGCTTCCCTTCCTTCTAGATTGAACTTGAATGTGTAATTGCTGGTTGATATTTGTGAATCTGGGGTGGTTGGCTAGGTTTGTTTCCCTTATTCCCCGATTCTTAGTTTGGAGTTGACTGTTGGGTTGTTATGAGCTAGTATCATGCTATAGGTTGGGTTGTTGACTTGATTGGTTTGATCTTTGTATTGTGGGTTATCTGTTGGTGGTTATCTGATGTTGCATGAGTGGGACTAGTTTCTTTCACTCTGTGATTGGATGATTGTTGTGATTATGTCTTAGAATAGGCTGTTATATTGTTAACATAGTCCCATGTACCTGGTTGACTTGAGTATGTATCCGACGTCGATCCGGATTAACTAGATCCATGTAGACTGGTATAGCAAACTTGGGGGTCTGACAATATGACCCTTATTATAGGCATTTTCGTGGCTTTCTAACCTTCCAATTCTTTCTCCCTTATCTCTGCGATTCTTGGGATACTGCCGAAAGATGTCATCGTTACGCCGATTGTCGGTTGAATTGTGTTAGGCTGGGATATTTCGGTTGATATACTTGTGGGTCAATGCCCCCGGAGTGGTAGATGGCACACTCGTTTGGCTGGGTCAACGCCTCCGGAGTGTTAGATGGCTCACTTGGCTGGTATGGGCTGGGCCCAGGGCGATGCCCCGGATCGATAGCCTATTTTGAAAGTTGGATACCGGGTTATTTAGAGGGGTCGGTGTACCCCCGCCCTTTTTACAGTACTCGACTGGTTGGGTTCATGCCCCCGGAGTAGCTTGCTGGATTGGCGTATTGCTTTGGGAAGTCAGACTTGTGGTCGGTTGTGTATTTGTCATTTGTTCGGTTCGGAGTTCTATTCCTTGATCTTGTACTTCTAGCTTTTCAGTGTACCTGTCGGGCTTATGGGGGTCTATTCGGGTTTTTACTTAAACTTGCGCACGAGTGTGCCCAGCGGGTCTTATGGGGGGCCTAGCTGGGTTTAGCGTAGCTATCCTTAGTTTACATTCCGTTTTCTCTGTTTTCGTTCTGTTGATCTCTGTTGTTGTTGATTCTATCTTGTCTACCTGTTTTTACCTTTCTTGCTTAGTCGGCCTCTAATGCCTACTAGGTACCTGTTGTTTTGGTACTCGTGCTACATTCTGCATCTATTTTTGTGATGCAGGTCCGAGCACCAATTATCAGCGTTGAGATCGGGCCTGCAGTTTTAGAGACTAGGGTGAGCACACGGCGTTCTAGGATTACCTGTCTCCTTCTGTATATATGTATTTTGGCTTGTCTTTTGTTTTCAAGACAGTTGTTACTGTGGTCCACTTTTGGGACTTGTACTCTTGTTAGTAGTTCTGTACATGTGACTTCTAGATTTTTGGAGGTGTCTTGTATATATTATTTTGGTTTGATTCCGCTCCAGCCTTCCTTTATGTGTTCTTGTTGTATGCTTCCGCTTGATTTAGAATTAGTTTCCACTCTTAATCCTATTACTGTTAAGTACCAGGATGGATTTTGGCTTGCCTGCTGGTGGGATCAGAGCCTAGGTTCGTTGGTCTCACTTGTACAAAACTAACATCTAGTAGAGTCTTGAGAATCGGTGCGGAGACGTCTGTGACTTATCTTCAGGAGGCTACAGGATGTCCTTAGGACGTCTTCTTACCTTGTATCTTTTTCGTGCGTTGTTGTCCAGTTGGTTCCTTGAAATCTCACTTATTCCACTCCATTACAGGATGGATTGCTCGCGTAGTAGAGGTCGACCTCGAGGTTGAAAGGGTGCTGCGGCAACAGGTCGCGTTAGAGTGAGGACTCCGGAGCCGGATCCTCGGGTAGATCATATTCCTCCTCAGCCAGTGGAACCGGGTCCAGCCCAGCCACTGCCCGTACCAGCTGTCACCCCGGATCTTTAGGGCATGCTTTCCTAGATCTTAGCTGCTATCAGGTGTATGCAGCAGCAGCTACATCGTGAAGCCCAAGGGGGCAGCGACAAGAGGAACAAATAGGATGGTAGGGCTAGTGGGCCCCGTTCCAGGCCTAGAGGTACTCGGGACTAGTTTCACCAGGTGTTCTAGCCAGGGAAGTCCAGTCGCCCGTTTCAGGCAGCGTTGTAGACCTCAGAGGGTGATCAGCACCATCTGAGCAGTTTTAGTGCCGGTCCGAGTCAGGGCCGAGGTGGGTTTCAGTTAAGAGCATCAGGTCGGGGTGGCCGAACTCTAGCGATTAGCAGGCCTTCTCAGGGTTGCTTCACTTGTTGGGAGCTTTGTCACTAGGCCAGGGAGTGCCTTTCTTCTAAATCAACTTTACCAGCCCCTCAAGCAGCGAGACCGGTTTTGGCAGTAGCACCTCTAACTAGAAGAGGGGGTCAGCAGCGGGGTTCTCGGGGAGGTCCTTGGGGAGGCAGGATAGGCGGTCGAGTGGATGTTCAAGGTAGAGGTGCCCAAAGCCATATCTATACAGCTCCAGCTAGAGAAGAGGCTGAGGCATCCGATGATGTGATCATAGGTACGGTTCTCTTATGCCATCAGTCCGCTTCAGCCTTATTTGATGGAGGTTCTACCTATTCATATGGGTCTGATTACTGTATGGCTCGATTGGGAGTGAGTCCTGAGCCCTTATCGGTTCCATTGCATGTTTCGACCCCAGTAGGGGATTCCTTAGTAGTAGATCGGGTTTGCAGGTCTTGTGTGTTGACCATTTGAGGGCAGGACACTCTAATTGATCTTATTGTGCTTTGTATGGTAGATTTTGATGTGATTCTAGGCATGGATTGGCTATCTCCTCACCAGGATGTCTTGGACTGTTATGCCAAGACCGTGACTTTAGCTATTCCTGGTATCCCGCCGGTGGTGTGGCCGGATTCTTGTAGTCGCACACCAGTTGGGGTGATTTCTTGTATTCGGACCCAGAAGCTGGTGGACAACGGATGTTTGGCTTACTTGGCATATGTTAGAGATGTGAGTAGGGAGGGCTCTACAGTTGATTTAGTGCATGTTGTCCGAAAGTTCACAGATGTGTTTCCTGCCGACCTTCCTGGCCTACCCCTAGATCGGGACATTGACTTTGGCATAGATGTGGAGCTGGGTACTCATCCCATTTCTATCTCGCCGTACCGTATGGCACCTGCAGAGCTCAGGGAGCTTAGTGATCAGCTTCAGGATCTCTTGAGTAGAGGGTTCATCCGACCAAGTGTGTCGCCTTGGGGTGCCCCAGTCCTGTTTGTTAGGAAGAAGGACGACACCATGCGGATGTGTATCGATTACAGGCATTTGAATAAGGTGACAGTGAAGAACCGTTATCCTATGCCTCGTATTGATGACCTATTCGACCAGCTACAAGGTGCTGCCATATTTTCTAAGATTGACTTGAGATCTAGTTATCATCAGCTGAGGATTAGAGCAGCGGACATCCCTAAGACAACATTTAGGACTCGTTATGACCATTATGAGTTCTTGGTTATGTCTTTTGGGTTGGCTAATATCCCTACCGCCTTTATGGACTTGATGACTTGTGTATTTAGGCCGTATTTGGATTCCTTTGTCATAGTCTTCATTGATGACATCTTAGTGTACTCGCGGAGCCATCGTGAGCATGAGTAGCATTTGAGGATAGTGCTCCAGACTTTGAGAGATCATCGGCTTTATGCCAAGTTCTCAAAGTGTGAGTTTTGGCTTGAGTTTGTAGCATTCTTGGGGCACATGGTGTCCAAGGATGGCATTAGGATGGATCCGGTGAAGATTGAAGTTATTCGTGGTTGGGCTAGGCCCACCTCTGTGACTGAGATTCGGAGCTTCATTGGATTGGCTGGGTACTACAGACGCTTTGTTGAGGGTTTCTTCACTTTAGCGGCGCCTTTGACTCGGTTGACTCGCCAGGATGTTCCTTTTGTGTGGTCGGAGGAGTGTGATAGGAGCTTTTTGAGGCTCAAGGAGTTGCTTACCATCGCTCCTATAATGACTCTTCGAGTTGAGGGTGAGGGCTTCACGGTCTATTATGATGCATTGGGCGTTGGTTTGGGTTGTGTTCTGATGTAGCAGGGCCGGGTTATTGCATATGCATCGAGGCAGCTTAAGCTGCACGAGCGCAACTACCCTACTCATGACTTGGAGTTGGCGGCGGTAGTTTTCGCGCTTAAGAACTGAAGGCATTACCTATATGGAGTTCATTGTGAGATATACACTGATCACAGGAGCCTTCAGTACATCATGACTCAGAGGGGTCTTAATTCGAGGCAGCGCCGTTGGATAGAGCTCCTGAAGGACTATGATCTCTCTATTCTCTACCATCCGGGCAAGGCGAATGTAGTAGCGGACGCCTTGAGTCGGAAGGCAGTAAGTATGGGTAGTCTAGCCTTCCTTTTTGTTTCGAAGTGACCCTTGGCTTTAGACATTCAGTCCTTAGCCAATCAGATGGTCAGAATTGGTGTTTCAGATTTCGGCCGGGTGTTAGCTTATGTGGGGGTTCAGTCATCTCTACTTGATCAGATCTGTAGCCGCCAGGTTGAGGATGAGTCTTTGGCGGCACTCAGAGATAGGGTTTTGGCAGGTGATGCCGGGCAGGCTACCTTAGATTCAGATGGGGTTTTGCAATTTGCTGGCCGTTTGTGTGTTTCGAGAGTTGGAGACTTGATCCAGCCGATCCTTAGCGAGGCCCATGATTTCAGATATTTTATTCATCTGGCACGGCTAAGATGTATCATGATTTAAGACAGCATTACTGGTGGAGCGGTATGAGGAGGGACATCTCAGACTATGTGTCCCGTTGTTTGTGTTACCAGCAGGTGAAGGCCGAGCATATGAGCCCTGGTGGAGAGTTGTAGATGTTACCCATTCCTGAGTGGAAGTGGGAGCGTATCACCATGGACTTTGTTGTAGGATTGCGATGGACTCCTAGGGGTGTTGACAGTGTCTGGGTCATCATGGATCGATTGACCAAGTCAGCACACTTCATCCCTATTCATACATCCTACCATGCTGAGAGGTTAGCCCGTATCTACATTCAGGAGGTAGTCCGTCTTCATGGTGTGCCTGTTTCTATCATCTCAGACCGGGGCCCACAGTTCACTTCTAGCTTTTGGAGAGCATTTCAGGAGGTGTTGGGCAGCCGGGTGGATCTTAGCACAACATTTCACTCGCAGACTGATGGCCAGTCAGAGCGCACTATTCAGGATCTTGAAGATATGTTGCGGGCCTGTGTTATAGATTTTGGGGGTCAGTGGGACTATTTCTTGCCCTTGGCAGAGTTTGCGTACAACAACAGCTACCATTCCAACATTCAGATGGCCCCGTTCGAGGCCTTATATGGTAGGCGTTGTCGCACTCCGGTTGATTGGTTTGAGTCTACGGAGCCTAGACCACATGGTACAGATTTGTTTTAGGAGTCCTTGGAGCATGTGAGGTTGATTCAGGATAGGCTCAGGACAGCCCAGAGTAGACAGCGGAGCTATGCAGACTGCAGGCGTCAACTGTTGAGTTTTGTCGTGGGTGATAGAGTATTCCTCCGAGTATCACCCATGAAGGGAGTGATGAGATTTGGGAGGCGAGGCAAGCTTAGCCCCAGGTATATCGGGCCTTTTGAGATTTTGAGGGCAGTTGGCGAGGTGGCTTATGAGTTAGCTTTACCTCCAGCACTCTTAGCTGTTCATCCAGTTTTCCATATTTTGATGCTGCGCCGATATGTTCCAGATGAGTCTCATGTGCTCCAGTATGATGCTGTTGAGTTGGATGATCGCTTGACCTATACTGAGGAGCCAGTTGCTATTTTGGCCAGACATGTGAGGCAGCTGAGGTCGAGAGTCATTCCTGTGGTTAAGGTCCATTGGAGGCATCGTCCAGTTGAGGAGACTACCTGGGAGATCGAGCGGGAGATGCGAGAGCAGTATCCCAGCTTATTTGAGCCCTCAGGTATTTCTTGATCCTTACTTTCGAGGTCGAAAGTCCTTTTAGTAGTGGATATTGTAATGACCCTCCAGGTCATTTCTATGTTAATGCCTTCTGTCTGTCGTTTAGAGCGTTCCTATGGTGACCCCAAGTCATTTATGCCTTGCTGGCACTGGTTCGGTTGCCTGGTCGTTCGTTTGGGTTTTATGCCCGTTCTTCTATTTTGGAGCTTTTGAACCTTGAAAAGTTGATTTCGGTGATAACTTCAGGCAAACGACCTCAGATGAGAATTCTGACGGTTCCATCAGCTCCGGAGCGGCCAAATTAGGCTAAAAGCATGGTTTGCCCGAGTCCCGGGGTTTCCAATGTGATTTTGGGATAAGTTAGCTCTTTAGCCTATGATATTTGGTTTAAGGTTGACTTCGGTCAACATTCTTGGAGAACGTGCTCACATGGAGATTTTGATAGCGTGGTTAGTTTCGAAAGGCCGAGTTTGGTCTAGAACAACCTTTCGAGAATTTCTGGGAACTTCCGACCTAATTTTGAATCCCTTGGTATAAGTTGGCTAAAATAGCTCATTTGGGTGTGGGACCCACCTTTTGTCGAAACGACCTCGTAAAAAGTTTTGACTGCGCCATTGAGTTTGGAATTTCAAATTTAGTAGGGTAGCATATCTGGTTTATTTTTATCGGGTCCCGAACGAATTCCGAGGATCCGTTCGGAGACTTTAAAAAAATAGCAAAAATTTGGTTGCCGGTGCAGACCTTTAGCAACCAGAATTTGCAGTTTTAGCGACTAGAAATGGTTTTTAGCAACCAGTTTCGGGTTTTACAACGCAGAAATTTCAGCTTTCAGCCCTCATTTTTAAATGACGATTTCTCTCTCATCAGACCTCCGATTTGAGTGATTCGAAGTCCTGTATGATCGTGGAGATTGTGGCTACATGATTGAGTGATTGGATTGTGTTGGTGAACCTTCGTTTAAGGTGAATTTCAGCTCGAAGCTGCTGCCATCATCTTTTTGGTGATTAATTTATGATTTATTCTTCATTTTAAAACTTCGATATCTCGAGTTCTAGAGCTCCGTTTGGGTGATTCAAAGTCCCAGGTACTCGGAATCTTGTTGGCTTCGTGGGTTTTTGGTCTTTTTGCATTGGGTGTCCCTCGATTTCCATAAATTTGAGTTGTAAGTTGCTTTCTAGGCCTTTTTATGTAAAGTTTTGTTTTTTGTTGTTGTTTGCTGTTTGGAGCAGATCCGAGCCCTGATGGGTGATCCGTTTTGGGATTCAAGTTCAAGGAAGTATTTGGGACCTTTTCACGGAGTCAATTTCGGAAAATCCAGAGCATGACTCACTTTGCCCAATTTGACTCTAAAATTGGGC
The DNA here is from genome assembly GCA_018342035.1 of Solanum appendiculatum. Taxonomy (NCBI): domain Eukaryota; kingdom Viridiplantae; phylum Streptophyta; class Magnoliopsida; order Solanales; family Solanaceae; genus Solanum; species Solanum appendiculatum. The sequence continues at coordinate 390,098 of JAGDQO010001184.1, forward strand.
TGTCTCCGATTTTAGTGTCTAAACGACCGTATTGACGCTATAATTCTATTTTTGATAGCTTGGCAGCAGTCTGAGGCTGTACGGAAGGGAAAATCTCCGGTTGTGTGACTTGGAGCACTTGTGATCGGATTTTTGGTAGGTTACGGCTTCCCTTCCTTCTAGATTGAGCTTGTATGTGTAATTGCTGGTTGATATTTGTGAATCTGGGGTGGTTGACTAGGTTTGTTTCCCTTATTCCCCGATTCTTTAGTTTGGAGTTGACTGTTGGGTTGTTTTGAGCTAGTATCATGCTATAGGTTGGGTTTTTGACTTGATTGGTTTGATCTTTGTATTGTGGGTTATCTGTTGGTGGTTATCTGATGTTGCATGAGTGGGACCGGCTTCTTTAACTCCGTGATTGGCTGATTGATGTGATTCTGCCTTAGAATAGGCTGTTATACTATTGACATAGTCCCATGTACCTGGTTGACTTGAGTATGCATCCGACGTCGATTCTGATGAACTAGATCCTTGTATACTGGAATAATAGACTTGGGTCTTACAGTATGAGCCTTAGTATAGGCGTTTTCGTGGCTTACAAACCTTCTGAATCTTTCTCCCTTATCTCTGCGATTCTTGGGATGCTGCTGGAAGATGTCGCCATTACGTCGATTATCGGTTGAATTGTGTTAGGCTGGGAGCCTTCGGTTGATATACCTGTGAGGGCGGCGGCCCGTGATGTTTAGTCTGGCATGGTATGGTTGGTATTGACTTTATCCGGTTCTTTGTTGAGGATATGTGGGGAGTGGACAGCGATCCACGATATATGTGTTATTTGAGGTCCTATGCGGAGTAGAAATAAATGGCACACTCGTCTGGGTGAGTCAATGCCTTCAGAGTGGTAGATGGTACACTTGTCTGGCTGGGTCAATGCCCCTGGAGTGTTAGATGGTACACTCATCTGACTGGGTCAATGCCCCCGGAGTGGTAGATGGTACACTCGTATGGCTGGGTCAATGCCCCCGGAGTGGTAAATGGCACACTCGTCTTGTTGGGTCAATGCCCCCGGAGTGGTAGATGGCACACTCGTTTGTCTTAGTCAATGCCCCCAGAGTGTTAGATGGCTCACTTGGTTGGTATGGGCTGGGCCTTGGGCGATGCCCCCGGAGAGATAGCCTATTTGGACAGTTGGATACCAGGTTATTTAGAGGGGTAGGCGTACCCCCGCCCTTTTTGTAGTACTCGACTGGCTGGGTTCTTGCTCCCGTAGTAGCTTGTTGGATTGGCGTATTGCTTTGGGAAGTTAGACTTGTGGTCGGTTGAGTATTGGTGGTTTGTTTGGTTCGGAGTTCTATTCCTTGATCCTGTAGTTCTAGCTTTTTAGTGTACCTGTCGGGCTTATGTGGGTCCGTTCGGGTTTTTACTTAAACTTGCGTACGAGTGTGCCCAGCAGGTCTTATGGGAGGCCCAGCTGGGTTTAGCGTAGCTATCCTCAGTGTACATTCCGTTTTCTCTATTTCCTTTCTATTGACCTCTGTTGTTGTTGATTCTATCTTGTCTGCCTATTTTTACCTTTCTTGCTCAGTCGGCCTATGATGCTTACTGGGTACCTGTTGTTTTGGTACTCATGCTACACTCTGCATCTATTTTCGTGATACAGGTCCGATCACCAATTATCAGCGTTGAGATCAGGCCTGCAGTTGTCAGTTCAGGAGACTAGGGTGAGCACATGGCTTTTTGGGATTACCTGTCTCCTTATGTATATTGTTTTTGGCTTGTCTTTTGTTTTTGATACAGTTGTTTCTGTGGTCCACTTTTGGGACTTGTACTTTTGTTAGTAGTTATGTACATGTGACTTCCAGGTTTTGGTAGGTGTCTCGTATATATTTAGTTTGGTTTTGTTTCAGCCTTCGTTTGTGTGTTCTTATGGTATGCTTCCGCTTGGTTTAGAATTAGTTTCCATTCTTAATCCCATTACTGTTAAGTTTTGGGATGGAGTTTGGCTCGCCTACTGGTGGGATGGTATGCGCCATCATGACTTTAGAAATCGGGTCATGACAAAAGCCACCTGAACTAAACCAATATGCATAAATCTGTAGTTTTCCCTGTAAGGGGCTAAATCATTTTCAGATAATAATATAAAAGTAGCATGATCGCTATCAATAGTAAGAGTTTCTTCAGTGGTTTTAACCACCTATTTGAGTCTAAGTTTCTCAAAAGTTCCCATCTGATATATTATCTTAGGAGGTACTCTTGGAATAGTCCATTTATTAAGAAGATCAAGATGTTGTGGTGTATCATATTCTTCTTTTCTAATGTTTTTAACAGTAGAGTGCCTCTTTATGATATTCATATTAAGAGTGTGTCAAACTATATTACCTATAATTACTACAAATCCATGGGTAGTACCTATATTCATATTCATATATTATTTAAGTCCTGAACTGCGTGATAAGATTCTCCAGATTGTTAAACAAGAAGGGGAACAAGGTGTCACTCAAAATGCTGTGTATACACTTGTTCTTAATATTATAGAACATTTCTCAAGAAGATGGTCTGATAATAGCGAGACCATAAGAACTATGTGTCGGAACCTCAGATGCAAGACGCTCACATCTTTTAGATGGTATAAAGATGTTTTTCTGAGTAGAGTGATGGAATTATCAGAATGTAATAGCTCCCATTGGAAATCAAAATTTATAGATGGTTTACCAGCTCTCTTTGCTGAAAGGGTTAGAAAAGCTCTTAGAGGAGATAGTTATAGTATCCTCTATGATAATTATACCTATGGAAAACGTATAAGTGCCTGTGTACAAGAAGGATTATCCTTGTGCAATGAAATTAAGCTAAATCAACAGATTAAAAGGCACCGTCTTAATGAAAGACAACAACTTGGAGAATTCTGTGAACAATTCGCTTTAGATATTCCGAAGCCATCCTCCAAGGAAAAGAAAATTAATAAGTATTCTTCCCAAAAGGATTTTAGGAGGAAGAAAAGGAGAATTGAAAAGAAAGAAAAAAGAGCAGAGACGCATAAAGGAAAAAGGAGATTTAATAAATCTGACACTTGTCACAAATGTGGAAGATTTGGTCATTATGCTAGAGACTGCAGGGTCAAAGAAAAGATTAAAACCCTTGATATTGATGAAAGCATTAAGGATTCTTTATGTAAGATCCTTTTAAACTCTGAATCTGAAGAAATAGATTATGAATGTAGCAGTTTTGAGGAATCCTCTACGGATGAAGACTTGAGAGCACTTCATCAAGATGATTGTATGTCATCAAAAGATGAATGCATGCCATGTCAACAGGGAGAAACTTGTGATAGCAAGAAAGGAGATGATCTTTATAAGATCTATTCTCAATTTAAGGAGTTAACATTAATATCATTGATAATGACAAAATTATAGAACTCCTCGAGATAGTAAATGATCCGAAAATAAGAGCTCAAATTATTGATAAGGCAAGCGGAGCTACTACATCAAAAGGTGAGGATAATATTCCTACAAAAGAAGGTTCATATACCATGTCTGAAGTCAAGAAATTACTTCAGGAAAAAATAAAGCTAATAAGCACTCCTACTACTATCCAAGACCTAAAAGAAGAGATTAATAATCTCAAGAATGATATTCAAATTCTAAAAAATAAGAATGTTATTATTGAAGATAGGCTGGATAATATCGAAGGCCTAAAAGAGCTTGATAATAGTTCAGAGTTTTCGTATGAAAAAGAAGAGGAAAATGCTTCCTGAAAACACTTAATTTTGGAAAAAATAAAGGAGATTTTTTACAAAGCAAAAAAGCAATCACTTCACAAAAGTTTTATACAAAAATTACTCTTCTAATTGACTATAATTATAAAAAGGAATTTACATAAATTGTATACAAGAAAGACTAATCCCTTCTCGATATTTTCATAAAACCACTCACAGCCTTAGATCGGCAAATGGTAGTAAAATGAGTATATAATACAAATTACCTAAAGCTTTTATTTGCAAGGAATGAATTGCATCCCCCAAAGTTTTGTTTTAGTAAAAGATATTACTAACCAAATTATTTTGGGGGTTCCTTTTATAAATGATATTTTCCCTCTTACTTATTGGGACAGTAAAAAAATTATTGGAACATGTAATGAGAAACCTTTTATACTCGAGTTTATAACAAAACCTTTTACAAGAATGATAAATGAGTTATCTTCTAGTCTGATTTCAAAAAATCAATAAGTTAATTTCATAAAAGGAGAAATTAATAGTATTGAGGCAGAAGCCATTCTCCAAAACCCTAGATTACATGAAAAAATTAATCTTTTAAAAAATCAATTCCATCTACAAATCTGTGCAGACCACCCAAATGTATTTTGGAATAGGAAAAAGCATGTTGTTAAGTTACCTTATGAGGACAACTTTATTGAAAGTTATATTCCTACTAAAGCTAGACCTTGTCAAATGAATTCAACATATTTAGAATTATGCAAAAAAGAAATTGATTCTTTACTTCAGAAAGGCCTGATAAGATATTCTAAGTCACCGTGGTCTTGTACAACCTTTTATGTTAACAAACATGCAGAGCAAGAAAGAGGCGCTCCCAGGTTAGTTATAAATTATAAACCTCTTAATAAGACTTTAAAATGGATCAGGTATCCCATACCTAATAAAAAGGACTTACTTGATAGAGTTTATGATGCAATAATATTTTTAAAATTTGATCTAAAATCAGGATATTGGCAGATTCAAATTGATGAATTTGACAGGTATAAAACGGCTTTTAATGTCCCCATGGGACAATTCGAATGGAACGTTATGCCTTTTGATTTGAAAAATGCTCCATCAGAATTTAAAAAATTTATGAATGATATCTTCATACCTTATAGCAATTTTATAATTGTTTATATAGATGATATTCTAGTATTTTCTAAAACAATAGAAACTCATTTTAAACATTTATAATTATTTTTAAAAATTATTGTTCAAAATGGATTAGTTATTTCCACCCCAAAAATGTCCCTATTTCAAACAAATGTCAGATTTTTGGGACATAATATTGAAAAAGGGAAAATATTCCCATTAAAAGAAGTATTGAATTTGCTTCAAAGTTTCCTAATATCTTAACTGATAAGACCCAGCTACAAAGATTTCTTGGTAGCCTTAACTATGTTGCTCCTTTTATAAAGGATTTAACCTATGACAGGTTAAAAAAGAACCCTTCTGCTTGGACTGATAGTCACACTAAAGCTGTTATACAGATTAAGGGAAAAGTTAAAAATTTCCCTTGCCTAACCTTAGCTTATCCAAATTGGGAAAAGACTGTGGAAACAGATGCTTCAGATATTGGTTATGGAGGTGTATTAACACAATACTGTCCTGATAATAAACATGAATATATTGTTCAATTTTATTCTGGTAAATGGAATGATAACTAGAAAAACTATGTCACCGTAGCAAAAGAAATATTGGCAATAGTTAAATGTGTTCTAAAATTTCAAGGGGAGTTATATAATCAAATTTTTTTGGTAAAAACAGATTGCCAAGCGGCTAAATTTATGTTTAAAAAAGATTGCAAGCATGATGTTTCAAAACAAATGTTTGCTAGATGGTAGGCTTTATTAGCCCCATTTGATTTCAAAATTCATTATAAAAAAGGATCAGATAATAGTCTGCTTGATTTTCTCACAAGAGAATATTTAAACTAATATTTTATTTTTATGAATGATAGGATGCGACCGTTATGGCCCCCACCATCAAGGAGGGGAATAAGAAAAGCAGGAACTGGTAGAGGTAATATCCTTGCCCAAAATGGGAAACCAAAAATTAATAGTAGCTAATATTGCTAATACCTCAGATCTTAATACTTATCACCCCATGTATAAAGAATTTATGGATTTTATAAAATTCAAACAAGAGAAAAATGAGGCCCCTCAATCATATTCTATAGTTCTTACAGATGACGAGAATGTAGAAATATTTGATCAAAATGATAAGAAAGAAGTAGTACTTCTTCTGGAACAAAATGACCTTAAATGGAAAGACGATCCCTGGTAGATAATGCACAAGTACCTAGACTCAGTATCATACACTACTCCTGCTTATAAATACAGGATGCACTACGAGATAATACTCTCAGCAACAGGGTTTGGAGAATTCCAGCACTTTTACCCAGCTAATACAAAAAAAGTTTATAACTTTTCAAAATTAATAATTAAGAAAATTATTTCTCCAGAGGAATGGGGAATTAGTACTTTAAAGGAAAGAGATTATATTCATCCTGAACAAAGAATTCAGGTTAAATATAATTATTGGGATTATATGGGTGGCTTTCATAAAGCCCTTTTAGATGAAAATGCTAATAAGAAGCATTCATGGTTTATTAAAATATGCTCCCATGTATTCAAGGAACATATACAAAATTGGTTTAGCCAATGGTGGACTTTATATGGTCCTTCTTTAAATATTCTACCAGAACCTTATAAGAGTTTATACGCTCAATGGGTTGACGTATCTCCAAAATTAATAAGCATGGAGAAAGATAATATCTATTTTGAAGGAATGTCCATAATGTATTTTTTCATAGAATTCTCAATCCCCTAGATTATGAAATGGACAGTGGAAGTTAATAACACCAATGAGGGATTTCCTTGTGTTCAAAGAATTTTTTATACAAAATTCTAGAATAAATTGATACAAAAGATCCTGAAGGCAAATGTCATGGACAGGAGATAATAGATTAAATTATAGTAAGTATTGATACATACAAAAAAGAAGAGCCGGACTCTCAAATAGATAATCAAAGCCCATTCAAGCAGATAGCCAGGAAACTTCAAATGAAAAAGGGCGTGATTTCTAAATCGGATATAATAGCATCATATATACAAGAAATTAAAAAGGATTTAATAAAAAATTTGGACATAGAAATAGAAGATGATTCATCGATGGCATCAGCCAGCCACACCACAGAGGATGAACACACCACAGAGGATGAATGCATGGCAGGAGAAGCCCAGAGTATACACAGCAATGAAGAAGTGGATATTGAAGCACTTCTACAACAGCTCCAATAGCAAGTGGAGGAATCCTCAAGTAAACAATCCTGCAAAGGAAAAGAAAACATTTAGTGGAAAGAAGACCCACACGAAATTATTGGGGAAATAGGACAAACTACTTTAATAAAGTAGATTCTTTTTATAAAAGATAAGATAGGCCGTGATAAGGTGTCAGCCACGTTTTTCTTTAAGGCCACAAGTGTTTGTCGGCCATATTTCTTTTTATTTTCAAAGGCCACTGTTTGTCGGCCATTTATCCCTATAAAAGGGTTTCATTTCCTTAGGTAAGAGGCAGGTTTTAGAAAACCCCCTCTCTCTCTCTTTAGTTTGTAATATTCTCTCTCTAGTTTGTAATCTTCTTGTAAATTTCAATAATAAAAGCTTTCAGTGTGGTTTGTACATTAAAGAACGATTTGGACTCTAATTTCAGGTACTTAATTTTAATTTTGTTTAAAAGCATATTAGCCTAATGAAAGACTAAGATCCTGTGTCAAACTATATTATACTAAGCTACTATAAGAAATGGTGCTAATGTCATTTATTGACTAGTTTAAATAGCCATGCTAAGGTCTAGAACCAAATAATCCAGGTGAATTCTTAAAAGGCTGTCGAAGATGTCGTTGGATTACCCGATAGTGTGGGCGGACTCGGATAGTAGAAGATTTAAACAATTGTGCCAGGATTTATCATTCTTGTAAAGGTTCCTAGTAGCATGCCTATTCGATCCCCACCTTGTTCCCCTTCTTGTTTAACAGCCTGGAGAATCTCATCACGCTGTTCAGGACTTAAATAATTATCCCACCAACTTTTTAGCTGGCTAGTAAATCCTGCGGTTATCATATCAGCTATCATTTTATCACTGTTTTTATTCGCCTTACAGATAGTACTATACATGAGCATTCTATGTACAGTTGTATAAATCTGTCTATTTGTGTAACCATCAATATTCCACTCATAAATCTCCTTACCATTATAACTACTAGTTATAATGTGCTCATGCTCTTCTAATAGCACATCCTGAGGAGTGGGCCTTGGATAGTAATACATCCTTTGGACAGACTTTCTAGCAAATTTTTCTGAGATCTTATTAATCTCCTCCGAGATTTCCTCTTCATGATTATCATCAGGGTTATCTAAATCATCATTGCTTAAGGGTTTAGATTTATTCCCTAAATTTTTTTTTCTAGAAAGCTTTCTAGGTTTGAGAGGTTTTTTAATTTGAAATCTTTTACCTCTGGGGGGTTGAACACTAGTGGTTGCTATTTTCTCCTTATCTTTAGTGTTCGACTTGATCTCAGACAGTAATTTATCAATCCTATCATGAATAGAAATAATTTGTTTCCCTAAAATACTCATATAAATGTTAGCATAATTCTGCTGCTTTATCATAATATTAATATGCTGAGCAGTAAGCAGAGCTGTATTATCTTCAAATAACTTAGCTAAAGCATTAAGATAAACAATTTTTTCATCTTTCTCAATTTGAAAGGACTGTAAAGGAGGAAAGATAGATTTTGTAGTTTCTCCATTACTTAATGTAAAATCTCTTTCTATTACAGAGATATAGTTAGTAACATATTTGGCCATAAAAACAAGGTACAAAAGCAATCAAAATATTTTTCTTTGATTCAGAAAGATCTTTATAAAATTCTTCCTGGAACTTGATCTGTTCTTCTTTATTAAAATTTTTGAAAAACCATTTTTTGAAAGGTTTCCATCTTGATTTCAAGAGTTCTTTTGAAATTTTTTCTTTTGCCGGAGACCCTGGACTAAAATCAACTGGTTTGTCAGTCATCATAAAACAATTTCTATGTAGAGAGTCAATCAGGAAAATTCATTTCATACGCAGTTATATCTATATCAGAACTGGTTCTTGGTATGGGTCTAGCAATATTATCTTTATCAATTCTAATATTATCACATCTATAATTTTCTCTAATCTGAGAAGTAGATGCTCTTGAAGGGATCTCCATAGTATAATCAATAGGAGAAATATATGATGAAGTAGATCTAAATAGTTTAGAAGTTATACTATAATTATCAATTTTATTACCTCCGAGGCCGAACATAGGAAATAACCCCAATCGGCGTGCAACTACAAGAACCCCGCCACACCACTGGCGAAATACTAGGCATGGCTAAAGTAACGGTCTTGGCATAACAATCCAAGACAGCCCGGTGAGGGGATAGCCAATCCATGCCTAGAATCACATCAAAATCCACCATACAAAGCACAATAAGATCAACCAAAGTGTCCTGCCCCCAAATAGCCACCACACATGATCTACAAACCCAATCCACTACAGAAGAATCCCCTACTTGGGTCGAAACACGCAAATGTACAGATAAGGGCTCAGGACTTACTCCCAATCGAGGCACACAATAAGCCGACACATACGAATAAGTAGATCCAGGATCAAATAAGGCTAAAGGGGACTGATGGCATAAAAGAACCGTACCTGTGATCACATCATCAAACGCCTCAGCCTCTGCTCTGGCTGGAGCTACATAGAAATGGCCCTGGGCGCCTCTACCCCATGCATCCACTCTACCGCCTATCCTGCCTCCGTGGGGACCTCCCCGAGCACCCTGCTACTGACGTCCTCCTCTAGCTTGAGGTGCTACTGCTGAAACCGGTCTCGCCGCCTGAGGAGCTGGTAAAGCTGATCTAGAGACAGGGCACTCCCTAGACCAAAGACCAAGATCCCCACAAGTAAAGCAACCCTGCGAAGATCTGCTCATCGCTGAAGGCCGGCCACCCTGACCTGATGAACCTGCCTGGAACCCATCTCGGCCCTGACTCGGGCCGGCACTATGCCCTCTCTGACGGTGCTGGTCACCCTCCGAGATCTGTAATGAAGCCTGGAATGGGCGACTAGGCTGACATGGCTGGAACCTCTGATGAACTCGGTCTCGAGTATCCCTTGGCTTATGACGGGTCCCACCGAAGCTATCATCTGGCCTGGCCCTCTTGCCGCTACCCCCGTGGGCCTCACGACAGAGATGCTCAAGCGTGTGGGCATGGTCCACTACATCTAGAAATGAGCAGCCCACTGAAATCATAGACTGCAATTCAATCCTCAGCAACCTCAAACCTCTAACAAATCATCGGACCCGCTCCTTCTCCTTAGGTAGAATCATGGTGGCATGACAGGACAACTCATGAAATCGTGCCTCATACTCGGATACTGTCATAGAGCCCTGCTCCAACCTCGTGAACTCATCATGGAGCCGATCCCTGATGCTCCGTACGATAAATCTGGCCAGAAAAGCCTCTAAAATCTCTGTCCATGATACTAGTGGTGACCCAGCTGGCCTATTCTCGATGAAGGAACGCCACCACTGTATGGCCGGTTCGTCTAGCTGGTAAGCGGTAAAGTTGGCTCCTCAGGACTCCACTAACCCCAAAGCCTGCAATCTCTCCCGACAGGTTGTAATAAACTCATGGGCGTCCTCCCTTACAGTCCCGGAGAACCTCGGTGGTGATAGCCTGAGAAACACCCCTAGCATCTTCTACTCTCGAAGTGGCATAACCTCGTCCAAAGAGTTTGGCTGAACCGCGGCCGGTGCTATCGGCTGATGAACCTCTAGAGCCGTTACCACAGGCTGGTACTGCTGACGCATCTTTGGAACCACAGGGGCAGGCTGGCCCTGCGGTGCTGGAACTGGCTGCTGCGGCATACCCCCTATAGCAGCTAGAATTTGGGTGAGCATGCCCTGAAGATCAGGGGCGGCAGCTGGTGCGGGCGGTGGCTGGGCTGGTCCCTGCCCCACCGGCTGAGGAGGAATCTGATCTATCAGAGGCTCCTCCTCCAGCTCCAGAGTCCTCACTCTATCGCGGCCTGATGCCGCAGCACCACCTCGACCTTGGGGTCGATCTCTACTGCGCATGTGAGCCATCTCTGCAACAGAGTAAAACAAGTGAGATTCATGAAACCAATCAGATAACGATGCACAAACAGAAATCAAAACAAGAAATCTCCTACGGCCACCCTGTAGCCTCCCGAAGATAAGTCACAGACGTCTCCACGCCAATCCACAGGACTCTACTAGATGCTAGCTCTGTACAAGTGAGACCAACGAACCTAGGGCTCTGATACCAACTTGTCACGACCCAATTTCTCGAGTCATGATGGCGCCTACCAACCCACCAATAGGCAAGCCAAGACCCTATCCCAAAACTTAACAGTAATGGGACTGAGGGTGGAAACTAAACCCTAACTAAGTAGAAGCATAAATAAAGGAACATCCAAGATAAGCGAAAATGAAAGCAAACCTACATACATAACTAAACCCTCCCAAAAACTGGAAGTCACGAGTAAAGAACTACTACAACAGTACAAGTCCCAAAAGTGGACCATAGAAACAACTGTCACGAAACAAAAGACAGCCAAAATATAAATACAAAAGGAAACAGGTAATCCCAGAACTCCGTGTGCTCACCCTCGTCTCTTGAACAGACAGCTGCAGGCTCGAACTCAACGCTGATGACTGGTGCTCGGACCTGCATCACAAAAACAGATAAAGAGTGTAACATGAGTACCAAACAACAGGTACCCAGTAGGCATCATAGGTCAACTGAGCAAGAAAGGTAAAAACAAGCAGACAAGTTAGAATAAGATATAACAGAGGTCAACTGAACATGAATAGAATAAACGGAAAGTAAATCTAAGAATATCAGAACTAAACCTAGCTGGGCCCCCCATAAGACCCGCTAGGCACACTTTAGCACAGAAAAAAAGAACCCGAACGGACCCCCATAAGCCCGACGGGTACACAGAAAATCTACAACTATGGAAACAAGGGAACCCAACTCCAAAAGCCTTAACACCCATGGGCCTCGAACCCAAACCATCAGTCTCAGGATAGAAATAACGGACTCTAATCGTGTAACATCATCCTCGGACCAGAGATAACACCCTTACTAAACTGTTTCAAGCTGGAAATTACGGACTCTAATCGTGTAATGTCAGCCTCGGACTTGAGCTAGCAGCCCTCGCTTAATAGTCTCAAGCTGGGAATAACGGACTCTAACCGTGTAACGTCAGCCTTGGACTAGAGCTAATCACCTTAAACCGAATAAAGCCACTACTAACCAACTCAATACAAGACTAGACATCGCGAGACGCCACCCCCATAGGGGTATCTACGGAAGGCTCCCAGCCTAGCACAACCCAACCTTTCATCGGCACAATAGCAAAATCTTCCAGCAGCACCCCAGGACAGCAGAGATAGCGATAGAAAGAACAGAAGATCTGTAAACCACGCATGCAACAATAGAAAACCACTCAACAGATAACCCACAAATAAATCATCAACACCCCAAGGTCAACAACCAATACTACAACATGATACTAGCCCCGAACAATAAAAAAATCAACTCTAAACGAAGAAATCGGAGAAGAAGAATAGAAATACCAGCTACCCACCCCATATTCACATGAATCAACGAGCATTTACGCAATCAATTGCAATCTAGGAAGAAGGGAAACCGTAACCTACCAGAAGACCGATCACCCGTGCTCCAAATCACTCTTCTGGAGCTTTCCCCTTCCGAGAGGCGTCAAACTACTGCCACGCTGTCAAAAATAGAGTCAAAGCGTCAGTACGATCGTTTAAACACTAAAATCATCAAAATTGGAGACATACCAATTTTAGAGTCAAAATTGGGAAACGTGGGACCCACTCCAGATTTTCCAGAATTGACTCCGTGAAGAGGTCTCAAATCCTCCCCCTAGCTTGTATTCCAAAATGGAACACCCATCGAGGCTCGGATCAGCTCCAAACAACCAACAACACGAAATGCAAAACTTTACAAAATAGGCCTAGGATAGCAACTTACCTCTCGAATTCACAAATATCGAGGTACTCCCAACGCAATCTGACCACAAACCCACAAAGTCAACGAGAATCTGAATGCCTGGGATTTCAAATCACCGAAAACCAATAAAAGATGAGGGAGATATGAATTTTACAAGTTTTAATCCAAATGACCTCGGCCTCAACTTATATAAACACTGCACCTTGCTGACCTCCGCGAACGCGGCCCCAGGCCCACAAACACGGAGGGAGAACTAGCAACACTTCGCAAAAGCGGCCAGGGCTCGCGAATATGGAGGCAAAGGGTCCACACCTCTGCGAATGCAGAACCCCATCCGCGAACACGGAGAGAAAGGTCACCCAATCCTCACAGACCTCCACGAACGCGATGAAGACAGCCCCCAAACCTCCGCGAATGCGGCCTCTGGCCCGTGAAAGTGGATTTGATACACTCACACCTCCACGAATGCAGAGCCTATTAGCGAATGTGAAGAAGAAATGTGAGTGTAGATTTCAGCTGGGCACCAGTTGAGTTTTGGACAATTCCAAAACTCCGATAGGGTGCTCGGGATTTGTTCGGAACTCCGTCCACGCAAACAAAATATGCTACCCCCTTAAATTCGACGTTCCATACTCAATGGCATAGTCTAAATTTCCATACGAGGTCGTTTCAACACAAAGTGGGTCCCACACCCAATGGGCCATTTTAGCCAAATTCCACCAGGGGCCTTAGAATTTGATCGGAAGCTCCCAGAGGTTCTCGAAGGGTAATTCTAGACCAAACTCAGCATTCCGGAACTAATCGTGCTGACAGAATTCTCATTCGAGCATGTTTACCGAGAATATTGACAAAAATCAACTTTAAGCCAAATTTCGAAGGCTAAAGAGCTAATTGGCCCCAAAATCACACCGGAAGCCCCGGGACTCGGGCCAACCATGCTTTTAGCCTAATTTGGCCGCTCCGGAGCTGATGGAACCATCAAAATTCCCATCTAAGGTCGTTTACTTGATGTTATGACCGAAATCAACTTTTCAAGGTTCAAAGCTCCAAAACAGGAAAACAGGCATGAAAACCAAATGAACGACCAGGCAACCAAACCTACAGTGCCAGCAAGTCAAAATTGACTTGGGTTTGGTACAGGAACACTCTAAATGATAGAAAATACATACAAACACACAAATGACCTGAAGGGTCATTACAATCATCGACCATTTCATCAGCATCAACAACATCCTTAACAATAACCTCAGCTATCTCAGGCTGCACACTCAGAGGTGGTTCTCTTCTGGGCATCGTCACTGATATGGTGGCTAGAAAATTTGGTAGGGAAACATCCCCCATAGGATCAAATTTTCAGTAGACCTATGTTGGTCTGCAAGGTAGAAAGCTTACCTCTCGTGGTGTCAAGCACACCAGAACTGCCCTTGGCCTTCTCCTGGGCCTCTAATCTTGCAATGAGGTTGTCCAACCTCACACTATGGGACTCAATCAACTCCACACATTCGGTAACTCTCTCCCTCAAAGGGGCCATCACCCTTTAAATTACCCTATCAATCAACCAAGGTATGCCCTTTTCAACCCTGATGGCTCTAACATCCATAGATCGAGCAAGACTTCCAATTTCATAAATCAAGGCCTCGGTCAAGGGGGGAAAGGTTGTAGGAATGAGGGTAGGCACATCAGCAGTAAGAGTATCCAAAGTAGCAGGAGTAGCAGGTACAGTAGAAGATATACCTGTTTATTCCACAGACGGAGCAGGTGTGGAGGCCTTAGAAATTCATCGAAATATCATTAGAATAGGACATAATAAGGTATTGAGGACACTAATTGTTGAGCTAAATAGGCCTCAAATGAGTGTAAGTCTACCACTCATCATGTGGTAGGAACTACCCAGGAGCATGTTGTGATGGCTCTAATGGCTGCTTCCAGTGTGGTCAAATGCATCATTTTCTGAGAGATTTCCCTAAGAACAGGTAGGGTAATGAGGGCAACAGATCCCAATCTTCTTCAGCAGCTCCATTAGACAGAGTTGCTCTAAGAGGAACTAACTGACTCATGATCTCAAATTGGCAGGAATAGTTTTTTCTCTCAAGATATGGCATCACTATATCTATTGTGTTCATGTGGATGTGTTCACCAACACCAAGAGTCTCCAGTATGTTTTAAGTCAGATGAAGCTTGATCTCAGACAAAGGAGGTGGCTAGAGTTACTCAAGGATTACGACATGAGTATCCTTTATCACCCAGGTAAGGATATCGTTGTTGTTGATTCCTTGAGCAAGTTGTCCATTGGGAGTACTACACATATCGAGGAAGGGAAGAAAGAGTTGGCTAAGAAAATTCACAGACTTGCATGTTTGGGAGTCCATTTGTTAGATTCCAGTTAAGGTGGATTCGTTATGATGAATAGCGCTGAATTATCATTAGTATCAGAAGTGAAGAAGAAGCAAGACAAAGACCCCATCTTACTTGAGCTAAAGGAAAATTTTCAAAAGCAGAAGGTAATGACTTTTGAACAAAGGGGAGATGTTGTGTTGAGATATCAAGGTAGATTGTGTGTTCCAAAGGTGGATGAGCTCCAAGAGAGGATCATGGTAGAAGCTCCTAGTTCCAGATATTCGATCTATCCGGGTTCCACAAAGATGTACCATGACTTGAGAGAAGTCTATTTGTGGAAAATTATGAAGAGGTGTATAGTAAATTTTGTTGCTAAGGTTCCAAATTGCAAATAAGTCAAGGTTAAACACCAAATGCCATGTGGTGTAGCTAAGAACACAGCTCTTTCAGAATAGAAGTGGGTGATTATTAATATGAACTTCATTATTGTATTGTGACAATCTCACAGGCAGCATGATTCAATTTGGGTGATTGTAGATCGGATGACTAAATCAACCCATTTCTTACCGGTAAAGACTACATATTCAGTAGAAGATTATGCCAGCTTATACATCTGTGACATAGTCTGACTACATGGAGTACCTTTGTCCATCATTTCAAATAGGGGTGCGCGATTCACCGCTTAATTTTGGAAGTTGTTTTAGAAAGGTTTGGATTCGAAGGGAAACCTTAGTACTGATTTTCATCCTCAAACAGATGGTCAAGCAGAGTGCACTATTCAGACCTTAGAGGATATGCTGAGAGCATGTGTGTTCAATTTCAAAAGAAATTAGGATGACCACTTGCCTTTTATAGAGTTTGCATTTAATAACATCTATCACTCTAGTATTTAGATTGCTCCTTATGAGGCTCTTTATGGGTGAAGGTGTATATCTTTCATTGGCTGGTTTGAGGTTGGTGAGGCTTAGTTGATTGGACCAGACTTAGTTCATCAATCCATGGAAAAGGTGAATATAATCCAAGAGAGGTTGACAACATTGCAGAGCCGTCAGAAATCTTATACAGATGTTTGAACAAGAGATTTGGAGTTTGAGGTTGATGATTGGGTTTTATCAAAAGGTTCCACCTATGAAGGGTGTCATGAGGTTTGCTAATAAAGGGAAGCTAAGTCTCCGATACATAGGTTCTTACAAAATATCCAAGAGGATTGCTAATGTAGCTTATGAGTTGGAGCTACCATAAGCGTTAGTAGCAGTCCATCAAATATTTAACATCTCTATGCTAAAAAAGTTTTTGGGTGATCCTTCACTTATTGTGCCTATGGAGAATACTGGTATCAAGGATAGCCTATCTTATGAGGAGATTCCCATTCAAATGCTTGATCGACATGTTCACAAGTTGAGGACCAATGAGGTTGCATCAGTCAAGGTCTTATGGAGAAATCAATTTATTGAGGAGGCAACTTGGGAAGCTGAGAAGGATATGAATACTAGATACCCTCATATCTTTTCCTCCGGTTTAGTTCCACTCTAAGGTACTAATTCTTTGTAAAGTACTCTTTCAGTTTAGTATGTTGAGTTATGCAACATGCAACAACAAATAAACAGCCTAGCTGATAATTCTCAAATATCCATAAATAAATAACCCCTCTGGTAGCATGGTTCTAACCATGAAACAGCCTGATAATCAACCCTAAAGCAAGAAGTCGGAGAAGAAGAGCAGAAATACTAGATACCCAGCCCAGATTCACACAAATCATCATGCATTTACGTAATCAAGCTCAATCTAAAGGAAGGAAAGTCGTAACCTACCAAAGACCGATCGCGCGCGCTCCAAATCACTCTGCTGGAGCTTTTCCCTTTCGAACGGCCTTAGAATGCTGCAACACTATCAAAAATAGAATCACAGCGTCAGTACGGTCGTTTAGACACTAAAATCATAAAAATTGGAGACAGACCAATTTTGGAGTTAAAATCGAGAAATGTGGGACCCGCTCTGGAATTTCCAGAATTGACTCCGTGAAGAGGTCCTAAACCTTCACCCGAGCTTGTGTTCCAAAACGGAGTACTTCTCGGGGCTCGGAACAGCTCAATGCAACAACAAACCAAAATGCAAAACTTTACACAAAAGAGACTTGGGGCAGCAACTTACAACGCAGATACACCATGCTCCAGACAGTCACCCACACAGTCAACAAGATTCTGAGCACCTGGGACTCCGAATCACCCAAAACGAAGCTTGAGAACTCGAAGTTTTAAAATGAGGCTGAATTTGAGTTTTCACTATTAAATAGCAGCAGTTCTGGTCGCTAAAAGCTAAATCGTTTCGCTAAAATTCTAAATTCTGGTCGCTAAAGGTCTGCACCAGCAACACCAAATTTTGCTATTTTTTAAAGTTTCCGAACGGACCCTCGGAATTTGTTCAGTACCCGATGAAAATAAATTAGATATGCTACCCCACTAAATTCAACATTCTGGACTCAATGGTGCAGTCAAAATTTCCATACGAGGTCGTTTTGACAAAAAGTGGATCCCACACCGAAAGCGCCAATTTAGCCACCTTCGACCGAGGGCCTCAAAATTAGATCGGAAGCCTCGGGAAGTGCACGAAAGCCATTCTAGACTAAACTCGACATTCCAAAACTAACCGCGCTGACAAAATTCTCATCCGAGTGCATTTTCCAAGAATATTGACCAAAGTCAACTTCAAGCCAAATTTCAAAGGCTAAAGAGCCAGCTGGCCCCAAAATCACACCGAAAGCCCTGAGACTCGAGCCAACCATGCTTCTAGCCTAATTTGGCCGCTCCAGAGCTAATGGAACTGTCAGAATTCCCATCTGTGGTCGTTTACTTGAGGTTATGACCGAAATCAACTTTTCAAGGTCCAAGAGCTCCAAAACAGGAAAATGGGCATAAAACCCAAATGAACGACCAGGCGACCGAACAATCAGTGCTAGCAAGTCATAAATGACTTGGGGTTGCTACAGGAACGCTCTAAACGATGAAAGAAAGGCACAATCACACAAATGACCTGAAGGGTCATTACAATTTTGTAATTTAAATTTTAAATTTTATTTTTCTTATTATCAATATAACTTTTGTATTCTTTATAGATTTTTAATTAGAAAAGGGAAAAATAAAAAAGAAAAAAATACATACGTATTGGCCTTTGGCCATTTTACAACATTTCTAAAATAAATTAAAAGCCAAAAGGATTTTCCTTTCATAATTGACTATGAAATCATCAATAATTAATGTCATTATTTATTTTCAAAGTTTTGTAAACATGATTTAAGAATATATTCAATTTTTAAGTTAAAAGGATTAAAAAGTCCAAAAAGAAACTTGTTTCCAAAGTTCACATTTACCATTAAAATCTTTTAAGAAGCCGAAGAGCCCTGTAAAGTTACACACTTTGCATTCAAACATCTTATCAAAAATCATCCTTCAATGAAAAATATGAAGAGGATATGTTCTTTGTTTGAATCCCTTGATAGGGGATAACTTGGTCACATTGTTGAAAGAGTAGCTTCTGATTCCTTGAATGATCTACTAAATCTCAGACTAAGGTGTATACATATATATTTAGATCTATTATTCTCATTCATGTAGGCTAACCCATCGATTTTCCAGTTGCACGTTATTCAATGAAGTAGGAAGTGAACGATGGGTATATAGTAAGGTCTCGCTGGAAGCAGTTCCGATCAGGATTTTGATGCGTCGATCCTCCAAGATGTTCAAAAAACATTATTCTTTCATGAACCTATGCATTGATTGTGGAAATACAGAAGCCATGTACAGGAAAGGCGTGGTAATAATTTATTTTAAATTATTTTTGTATGTAGTCTACTAGTTAAAGGATTTGTCCACATATTCGGGTAATTAATACGTTCTAATTCATGTTTATGTGTTTGTTTTTTTAGAAGAACTTTATCAGAAGTGAAAGTCCAGATGTTGCACTTGATTTGCTGGAGAAAGCATCAAAAGGAGGTCACTTCATTGCAATATATGCGTTTGTCTTATTCTCAATCTACTTAGGTGGTCAATCCAGGCTAGATGGGATAAAGACTATTGGCAAGATGAAAGTAACACAACAACTAAGAAGAATAACTAGGCGATGTCGAATTCGACTTCATCAATACTTAAGCTCAATGTGGGTGTTAAATCGTTTATTAATGCAAATACCCAGCCTTTTTTGCACAATGAAACATGACGTTACTGTTCGCAGAAATGTCTGGTATAGTTTAGAAGAGGAGGAAGATGAGCATTGTAATGGTTGTAGTAGTGATGAAGAAATTAGAAAGTTCTGTATTTCTAGTAGGCCATTGTGTATTAATTTTTCAACATAAAGAATGGATTATGTTTTTCCACCATAATTGTGAAGGGCGTCTTCGTAAATAAATATTTCTATGCAATTCATGTCATTTTAATACATCAAACCAAACAATGCATAAGAAATAAGATATGTATATTTAATGAAAGCATTACTAATACATGCATTGTTAATGCAAACATTACTAATACACTATATTTAACATTATTCTTATGCACTCTGCCAAGTTGTAATAGTTGGGAGTTTACAACAAATATTTGTTACTACCCCTGTGGAAAATTTGAGTTCTAATTTGAGTGAGAAAATTGAGAAAAAATGAACGGGACTAGATTAATACTTGTTCAAGTGTAATTGTAGTTTAGTACACCTACTATTATTTGAAATGATTTGATTTGAAAAGATTTGATTTTTCTTTCACTCTTTTTAAGACAAAATAATTAAATATACGAAACCCTTAAATATAATATAATGAATTTTACAAAGCCTGTAAGAAAAAAATAATGAAAAGTAAATGGGACTTTAATTAATTAATTCACTAATTAATTATCTGTCAAGTTTACTTATTTATTTAATGAAAAATATAATGTTACGTGTTTTAATAATTGGGTTCGGATTTTTTTTCTCTCCATTTTAAGCTCTTAGAGAGTAATTACACTCAATATTTTGGAAAGGGTTGCAAAACGTTTTGCTCAAGATTCATACTTGAGGAAGACAAACACTCAAGTGTGATGATTATGTTATCGACTGACGTGCTTAAGCGGCTTGCATTAATTGTGAAGCAAATTGCATTATCCTTTTTCTTATTGTTTTTAGCCCTTGTATATGAATCCACCACTCCTTTTTGCATTTCAGAATTTTACTTGTAAATTTTCTTAAGAAAGTATTATGCCCTAATTAATCCAGAGTATATAATAACAAACTTAATTAAATTGGTACCATATGATCAAGATTTAAAGAAATGTGTCAAATTGAAAATAATGAAAAGTCGTAACTCTCCAAATAATGAGTGAACAATACTGTTGTTTGAAAGCTAATGTGCCAGATTTTACAAAGTTCTCCTTTACCACTAAAACCTTTTAAATCACCGAATAGCCCTAGAAATTTACACACTTTGCATTCTAACCTCTAACCCAAAATCATCCTTCAATGGATAATATGAAGAGGATCTATTCTTCATTTGAATCCCTTGATAGGGGATTACTTTGTCACATATTTGAAAGAGTAGCTTCTGATTCCTTGAAGGATCTACTAAATCTCAGTTTAAAGTATCTCTCTCTCTCTCTCTCTCTATATATATATATATATATATATATTAAAATGTATTATTTATATTCATGTTTCATAACTTATAGATTTTTCAGTTGCAAGCTATTTAATGAACTAGGAAGTGAACGATGCGTATATAGCTAGGTCTCGCTGGTAGAAGTTCCGATTAAGATTTTGATGCGCCGAACTTCCGATATGTTCAAAAATATGATTCTTTCATGAACTTATGCGTAGATTGTGGAAATTCAGAAGCCATGTACAGAAAAGGTGTGGTAATAATTTATTTTAAATTTTTTTCGTATGTATTCTACTGGTTAAAGAATTCATCCACGTATTCTGATACTCATTTCATTCTAATTCATGGTTATTTGTTTGTATATTTAATGGGACTATTTTGGAAATAAAAGTCCAGATGTTGCACTTGAATTGCAGGAGAAACCATCAAAAGGAGGTCACACTGCTGCAACATATGCGTTTGCCTTAATCTCAATCTTCTTAGGCGGTCAATCAATGCTTGATGGGGTGAAGGCCATTGGCAAGATGAAAGTAACACCACGACAAAAAAGAAGAACTAGGAACTGTAGAAATCTTCTACAACAATTGTTATGCTCAATTTGGATGTCAAATCGTTATTTATTCAAAACCCCCCTCCTTGTTGTACAATTAAACATGAGTTTACTGTGCGACGAAATTACTTCGATAGTTCAAAAGATGAGGCAGATGAGCATTGTAATGGGTGTAGTACTGATGAAGAAATTAGCAAGTATTGGTACTTCTTTTAGGCCGTCGTGTAATAATTTTTTAACATAAACAATAAATTATGTTTCTGCTTTTACAGAGACTTTTGTGTCCTTTTCAACAATGGATTATGTTTGTGATTTATTTAATGTTTTTATGAATTTTCAACTTCTCGTAATGTTTTTCTTTTATAAACGCGAATAATTAAATAGAAGCAAATTACTCGTTTATTAGTTTGGATGTTACTTGTCATATTCTTTTTCCTTTTTAAATATCTAATTAAACGCTTTTATAAAAAAAAATATTAAAAAGCAACTGTAATTAAACAGACAAGCTTCAGTCAAAGAACTAAATAAAAAAATAAAAAAAACACACAAAATAACAACACTAAAACAAGTAGCCCTAAAATGAAACAAATAGAGAAACATTAAACACTACCGGCACAACCACCCTCAACATTACCGGAAGCTCCACCCTCTATAGTACTGACACCACCACGTACATGACCATTGTCATCAAGTTTGTAATGACCCTGAAGGTCGAGTTTTGTAATTTTTTGTAAAATAATTGTTTTTCTCCTCCCGAGAGTTGCCCCAGGTCATGTTTGAAATGTTTCCGAAGTTGGTTGTGTGAAAGTTTGAGTTAAAATGAAGTTTTTGAAAAGTTTTGAATTTTGAAAGCTTAAGTTGCTAATTTGTGGTTTTAGAGGTCATTCGGAGTTTCAGGACTCGGATGTGAATTATGTCGATTCCATCAGTTTCAGAATGGGGATTTTGGCCTAGGAGAGTTGACGGGGTCAGTTTTGGGGTTGTTTCGAGGATTTGAAGACCTAAGTTGGAAAATTATGGAAATTTGATCATATGGTTGACTTTAGTCAACATTCGGAGATCCGATGCTCGGATGTCGATTCTGACAACTCCGTTGGATTCGAGGGATGATTTTAGGCCTAGGGTGGCCTTGGTTGATTATTAGAGGGTCCCGAGCTTGTTTTGAGTTGTTGAGACATGAGTTAGTTTTGAAGTGCTTCATCGGGTTCCGGTTCAAGGAGACCTCGAATCCAAAATTCGATGGTTCCATTGAATCTGGAACGTCGAGTTTAGTGGGGTTGCATATCTGGTTTGTGTGCATGGGGTTCCAAATGAATCCTGAGAGTCCATTCGTAAATTTGAGAGTTGGCTGATTTTGCTGATATCTGGTGCTAGCTATTTAAGCCTCTGAATTCGCAGAGGGTTGTGCCCGCGTTCACAGAGGGTAAGGTTTTGGTCTCCGCATTCGCGGAACAGGGTCCGTGTTCGCAGAGGTTGCTGAGTGTTGGTTTCCGCATTCGCGGAGAAGGTCCCGCGTTCGCGAAGTAGGGCCTGGTTGGTATCCGTATTCGCGGAGGGTTAATTTGTGCCTGGGAGTGTAAAAGTCGAGATTTCAGGTATTTTCACCATTTTCATGATTTTGGAACTTCTTGGGCGATTTTTGAAGGAGAAATTCTTTGATATCACTGTGGGTAAGTGTTTTTAACCCTTGGCTTTGATTACCCAATGTTTATATCATGATTTTGAATTAGAATTTGGGATTTTAAGTGTGTTTTGGGGGGTTTTGATGGAACTCCGAAAATTTGAGAAAAATTGATGATTGTGAGCAGATTTGAGCTCCGTTTTCCAAATAGTTTTCACCATTGAGTTTCTATGATATTGAGGATAAGTTTTATGAAAGAAATTTTAGATTTTAGTTCTGTTTTCGAAATCGGAGTTTGGGGTTGTTTCATCCATTTCTTTCAAATTTTGTGTTCTTGGTCTTGATATGCCCGGATTGTGATTGGGTTTTTTTTGTGAATAGATTGTGTTGATTTGGATTGCTCACGGAAGGGAAAAGTTTCGATTGTTGGTTGATTTCGATTCTTTTAAAGGCAAGTGAACTCTTAAAACCTGGTAAATCTCTTAGAATCTCGATTTCCTTACTTGATTGCGTTGGGGGGTAATGGGATTGAGGTATTGGGTGAGTTCTTGCATGAATCAATCTAATAATAATCGGCGGGGTTAATAAAATGGCTTGTGTGCTATGTGAAAGGCCAATGTGTGATTGGGCCATAGACTTGATACTGTTGAAAGATTGATGTGTTGCCATCATAGTCTCGATGTGATTATGATTGTGTTGAACCTGTCTTTTGCTCATTGTTGAGTATGGGACTAGACTTGAGACTTTGGCTAAGCGATTGACCCTTCTTGCGATGAAAGGGGTAGAGAAATGGAGACTAGGCAATTGACATCATTGATATATATATTGAGGATATTGAGATATTGACTGTTGTTGTTGATATATTGATGATAGTGTGACGTGATTTATCTTGACATGAATTGTGTTGTGATTATGAACACTATCCTTCTCTCATTATTTGTGTGAACATGTTTGTGTGCATTGGTTCTGAGACACTATGATGAGAATCTTGATGATATATGGTCCATGTGACGCTAGTGATGATTATGCCGAGGTTTCTACCGGCGGTGTGATTATGCCGAGGTTTCTGTCGGTGGTGTGTTATGCCGAGGTTTCTGCTGGCGATATGAGATGCCGAGGTTTCTGCCAGTGATATGTGATGTCGAGGTTTCTGCCGGTGATATGAGGTGCCAAGGTCTTTTCCGGCGGATACATGGTCTAGGTGTGGCCCCCATGGGTTCCGGTCTGAGATTCAGGGGATGTGTATCATAGGATAGACATGGATTCATGACATGTCATTGTATTGCATTGTATTGTCTGATCCTTGCTATTGTGGTGCTATGTAGTGCCTTTATATTTTGAGATGACTTGTTGATATTTGAGTTGAAGTTCCTTGTTTATTTGTTAGTGGACTGTTATTGAACTGTAGTGGACCGTTTTTGGGTATATCATTGATTTGTTGAGGCTGTATTGTTGATTTGTATCAGTTGATCTATGACTTGAGAATTTGTTAGGTTGGGCTGCATTTCTGTGCAGGTTGTAGTTATTGGAGGTTCGGTTGGAAGTCAAGGTTTAATAATTCTCTTAGTGCTTCGTTTTATTTGTTGATTTGCTGAGTACCGTGTTGTTTGGTACTCACCCTTGCTTCTACACTTGTGTAGGACCTGAGCTAGGACCGTGATCTAGCTTCTCTTCCTCTCTCCGAGGCTCGTTGAGGATACTTGAGAGGTAGCTGTTGATGCCGGGTAATCGAGGCTTGTACATGTGACAACCAGTCTTTTTTTTTGTTTAATAGATAAAGTCTTCCGCCTTTCAGTTATTTCTTTTGCTATTTCTATTATTTCTTCCGCTTGTTGGGTTTAGGCTGACTTGTCCTGGTGGGATAGGACAAGTGCCATCACATCCGGTTTTGGGTCGTAACAAATAGTATCAGAGCCAGGTTTTCATAGGTCTCACGTGTAAAAGCCAAGCCTAAGTAGAGTCTCGAGGATCGGTTCGGAGACGTCATTACTTATCTTCGAGAGGCTATGAAGATTGTTTGGAAAACTTCTTTCATTTCATTCTCTCTTATCGTGCGTCGTTCTATCACTTGTGCTGACTGTCGCATGCTGTTTTTGTCAGATGCCGAGGACCAGAGCTTCAGTTTCAAGCGATGGAGGGGAAGCAGTACCCGAGGCAGCAGTTGAGGCCCCAGTCAGAGGTCGGGGTAGAGCCCGAGGTGGGGGCCATGCTCGTGGAGCAACACGTGGTAGAGGTCGTGCCCGAGGAGCGGCACCTGCTAGAGGTCGTGGTCGACAGGCTTCTCCAGAGCCACAGGTTGAGGTTGGTCAGGATCAGGCCCCTCCAGGTTTCTCAGCACCTTTCTTTCAAGAAACCTTATTGAGGATATTAGGAGTGATGGAGAGTTTTACTCCGAGTGCTGCAGGCATGCCTCAGGGTTCACAGACCAGAGCAGGGGCACATAACCTAGAACAGCAGCAGGTTCCCATTTTTCAGGATTCGGTGGGTCAGTCGCCTTTGGTCCTAGTGCCAGTTGTTGTGCATAGGAGGATTCGGATATGGTTTTCACGATACAGGACCAGAAGTGTTATGAGAGGTTCCAGAAGATGAGACCATCCCTGTTTCGGGGTGGTAAGAGTGATGATGCTCATGAGTTTCTTACTTTGTTCCGCGAGTTTCTTGGGGCAGTGAGGATGGTAGATGCTAGGGGTGTCCGTTTTGTTGCTCTTCAGCTCCGTGGGCCAGCAAGGGAGTGGTGGAGGTCTTGGGCGGAGTCCTTGCCGATAGGGTCTCCTCCGGTTGAGTGGTATACTTTCACCTACCTTGGAGTGTGTGTGAGGAGAGCAGGCTGAGATTTGAGAGCTTGACTCAGGGCAACATGTCAGTTGCCGAGTATGAGACGCATTTCTGTCAGCTGTCTCGTCATGCCACGTCTGCAATCCCTGATGAGGAGGAGAGGATCCGCAGGTTTGTGAGGGGTTTGAACTTGTCCCTCATATCATATGTGTTCAGATCATCCCGTGAGGGTGCTTCCTTCCAGTCCATCATGAGTATTGCCAGGGAGGCTTAGTTGATGGTTCGAAAGGAGTTTGGAGACTCCAAAAGGGCTCGTTCTAGTGGTCAATTTTCTGGTGCCTCATCTAGAGGCAAGGGTTCTCAAAGAGGTGGTACTTCCTTTTAGCGTCAGAGGATGGTTCATGCTTCCATGCCAGCAGCCGAGGGGGGACAGGTGTCCCGTGGTTCTCATGGTTCTAGCCAGGGTGGCCGTGGTACTTCATCGGGATCATCTCAGCAGATCACAGTTCTGAGGTCTTATTTTACTTGTGGGGATCTAGGTCATCTTATGCAACAGTGTCCTCTTCAGACTCATTCAGGGCCCCAGCATACTTATTCTGCAGCTCCAGAGAGAGATTCAGTGCCTCAGGCTAGAGGTCGGGGCAGGGGTCAGTCAGCTAGTATGGGTGGTAGAGCTTCAGGTGGTGGAGCTGTGACTTAGCGTGGCGGCAGAGGTTCAGCTCAGACTGGTGGTGGTAGAGGGGATCAGTGTTATGCTTTTCCGGGTAGACCCGAGGCTGAGTCTTCTGATGCAATCATCATAGGTATTTTTCCAGTTTACCATCGACCTGCTTCTGTGTTATTTGATCCAGGGTCTACTTTCTCCTATGTGTCTGCCTACTTTGCATCTGAGTTTGATTATGTATGTGATCGTATGCTTGTACCTGTGCATGTTTCTACACCCGTAGGTGGGCCCTTAGTGGTGGATCGAGTATATCGATCTTGTCATGTTTCTTTGACTGGGTACGACACTTGGGTAGACTTGATTATTCTTGAGATGGTAGATTTTGATGTGATTTTGGGGATGGATTGGCTTTCTCCATATCATGCGATTCTGGATTGTCATGCTAAGACAGTCACTCTAGCGATGCCTGGTGTTCCGAGGGTTGAGTGGAAGGGTACTAGTGGTTCTTAGCCTAGTAAGGTGATTGCCTACATCCGAGCCCAGAGATTGATTGACAGAGGGTGTTTTTCCTATTTTGCCTTTATTCGGGATGCTAGTTTTGAGCCACCTCCCATGGAGTCCATTCCTATGGTTCAAGAGTTTGCTGATGCGTTCCCTACTGATCTTCCTGGTGTTCCTCCGAATAGGGACATTGATTTTTCTATTGACTTGGAGCCGGGCACTAAGCCCATCTCTATTGCCACGTATCGTATGGCTCCGGCCGAGTTGAAGGATTTGAAAGATCAGTTGCAGGATTTGTTGAGTAAGTGGTTTATTCGCCCTAGTGTGTCGCCTTGGGGTGCATCGGTTCTATTTGTTAAGAAGAAAGATGGTTCTATGAGGATGTGCATTGATTATAGACAGTGGAACAAGGTAACGGTCAAGAACAAGTATCCTCTTCCATGCATTGATGATTTATTTGATCAGCTTCAGGCTGCAGCATTGTTCTCTAAGATTGATTTGAGGTCTGGCTATCACCAGCTGAAGATTAGGCCATCTTATATTCCTAAGACAACTTTTCGGACTCGTTATGGCCACTATTAGTTCTTGGTGATGTCGTTCGGGTTGACTAACGCCCCTGCAGCGTTTATGCAGTTGATGAACGGAGTGTTCCGTCCATACTTAGACTCCTTCTTGATTGTGTTCATTGATGATATCCTGATATATTCCCGGACCAAGGAGGATCACGTCCGTAATCTGAGATCGATACTTCAGACCTTGAGGGAGCACAAGTTGTACACCAAGTTCTCCAAGTGTGAGTTTTGGCTCGAGTCTGTGGCTTTCTTGGGACACGTGGTGTCCAAGGAGGGTGTTCGGGTTGACCCAACCAAGATCAAGGCAGTGAAGGGTTGGACGAGGCCTACTACTCCTTCTGAGATTCAGAGTTTTGTGGGGCTAGCAGGCTACTATCAGCAGTTTGTGCATGGTTTCTCCACCATTGCAGTGCCATTGACTAGATTGACTCAGAAGATTGTGGATTTTCATTGGTCTGATGAGTGTGACGCTAGCTTTCAAAAGCTCAAGGCTTTGTTGACTTCTGCTCCTATATTGACCTTGCCTGAGGAGAGTGTGGGTTTTAATGTATATTTTGATACCTCCGGAGTTGGTTTGGGAGGTGTGCTGATGAAAAAGGGGAAAGTTATTGCCTATGCTTCTAGACAGTTGAAGGCTCACGAGAAGAACTACCCTACTCATGATTTAGAGCTTGCCGCAGTGGTGTTTGTGCTTTAGTTGTGGCGGCATTACTTGTATGTGGTTCATTGTGAGGTCTTCGCCCATCATCGAAGTCTTTAGTACATTTTTAGTCGAAGGGATCTGAACTTGAGGTAGCGCAAGTGTCTTGAGTTACTGAAAGACTATGACATGACTATTTTGTACCATCCTAGGAAGGCCAATGTAGTGGCTGATGCTTTGAGTAGGAAGGTTCCTAGTATGGGGAGTCTCGCCACGATTAGTGTTGATATGAGGCCTTGGATAGAGATGTTCAGAGGTTAGCCAAAAGTTTTATCAGATTGCAGGTTTCGAAGAAGAGCGGTGGATTGATTACATTCATTGAAGCCCGCTCTTCCTTAGTTGAGCAGATTCGTGAGCACCAATTCGAGGATGAGAAGTTGTGTCTCATTCGAGATAAGGTGAGGAGAGGTGAAGCCAAGGAGGCTACACATGATTCCAATGGAGTTTTGAGGATCGAAGGTCGGATTTATGTGCCCAAGGTGGGGGAGTTTATTAGACTGATTTTAGAGGAGGCTCATTGCTCTTGATATTCTATCCATCCGGGGACAACAAAGATGTATCATGATCTAAGTCAGCACTACCGGTGGTGTGGTATGAAGAGAGATTTTGCAGACTTTGTGTCTAGATGTTTGACCTGTCAACAGGTCAAGTGTGAGCACCAGCGGCCAGGAGGTGTGTCCTAGAGGATGCAAATTCCTACTTGGAAGTGGGAGCGGATCACTATGGTCTTTGTTGTGGGTTTGCCTACCACCGTGGGTGGTTATGATTTTATTTGGGTGGTTGTTGATAGGTTGACTAAATCCGCTCATTTCATTCCAGTTCGGGGGAAGTATACATCGGAGAAGTTAGCCTAGCTCTATATCAGTCAGATTGTTAGACTTCATAGAGTGCCGGTATCTATAGTCTCGGATTGGGGTTCCTTGTTCACCTCGCATTTCTAGAGAGCTTTACAGCATGGTTTGGGTACTCGGCTAGAGATGAGCACAACCTTTCACCCTCAAACTGATGGTCAGTCTGAGCAGACTATTCAGGTGCTTGAGGACATGCTCCGTGCTTGTGTGATTGACTTTGGTGCTAGGTGGGATCAGCATTTGCCCCTAGTGGAGTTTACCTATAACAACAGTTATCATTCCAGCATTCAGATGGCTCCATTTGAGGCTTTGTATGGCAGACGGTGTAGATCACCGATTGGGTGGTTTGATTCGGCGGAGATGGATTCCTTAGACACCGACTTGCTTAGAGATGCCATGGATTAGGTTCGTGTGATTCAGAGTAGGTTGTTGACCGCTCAGAGTCGGTAGAAGAGTTGTGATGATTGGAGATTTCGTGATCTTGTGTTCATAGAGGGAGACTATGTCTGGCTCCGAGTATCGCCCATGAAGGGTGTTATGCGATTCGGGAAGAAGGGCAAGCTTAGCCCTACGTTCGTTGGCCTGTTTGAGATCTTAGACAAGATGGGTGAGGTGGCCTATAGGTTGGCCCTACCACCTAGCTTGTCAGCGGTGCATCCCGTGTTCTATGTCTGTATGCTACGGAAGTACATCCCGAATGAGTCGCATGTGATTGTCCTTGATTCTGTAGAGCTGGATCCTGATTTGACTTTTGAGGAGTAGCCTACAACTATTCTTGATAGACAGGTCCGTAAGCTTAGGACCAAGAAGATTGCTTCAGTGAATGTGCAGTGGGGTCACCGTTCAGCTGGAGAGGCTACCTGGGAGACCGAGTCTGACATGCGTGCAAGATATCCTCAGCTTTTCGAGGCTTCAGGTACTTTCTTTTAATTTATATTCGAGGACGAACATGGTTTTTAGTGGTGGATAATGTAATGACCCTGAAGGTCAATTTTGGTAATTTTTGTAAAATGACTGTTTTTCCCCTCCCAAGATTTGCCCCGGGTCATGTTTGAAATGTTTCCGAAGTTGGTTGTCTGAAAGTTTGAGTTAAAATGATGTTTTTGAAATGTTATGAATTTTGAAGGCTTAAGTTGCCAATTTGTGGGTTTAGAGGTCATTTGGAGTTTCGAGACTCGGATGTGAATTATGTCGATTCCATCAATTCCGGAATGTGGATTTTGGCCTAGGAGAGTTGACGGGGTCAGTTTTGGGGCTGTTTTGAGGATTTGAAGTCCTAAGTTGGAAAATTGTGGAAATTTGATCATATGGTTGACTTTAGTCAACATTTGGAGATCCGATGCTCGGATGTCGATTCCGACAACTCTATTGGATTCGGGGGATGATTTTAGCCTTAGGGGTGGCCTTGGTTGATTTTTAGATGGTCCCGAGCTTGTTTTGAGTTGTTGAGGCATGAGTTAGTTTTTAGGTGCTTCATCGGGTTTCGGGTGAAAGAGACCTCGAATCTAAAATTCGATGGTTCCATTGAGTTCGGAACGTCGAGTTTAGTGGGGTTGCATATCTGGTTTGTGTGCACGGGGTCCCAAATGAATCCCGAGAGTCCATTCAGAAATTTGAGAGTTGGCTGATTTTACTGATATCTGGTGCTAGCTATTTAAGCTTCTGCGTTCGCAGAGGGTACGATTTTGGCCTCCGCATTCGCGGAAGAGTGTCCGCTTTTGCGGAGGTTGCTGAGTGTTGGTCTCCGCATTCACGGAGTAGGGCTTGGTTGGTCTCCGCGTTCGCGGAGGGTTAATTTGTGCCTAGAAGTGTAAAAGTTGGGATTTCTGCCATTTTAACCATTTTCATGATTTTGGAGCTTATTGGGTGATTTTTGAAGGATAAATTCTTGGGAATTAGTGTGGGTAAGTGTTTTTAACCCTTGGCTTTGATTACCCAATGTTTATATCATGATTTTGAATTAGAATTTGGGATTTTAAGTGTGTTTTGGGGGGTTTTGATGGAACTCCGAAAATTTGAGAAAAATTGATGATTGTGAGCAGATTTGAGCTCCGTTTTCCAAATAGTTTTCACCATTGAGTTTCTATGATATTGAGGATAAGTTTTATGAAAGAAATTTTAGATTTTAGTTCTGTTTTCGAAATCGGAGTTTGGGGTTGTTTCATCCATTTCTTTCAAATTTTGTGTTCTTGGTCTTGATATGCCCGGATTGTGATTGGGTTTTTTTTGTGAATAGATTGTGTTGATTTGGATTGCTCACGGAAGGGAAAAGTTTCGATTGTTGGTTGATTTCGATTCTTTTAAAGGCAAGTGAACTCTTAAAACCTGGTAAATCTCTTAGAATCTCGATTTCCTTACTTGATTGCGTTGGGGGGTAATGGGATTGAGGTATTGGGTGAGTTCTTGCATGAATCAATCTAATAATAATCGGCGGGGTTAATAAAATGGCTTGTGTGCTATGTGAAAGGCCAATGTGTGATTGGGCCATAGACTTGATACTGTTGAAAGATTGATGTGTTGCCATCATAGTCTCGATGTGATTATGATTGTGTTGAACCTGTCTTTTGCTCATTGTTGAGTATGGGACTAGACTTGAGACTTTGGCTAAACGATTGACCCTTCTTGCGATGAAAGGGGTAGAGAAATGGAGACTAGGCAATTGACATCATTGATATATATATATTGAGGATCTTGAGATATTGACTGTTGTTGTTGATATGTTCATGATAGAGTGACGTGATTTATCTTGATATGAATTGCGTTGTGATTGTGAATACTATCCTTTTCTCATTATTTGTGTGAACATGCTTGTGTGCATTGGTTCTGAGACACTATGATGAGACTCTTAATGATATCTGGTCCATCTGATGCCAGTGATGATTATGCCGAGGTTTCTGCCGGCGGTGTGATTATGCCGAGGTTTCTGCCGGTGGTGTGTTATGCCGAGGTTTCTGCGGGTGATATGAGATGCCGAGGTTTCTGTCGGCGATATGTGATGCTGAGGTTTATGCCGGCGATATGCGGTGCCGAGGTCTTTTCCGGCGGATAAATGGTCCACGTGTGGCCCCTATGGGTTTCGGTCTGAGATTCAGCGGATGTGTATCATAGGACAGACATGCATTCATGACATGTCATTGTATTGCATTGTATTGTCTGATCCTTGCTATTATGGTGATATGTTGTGCCTTTTGATTTTGAGATGACTTGTTGATATTTAAGTTGAACTTACTTGTTGATTTGTTAGTGGAGTGTTATTGAACTGTTGTGGGTCGTTTTTGGGTATATCATTGATTTGTTGAGGATCTATTGTTGATTTGTATCAGTTGATCTATGACTTGAGAATCTGTTAGGTTGGGCTTAATTTCTGTGCAGGTTGTAGTTAATGGAGGTTCGATTGGAAACTGGGGTTTCGTGATTTTCTTAGCTTTGCTTCGTTTTATTTGTTGATTTGTTGAGTACCGTGTTGTTTGGTACTCACCCTTGCTTCTACACTTGTGTAGGACCCGAGCCAGGACCGTGATCTAGCTTCTCTTCCCCTCTCTGAGGCTCGTTGAGGATACATGAGAGGTAGCTATTGATGTCGGCAATCCCTCGCTTGGCCTTTTAATTATGTTTGTTCTATTTGAGACACTTACATTGAGACTTGAAGTTTTGTTTATAATTCTGTAATAGAGGCTTGTACATGTGACAACCAGTCTTGGGTTTTGTTCAATAGATGAAGTCTTCCGCCTTTTCAGTTATTTCTTTCACTATTTCTGTTATTTCTTTCGCTTGTTGGGTTTAGGCTGACTTTTCCTGGTGGGATAGGACAAGTGTAATCACACCCGGTTTTGGGTCGTGACAAAGTTCCAATGCATTATTAACTT
The DNA here is from genome assembly GCA_018342035.1 of Solanum appendiculatum. Classification (NCBI taxonomy): domain Eukaryota; kingdom Viridiplantae; phylum Streptophyta; class Magnoliopsida; order Solanales; family Solanaceae; genus Solanum; species Solanum appendiculatum. The sequence goes on from JAGDQO010001184.1 coordinate 422,984, forward strand.
AAGTAGCCAAGTTAAGAAAGCTACGAGTCAACGTCCACATTTCACGTTTAAGTGCTTCCATTGCACGATAGAGGTTCTTCACTTCGTCCTTAAGGAGTTTTATCTCCCAGACGGTGTGAAATCGTCTTCTACGAATTACCTGAGGAAGACATTGTTGTGATAATACAAGCTGAAAAATTTGGATTTTGGGTAGAAGAATGAGAGATGTGAAAGAGTAACAATGATTGTGTGTATATAAAGGCTAATAAGTCCAAGAGTTGCATTCATTTTATCCGAACGGTTACATTGTTTCTCCAAAATATATAACAAAAATCGTCTCTTTTTTTTTAATCAAAAGTCGTATGTTTTGATATGTCAGGAAACAATCCCCTAGCCCGATTGCGGAATCCACTACATTTTCGAGAAAAAAAAACACATAAGTTATAAAAAAACAAATATAAACAAAAAAAATGAAATAATATACCACTCCATCTAAAGTTACATATGATCTGGTTAAGTAAATGTTGAAGTTTGGTAGGGGAGGTTGCACTACAGGAGTAAAGTCTGCCATTTTTAAGATAAAATTGATAGTTTGGTGTTGTTTTTGGTTAGACTATAATTCAATATTTATAGACTAATTGTAATCTTTTGAGTTCCCACCAAAATTCCCACCAATTCATCTAATACAATGTATATGATCATTGACCATTTGACCGACCTTGTAAATATAAAAATGTCGAAAATAAGAATATAATTTTGAGACTTTTGTGTATGAATCAACCAAATTCAATAATTAAATTTTTAATTTAAATAATTCTTTAAAATCATCTCACTTTTACCTAATTTACGAAGACATACATTTATACTAACTATGAACTATAAAGTACTAGTTAATGATACAATGAAGACATACATTTAAACTAATTATGAACTATAAAGTACTAGTTAATGATATAAGTAAGACATACATTTATACTAAATATGAACTATAAATAAAATTAAGTTTATTATTAGTACTAGTTAATGATATTATTAAGACATACATTTATACTAAGATTTTTTTCATCTTTTACTAATCTTAGCTTATGAAATATTTATAAATTACTTTCTATCTTGACTAATTTTTACTACAATTATAATATAGTACCTATTTTTACTACAATTATAATATACTATCTATTTTTTAAACACAACCAAAGTGATGTACTTTAGTATAATTTTAATGAAGTGAGGAAAAAAAATTAACAAATTCTTGCATTGGTGAAGATGACATGCTCTAGTATTTATAATAATCAATGAACTTTAAAATTAATTAAATAATACTATAAATTAAAAAAGTAATGTAGTAATCAATAAAATTGTAACTTATATTGGTAATTAGTGTCTTAATTGTAATTTAGTAGTAATAGTTTTAAGAATAAATACAGAAAGGATTTAGGAAAAAGTGATTAATGGTGTTAAATGGTGACCTTTGCAATTCTTCAATAATATATATAATATAATTAACAATTAATGTAATAGCTTATTATAGACAAAAAGTATTATGGTCATTAAAAAATTAATGAAACTTCCTAAATAAGATGGAATATGGAATAAGTGGTTTGAGTGGAAGATAATGGAGTGTGGAAGCTAATTGAGTGAAGTAATAAATGGTTTGAATTTACGGAATTATCTGTCTTAAAAAATTGTCAATTACCACTCTCTCAAATAATTTCTACTATTTATTAAAATTTCAAAATTATCAAAAATGATTACATTTCATGATGAACCAATCATTATTTATTTAATTGTTCAAAAATTACTACATTTTATTGTGACAATTATTATCATTTAATTGTCCAAACTTGTTCATATTTTACTACATTTAATTGTGACAATTATTATCATTTAATTGTCCAAACGTCTTCATATTCTGTGTAAATGTAATTTTTTTATAAAATATTTATTAATTATTTCCTTCCTAGTTTCAATCTAGACGGTTTGAGAGGAAAGTAGTGTATCACAACTCACACCTTCACACACGTGTCACCACCTCTTCATTTATCCAACTATAAGGTTTTAACTTTTAAAAGTACAACTCAAACCCTCCACGTTACAAACAAAGAAACACCAAACCCTTTCACAACCCGAAAAATTTCATTCTACCAAAACCATGAAGAAGATTTGTCGTTCCATAGAATCGTTGGACGTGGGATACTTGCGGATTTTGTTCAAAGAGTGGCTTCTACGTCATTCAAAGACCTAATGAATTTGAGGCTCAGGTGTATATATATATATAACTATTATTTTCATCGATTCTTCCTAACTGGTTGCTTTTTTCAGTTCTAAGCTTTTTAATAACCTAGCAAGTGAAAAATACATTTATGAGAAGGTATCTTTTGTGGACTTTCCGATTTTTTCTTGGAGTATGCGGCCAAAAGAGCAAGTAGACCAAAAGAATTACTTCTTCGAGCAGTGCTTAAAATATGAGAATCCAGACGCCTTGTACACAAAAGGGGCGGTAATGAATTTTATTCTTTTTTTTATGTATTCTAATGATTATTTGGAAGCTGATAGGTTGTGCTTGGATTTTTAGTCACAAAATTAAAGATTATTTCATGTATTCAGATGGTTATGCGTTTTTGCTCACTAAAAACAAATGGAATTTTTCAAATATCATGACCCGGAGCCTGCATTGCAAATGCTGAGGAAAGCAAAACAAGGCGGACACAATGGAGCAGTGTATACGCTTGCCATAATCTCCATATTCACGGGGGATGACGATAGGAGTGAAGGAATCGAATTCATTGGCAAGACAAAGAAAAATTTTCGAACAGAATAAAAACAAAGCAATGGAGGGACAATTTAAGATCAATTTTGCAAAGTATTTGGGTTAGACATCCGTCATTTTTGTCGGAAAGACCCCATCGTTGTTGCACTATTAAACATGACAATAGTGTTCTCTTGAATCAATGGGCTGTTTATACTGATGATGATCAAGAAGATACTCTTTGTCATGGTTGTAGTTCTGATGGTGAAGTTGCTCATATCTTTGTTGTTCTGCCTAAGTTTGGACAGTAATTTAGCTTTTTATTTTGTACATTTTGTTTTGTTTGGGGCTAAATTACGTGCATTAATTGCAATTTCTCATCTCTTTTCGGGGAAAATTTATGTACTTGTAATTTAGCTTTCAATTTTGTACATTTTATTTTGTTTGGAGCTAAATTATGTGCATAAATTGCAACTTCTCAACTCTTTTTGTAGCAAATTTATGTGCTTGTAATTTAGCTTTCTATTTAACTAATATAATTTTTTCTTCTTAATTCTGTACCAATTGTATTCTACTTTCACTTTTATTTGGACTACTTTTTGGGGCTAACAAATGGGCATGAATTGCAACTACTCAAGTCCTTTTTTTTTCCAAAATTCATTGAATATTCGCTCTTTCATATAACTTTGTTCTAAACTAACGGAAGCCAAACTCTAACTTCAAGATTTTTTAGTTCTAGTGTATTGGTTTGTTAATATGTATTTCAATTACTCTTCATTCAAACGAACATATTATGAATTCATATTGTCAAAGGTAATTAATATAATTTCTCCATCTTAATTATGTACTAACACTGATTGATTATTTAAATTCTGTAAATTACATGGACTCAAACACAAAGAAAGATCTCTTAAAAATAATATGTAAATTTGTGAATTCCCGCCACAAAGAGAGTTCTTTAAAAAAAAGTAAAATAGGGGCGACCTAACCTAGACTCGAATGTGTGACCTAAGGACTAATCGTTTGACGTTTTACCATTTACACAGCAATAACATTCGTTTCTAATCGCTAAACATAATATTTCTATAACTTTAAAATCAATCAGTTTTTGAAAAATTATTTATCTAATAACAAGACTTTGGGTAGTGATGCAAAACGTTGTACTCAAGATATAAACTTGGAGAAGTCTAATAGTACATTTCAGTACACCTACTACACTATTTGAAAAGAGTTGGTATGAAAAGAGTTGATTTTTCTTTTACTCTTTTTAAGACAAACTAATTATTTATTGATTTTTTAAAGCCTCTAAGAAAAATTAATTTAATTAACTGGCACTACACATAAATTATTGGGAATTTGTCAACTTTAATCATGATTTTGATTAGAATAAAGAGTGATGTCAAAGCGTAACAATCTCCAAATTATTATTTTGAGATGTCAGAAAACAGTGCCCTTGCCCCAACAATCTCCAAAATATTTACTTTCCTTGGCAAAATATTTACTCACTGTATCTCCACTTTTAAAGGTTTCATTTTGTTTTCAATGTTTAAATCTAATCAAGTTTATATATTAGTCTGAAAATAAATAAAACCCAAAAATAAACCTCCGTAAAAATTAAAATAAAATAAACATCCATTAATCAAGCACTATCATCATTGCATCATCAACGTAACCCAAAAGCAGGTTTTCATGGTCGGCTTTGGAAATGATAATTTCTACTACATCCTCATCACTACAATAAATTAAAAATTTTAAAACATTTCCCTCAACTAAATCTGCATGACGGATAAAATGGTTCCAACCATCATAAATCCTCCGCGCGGTTGTTGTTGCCGCACTTGCATATTGTTACTCCATAAAGTTTGCCATATTCTATATCAGGCCGTACAAATGTTATCCAGGTACCATTTAGCTCCATTGGAAAGTATTGATTAACTGCTTGCGGAAGCCACTTCATAAAGAGAACAAAAAATACGGCATCAATTTTAAAATCATTATAAAAAGAAACACATAAACAAATATAAGGAAAAACATATGAAATGTTATAATATATCACTCCGTCTAACGTGACCTACGATCTGCTTAATCGAATTGTGAAGTTTGGGAGGGGAGTTTTCAAGACGGGTGTGAAGTTTGCCATTTTAGAGATAAGAAAATAGATTGGTGTGATTTTTGATATAGTACTATACAATATTTATAGAGTAATTGTAAAATTTTGGTTCCCACCAAAAGATTTTTCCACCAAAATTCCCACCAATTTTTTAAAGTGTATTGTTTCTCAAATATACCCTTCATAGTTACTGTATATGAATATGGACATTGATCGACCTTGGAAATTTAATAAATTAATTAATTACTCATCATTTGAATTGCTAAATGGCCAGAAATATAGTAATTAAGTGTCATGCCCCGAGGCTACCCCCTAGGTGCAACACGGTGCATAGTGTCACGAGTGACGCCAAGCTAACCCATGGCTCGACATATCTATACAAGTTCAATTAAAATAATACTGTGCGGAAGCAAAAAATAGTTTAATGTCTGAAATAGGGAAAAAATCTCAACATGTCTGAATGTATATAAAATATACGAGGAGTTTAGTGATGACTAAAAACAACACCAGCAACTCAAGCTGAATCTAATCTATGTCTGAAAGCCTCTAACTGACTTGAGTTGCTGGGACATGCCCCCAGCTAACTCTATGAAGCATGAAACTGAATGTAAAGACTGAAAAGTAAAGCATGTCTACCTTCCTCAAACTATGAGGACTCACTACTGAAGCTACTGAGTACGGACCAGAAGTCGAGCTAAGCGCGGTCTGGATGCTGAGCGCCTGAACCTACATCATGAAATGATGTAGCGCAAAAGTATGTGTCAGTACTTTGAATGTACTGAGAATGCATGATATAGATACTAAGCTGAACAGTATAAACTGAACATGGAAAGCGGTTGTACTGAAGTATAAGTGAAAAATGGGCTAGATGCAATGACTAAGTACTAATCATGAAAGATAACATGTTGAACTGTATACTAAAGTAAATGTTGATAACATGGTCAATGCAATAAGAGTATGACTGTGGGAGCTACTATTAACTGACATAAACCACGTGAGCTAAACGTGTAGTCCGATGTATACGCCCCATCGAGAGGACCCAATATACTTTGCCAGGGGTATAAATGCATGACTGTGGCGTGATCACTAAAACTGATGCCCAACAGAGGGGACTTCTGAACCTACGTTGGCACGTAGTTCTAGGGCTTTGAGGGTACGCTGAAGTCTAGTCCAACTCGGTGCTAAGTCTACTCCCAACTGAATATGTATAGCTAAAATGCAACTAAAATACTGAGTAGCTCAAAATACTGACATGCTATCTAAGAATGCAACATAAATATATACTAAAAGATATGACATTCAAATTCTGAAGCATGATTTTTTGACATATATACCTAGCGAGTAAAATTCATGAAATACTGATGATGTATACAAACTAGGGTTCTGAGTTTTATACATGGGACTATGAAAATTTCCAAGAAAACATGTTATTTAGATCATGGGAGCTATAGAAGATAAAATCACGATGAATCTCCAAGTTTTTAGAAACCCTAGGTCTGAACAATTTATGAGAAATTGAAGAACTGACTGAATTCTAGGGACCTAACGGGTGAAAGGAATCCACTAGTGAAATACCACATACCTGGTGATGAAAACTACAGAGAAATCCACTTGATTTCGGGGCTAAACTTCGAAGAACACCGCTGCTTGTTCTTGGGAGGAACCGTCACTTCCTTCTCTTCTTTTCTTTCTAAGTTGGATGATTTTGGAGAATGAGGGTTCTAGGTAGTTTTTGACTAGGCTAATAGGCTTAGACTGAGTAAAACGACGTACTTTAGGCATCAAACGTCGTAGTTAAAGTTCCCAACGCATAAGGGAAAAGACCAATATGACTTAAAAGCTGACGCATTGTCTTCAAGACAGGCTTCATGGGCCATTTAACGTACCACGGCCCGTCTAGTGGGTCGTGAAGATTCATCAACATGACATGGCTTCACTAAAATGGGCAAACGTTTTCCTTCGGGTTCAGAATTAGGCAACCTTGGTGGTGTTGGAAAGAGAATTCAAAGATCTTTAATTTGATAGGTTATGGGCCATCTAATTAATTTTGTGCTGAGAGATATAATCGTTTAAAGTTGACCTAAAACTCAACATCTCATGGGTGACTTGTACGGACCACTATACAGACCGTACAAGTCACCACGGGCCGTTTAGTGTCTCGTGGTGAGTGACCCTCACCTTGGCTGCCTTGGGCAGTCCTTCATGTTGCCCAATACGGGCCGTGGTCCCCTCCACGGGCCATCTAAGGTCTCATAAAGGGTCCATGGTCCATTTTGGGTTCATGGACTTGCCCATTTGCCCTTTCTTGAAGTCCTAGGTGTCACAATATCTCCCCCTAGGGATCATTCGTCCTCGAATGAAGACTAAGCAAGCTGAATTTAGAGGGAAAGAGCTGCAATCCCTACCAACTGAGTACTAGAAACTGATATCTAACAGAACTGAGTTTCATGGACATCTAATAATGTTGAAATGAAATGATAACTGAGGGAACAAGGTATTGAGACTGAATTTATACAAGATTAACTGAAAGACTGGAGAGGAACTATTACCTCCAGCTGAGACTGAATTGGAAGGAAAGAAGTGAGGATACTTGGCTATCATCGCTGCTTCTTCTTCCCAAGTAGTTCCCTCTACGGACTGATTCCTCCACAAAACTTTCACTGAAGCGACTTCCTTATTTCTCAACCTACGAACCTGACGGTCAAGAATATCATCTGGAATCTCTTCATAGGTGAGACTATCCTTCACAGCCACACTTTCTAAAGGTACTATCGATGCCGGATCACCCAAACACTTTTTCAACAAGGAAATGTGAAAGACTGGATGAACCGTTGCTGGTTCTGTTGGCAACTCTAACTCATAAGCCACATTACCAACCCTTTTTAGGATTGTGTAAGGACCTACATATCTGGGACTAAGCTTCCCTTTCTTGCCAAATCTCATCACCCCCTTCATGGGTGATACCTTCAGGAAAATTCAATCATCGATTTCAAACTCTAAGTCCATTCTTCTCACATCTGTGTAGGACTTCTGACGACTCTGAGCTGTCTTTAGTCTATCTCTAATGAGCTGAACTTTTTCCATAGCCTCATGAACTGAATCTGGTCCAACCAAGGCTGCTTCACCTACTTCGAACCAACCAACTGGAGACCTGCATCTACGCCCGTACAGTGCCTCATAAGGGGCCATCTGAATACTAGAATGGAAACTATTATTATAGGCGAACTCTATGAGAGGTAAGTGATCATCCCAACTGCCCTTGAAATCGATTACACAAGCTCTCAACATGTCCTCTAAGGTCTGAATGGTACGCTCTGCCTGACCATCCGTTTGCGGATGAAATGCTGTACTGAGATTTACCTGAGTACCAAGACATTTCTGAAACGATCTTCAGAAATGAGAGGTAAACTGAGGACCTCTATCTGAAATGATAGACAAAGGAACCCCATGCAACCTGACTATCTCGCTGATGTAGAGTCTGGCGTAGTTCTCCGCCGAATCTTTATTCTTGACTGCCAAGAAGTGAGCTGACTTAGTGACTCTGTCCACTATCACCCAATGGAATCATGTTATCTGCGAGTACGAGGTAAACCGGTAATGAAATCTATGTTTACCACTTCCCACTTCCAAGTAGGAATGCTAATCTCCTGAGTCACACCTCTTGGTTTTTTATGTTCTACCTTAACTTGCTGACAGTTGGGACACTTAGCCAGAAAATTTGCGATGTGTCTCTTCATGCCGTTCCACCAATAGACTTCTCGTAGATCACGATACATCTTAGTGGCACCTGAATGAATAAAATATCTGGAATTATGAGCTTCTGTAAAGATTTGCTGCCTTAACTTACCCACATTAAGGACACACAAGCGACCCTGGTAACGAAGCACACCATCTCCCTCTTGGGACAAAACCTCAACTCTCTACTGATTAATTGCACCATTCAACTAAAGTAATATAGGATCACTATCCTGTTTCTCCTTAACCTCCGCTACCAGTGAAGATTCTGATCCATTCTAGACTATCACACCACCATCTGTCGTGTACATAAGGCACACTCCTAAGCGAGGAAGTCGGTGAACATCTCTTGCTAATTCTTTCTTCTCTTCCTCAACATATGCCACACTACCCATGGATAGTCTGCTGAGGGCGTCAGCTACCACATTGGCCTTACCCGGATGGTAGAGCACATTCATGTCATAGTCTTTGAGGAATTCAAGCCATCTCCTCTGACAAAGATTCAACTCTTTCTGGGTGAAAATATACTGGAGGCCCTTATGATCTGTGAACACATAAACATGGACACCATACAAGTAGTGTCTCCAAATCTTTAGGGAAAACACGATGGCTGTAAGCTCGAGGTCATGAGTTGGGTAGTTCTTCTCATGGACCTTAAGCTGCCAGGAAGCATAAGCTATGACCTTACCCTGTTGCATCAACACACAACCTAGGCCGACTCTGGATGCATCACAATAAACCACATAACCATCTGAACCCTCTGGTAGAGTCAAGACATGAGTTGTAGTCAACCTGGTCTTCAATTCTAAAAAGCTTTTCTCACACTCATTTGACCACTAAAATTTGACGTTTTTCTTAGTCAACTTGGTCAATGGGGTAGCTATGGATGAAAATCCTTTAACAAATCTCCGGTAGTAACCAGCCAAACCCAAAATACTTCTGATATCAGTCGGAGAGGTGGGTAGGCCAGTCCTTTACTGCCTCAATTTTCTCATAATCCACTCGGATCCCTTCACTGGATACCACATGACTGAGGAAAGCGACCGACTATAACTAGAATTCACATTTGCTAAACTTAGCGAATAGCTGGCGATCTTTGAGGGTTTTCCAAACAACTCTCAGATGAATCGCATACTCTTCCTCATTCTGAGAATAAACAAGGATATCAGCAATAAAGACGATGACGAACAAGTCTAAATACTATTTGAACACCCTGTTCATTAAGTCCATGAAAGATGAAGGGGCATTTGTTAATCCAAAAGATATAACTACAAATTCATAGTGACCATAACGAGTTCTGAAGGCTGTCTTCAGAATGTTACTATCTCCGACTCCAAGCTGATGATAGCCAGATCTGAGGTCTATCTTCGAGAAGCAACTAACACCCTAAAACTGGTCGAACAAATCATCAATCTTGGGGATGGGATATTTATTCTTGATTGTGACTTTGTTCAACTGACGATAGTCAATGCACATCCTGAGAGAACCGTCTTTCTTACACACGAACAACACTAGAACACCCCATGGAAATATACTGGGTCTGATGAAGCCCTTACCTAGAAGTTCTTTCAACTGTTCCTTCAGTTCCTTAAGCTCAGCTGGAGCCATTCTGTAAGGAGGAATTGAAATAGGCTAGGTATTTGGAAGGAGATCTATTCCGAAGTTGATCTCCCTTTCGAGAGGAACTCCGGGAAGATCTTCTGGAAACAACTTCTTGAAAGTCATTCACCACTAGGACTGACTCAAGAGTTGGGGTTTTGTAGTTTGAGTCCTTAACCCAAACAAGATGATAAATATACTCTTTGGAAATCATTTTCCTGGCATTAAGGTAAGAGATAAATCGACCTGCAGGCACTGAGTTAGTACCCTTCCACTCTAAGACTGGCTTGTTTGGAAATTGAAATCGAACAATCCTAGTTCTACAATCGACTGAGGCATAACAGGAATGTAACCAATCCATGCCTAGGATGATATCAAAATCTATCATTTGTAACTCTACAAGGTCTGTGGAGGTGACTTTCTGGGAAACTGTGACAGGGCAATTTCTATATACCCGTCTAGCTATAACTGGGTCACCAACTGGAGTAGAGACTAAGAAGGGTTCTGAGAGATTTTCTGTACTGACACCGAAGTTTACTGCTATAAAAGGAGTTACAAAAGAAAGTGTAGCTCTTGGATCTAGCAATGTATAAACATCCAAATGGAAGACTTGTAACGTACTAGTGACTACATCAGGAGAATCTTCCTAGTCCTGGCAAGCCTGAAGAGCATACAACTTGTTCTGGCACTGACCACCATCTGTAAAAGATGAGGTACCCTACTGAGTGGGGCGACATGCTGGCACTGCTGAAGTCGTAGACTGAGCCTTGTTACCTCCTTGTCCTTGCCTGGCAGAAGGGTAATCCTTCAGCCTATGACTAGACTGACCACACCCAAAACACCCCTCTCTGCCAACAAGAAATTCGCCCGGATGGTTCTTTCCACACTTTGGGCAAGATGGAAAAGTTCGGTTACCTGAAGCTCATTCGTGAGACTTAGAGCCTAATGCCCTTCCTTTCTGATCCTGTCGAAACCTGGGGGATGGAACGCTAGCAGATAAAGGCGCTAGGGTTGTAGACCTCTGCTGAAATTGTGTCCAATTTCCACCGCCTGACCTATGCTGAGAGTATTCATAGTTGCCTGTTCTAGCCTTTTTGTTATCCTTAGCCATTTCCTTTAGCTTATCTCTCTTAACCTGCTAAGCGTGGGTCATTAGTCTGGAGATATCCATATCCTCTAATAGCATAGCATTCCTGCACTCGGTCTTTACCAGATCGAATACTCCAAACAAGAACTTGTTCATTTGTGCCCTCGGATTGGCCACTATATGTGGAGCATACCTGGAGCACTGAGTGAATTTTAGCCCATATTCTTGGACTAACATCGAACCCCGCCTTAAGTTCATAAACTCCTGAGCCTTAGCCTCCCTTAACTCTCTCAAAAAGAACCTGTCTAGAAAAGCTCTAGTAAAACAATCCCACATCACAGGAGTTGCATCCGCACCCCTGTTGTTCTTCCACTGCGTGAACCAGATATCAGCCACATCCTTAAGTTGATAGGATGCTAGCTCAACACTGTCAGTACCAGTCACTTGCATTACCTCAAGAATCTTCTTGACTCATCAATGAAGTTCTGTGGGTCCTCACCAACCTTCGATCCTAGAAACTCTGGCAAATTTATACGAACAAAGTCTCGAACCCTGGCTGCAGCTAATCCACCAGTGGGGTTTGCAAAAAATGATGCCTGCTAATTATTCTAGTTGGCTACGGTCAGAACAAACAGCTGGATCACATTACGAAATTCTGCATCCGTAAACTCATGGTTCGGGATTGGAGGAACTGCGTTAGCATTCCGTGCATTAGCTCTATGAGGAGGCATGATTTGAAACGTATAACGATGCATTGGAAGGGAGAAGTTGAATCACACTACAGCACACGATAAAGATAGAAAAGGAAGTGAAGTTTTTCTTAGAACACTTCGTAGCCTATCCCTCACACCCACAAAAGAGGCTCTACTTAGTGCGGCTTTCAGACACTCTAGGACACTTGAACCGGATGCTCTGATATCAAGTTTGTCACGCCCCGAGGCTTCCCCCTAGGCGCAACACGGTGCTTAGTGTCACGAGTGACCCCAAGCTAACCCATGGCCTAGCATATCTATACAAGTTCAATTAAAACAGTACTGTGCGGAAGCTAAAAACAGTTTAATGTCTGAAATGGGGAAAAAAGCCCAACATGTCTGAATGTAAATAAAATATGCGAGGAGTTTAGTGATGACTGAAAACAACACCAATGACTCAAACTGAATCTAATCTATGTTTGAGAGCCTCTAACTGACTTGAGTTGCTGGGACATGCCCCCAGCTAACTCTAAGAAGACTGAAACTGAGTGTAAAGACTGAAAAGTAAAGCATGTCTACCGTCCTTCAACTATGAGGACTCACCACTGAAGCTGCTGAGTACGCACTAGAAGTTAAGCTAAGCGCACTCTGGATGCTGAGCGCCTAAACCTACATCATGAAACGATATAGCGCAAAAGTATGTGTCAGTACATTGAATGTACTGAGCATGCAAGATATAGATACTAAGCTGAACAATATAAAATGAACATGGAAAGCGGCTGTACTAAAGTATAACTGAAAACTGGGCTAGATGCAATGACAAAGTACTAATCATGAAGATAACATGCTTAACTGTATACTGAAGTAAATGTTGATAACATGGTCAATACAATATGATTATGACTGTGGGAGCTACTATTAACCAACATAAACCATGTGAGTTAAACATGGAGTCCGATGTATATGCCCCATCGAGAGGACCCAATATACATTGCCAAGGGTATAAAGGAATGACGGTGGGGTGATCCCTAAAATTGATGCCCAACAGAGGGGACTTTTGAGCCTACATTGGCACGTAGTTCTAGGACTTTGAGGGTACACTGAACTCTAGTCCAACTCGGTGCTAAGTCTACTCCCAACTGAATATGTATAGCTAAAATACAATTGAAATACTGAGTAGCTCAAAATATTGACATGCTATCTGAGAATGTAACATAAATATATACAGAAAGATATGGCATTAAAATTCTGAAGCATAATTTTCTTACAGATATACCTAGCAAGTAAAATTGATGAAATACTGATGATGAATAGAAATTAGGATTCTAAGTTATATATGTGGGACTATGCAAATTTCCAAGAAAACATGTTATTTAAATCATGGGAACTATAGCAGCTATAATCACAATGAATCTTCAACTTTTTAGAAACCCTAGGTCTGAACAATTTATGAGAAATTGAAGAACTGACTGAATTCTAGGGACCTAATGGGTGAAAGGAACCCACTAGTGAAATCCCACATACCTGGTGACGAAAACTACGGAGATATTAGCTGGATTTCGGGGCTGAACTTCGAAGAACACCGCTACTTGTTCTTGGGAGAAACCGTTGCTTCTTTCTAAGTTGGATGATTTTGGAGAATGAGGGTTCTAGGTAGTTTCTGACTAGGTTATTAGGGTTAGACTGAGTAAAATGACGTAGTTTAGGCTTCAAACGACGTAGTTTAAGTGCCCAACGCATAAGGGAAATGACCAATATGACCGTAACTTAAAAGCTGACGCATTATCTTCAAGACAGGCTTCTCGGGCCATTTAATGTACCACGGCCCATCTAGTGGGTCGTGAAGATTCATCAGCCTGCTAGGGCTTCACTAAAACGGACATAAGTTGTTACTCCGGTCTCAGAATTAGGCAAACTTTGTGACGTTGGAAAGAGGATTCAAAGACCTTTAATTTGATAGCTAATGGGACACCTAATTCATTTTTTGCTGAGAGATATGTTCATTTGAAGTTGACCCAAAACTCAAAATTTTATGGGTGACTGGTACGGACCACTATACGGACCATACAAGTCACCACGGGCTGTTAGTGGCTCGTGGTGAGTGACCCTCACCTTGTATGCCTTGGGCAGTCCTTTACGATGCCCAATACGGGCCGTCTAAGGTCTCGTGAAGGGTCCATGGTCCATTTTGGGTTCGTGGACTTGCCCGTTTGCCTTTCTTGAACTTTGAGGTGTTACATTAAGTGTACATTTGAAAAAAATATTATTGAATTTTTCATTAAATATAAGCAAATAAATAAATTAGTTTATGTAACGGACGTTTTTCAACAGAAAAAAAAAACAAAGTCATTTTGAAAATTACATATTTATAAACTAAATAATAGATAATAACACAAAAATAGGAATATGATTTTGACATTTGATATGTTAAATAAAATTAATACCAATCATTAAATGTAGTATTGATGGCTAAGCATGTCACACCATTTAAGACAAAAGAGGTTATGATGAGTTAAAAGGTTTAATGAGTTTAAATAAGATATAAGTTATAATATTAATCACAAAAAGTAAGGTTGTATATAATGTTAGATTATTTACGATGCAATACAACATTTGGTGTTCTATAAATGGTCATGTGAAGAGTATTTGTAGATTTTTTCCTCCATTAAAAAAATATTCATTTGTAATAAATTAAGTAATTCACAAATATATAAAAAAATTAAAAAATAAAGTAAGCCAAATAAATTTTAATTTTAATCTTAATAACAGACAATGTTAAATTCTAAATACATAAGGAAGAAATAGTGGACGTGACACGTTAGGGAATTAACTTGGGGACGTGACACAAAAGTAACATTTCCTATAGAAATAATTATAATGCTTCATTTTAATTGAAAGGGTTAGAGAGTAATATGAAGTGTCACAACTTTAAAAAGTTGCAACTCATCAGTACACTAATTCACTAAACACCTTTCAATAACCCAATGAGCCCTAATAAATTACACTAATTCACTTTGCATTCTACCCATTTACAATCCAAAAATTATCACACAATGAAAAAAACGAAGAGGACATGTTCTTCGTTTGACTCCCTTGATTGGGGGTTAATTGGTGAAATTGTACAAATGGTGGCTTCTTCTCATTCAAGGATTTCCTATGTCTCAGACTAAGGTATGTGTGTGTGTCTATATATATATATATATATATATATATATAAATCTGTTATTAAGAATCATGTTCCCTAACAAATCAATTTTTCAGTTGTAAGCTTTTTTATGAAATTGGAACTGAACGATTCTTCTATAAGAACATCTTACTTGAAAACGTTCCGATTTATACATTCAGACCTCAATCAAATGTGGAGATAGATAATTTAAATTTTACATAGACCTATGCACAAATTGTGAAAATATTGAAGCCATGTACAGAAAAAGGATTGGTAATAATTTATATAAAACTATTTTTATAATTACTTGGCTGTTTAAATGATTTATCCAATTATTCCTGTGCTTAATTAATACTAATGCATGGTTATGTGATTCTTTTCTCCGGTAGACTTTTTTGGGAAGGACACTCCAGATGGTGCACTGAACTTACTGGAGAAAGCATCAAAAGGAGGTCATGCCGCCGCAACATATGCGATTACCATAATCTCAATCTTCTTGGCCGGATGAATCCAGCCGAGATGCGGTAAAGACTATTGGCGAGATGAAGGTAACACAATAGCAAAGACAAATAATAAGGCAATATCGAGACAGATTTAAAGAAATCACAAGAAATCGTTCAACGGAGAATCTATTATTATCTACTAGACCCATATGTAATTGCACTATTAGACATGTATATAATTATCCCATGAATATATGGGATAGTACAGATCATGTGGGGGATGAGAATTGTTATTGATGTAGTACTGATGAAGAAATTAGGATGCTCTTGTTATATTCAGAAATAAATATGTTATGATTAATTACTATGTACTATTACTTTTTGCATAAGACAAATATATTATAAGATATGACTTAATTTTAGATTTTATATTTTGTAATTCTTTTATAATTATTCAACGTTTAAAAACCATTATGATGCGTGATCCTAGTGACAGATAATATAGCGTTGGATCAATTTTCAATGGAATAGCAATACCACTCATTTCACATAATTATTTTACTACTCCACATGTAATCCAAATGGTGCATTAAATTCGTACCATATGATCAAAAATTTATTATTGTTAAGATATATATATATATTACATTAACACTAAATTTAACATATACAAATAGCAAAAATAGTAAGATAGATTATATAAACCTATACATTTCTTCAATTGAATATCTAAATGAAAAAAGTTTTAAAAAATAAAAATAACATTAGGATGTGTGATCCTTGGGATGGATAGATAATATTGTGTTGGATCAATTTTCAAAGCAATTGTAATACCACTCTTTTAAAATAATTATTTTACTACTCCACAAGCAATCCAAATCCAACCAAAAGAATCGTCAACCAAAAATATTTTTTCAAGTTTTCATATTTTGAATTCTTCAATATAAAATGATATAAGAATAAAAGTGACAATCGTTATTATTTATGGTATAACATATGACATGCAATCCAAATGGTGCATTAAATTCGTACCATATGATCAAAGATTTATTATTATTAAGAAATAGATATTACATTAACACTAAATTTAACTTATACAAATAGCAAAAATAGTAAGATAGATTATATAAACATATAAATTTCTTCAATTGAATATCTAAATTAAAAAGGTTTTATTTTTTTGAAAAGAACAACATTAGGATGTGTAATCCTAGGGACGGATAGATAATATTATGTTGGATCAATTGTCAGAGCAATTGCAATACCACTCTTTTAACATAATTATTTTACTATTCCACAAGCAATACAAATCCAACCAAAAGAATTGTCTACCAAAATTATTTTTTTAAGTTTTCATATTTTGAATTCTTCAATGTAAAATACTGTACGAATAAAAGTGGCAATCGTTAATATTTATGGTATAACATATGACATGCAATCCAAATGGTGGTTTAAATTCGTACCATATGATCAAAGATTTATTATTATTATTAAGAAATAGATATTGTATTAACACTAAATTTAACATATACAAATAGCAAAAATAGTAAGATAGATTATATAAACATATAAATTTCTTCAATTGAATATCTAAATGTAAAAAAAAAAAAAATTTAAAAAAGAACAACATTAGGATGTGTGATACTAGGGATGGATATATAATATTTTGTTGGATCAATTTTCAAAGCAACTGCAATACCACTCTTTTAACATAATTATTTTACTACTCCACAAGCAATCCAAATCCAACCAAAAGAATTGTCAACCAAAATTATTTTTTTAAGTTTTCATATTTTGAACCTATGCGTAGATTGTGGAAATAAAGAAGCATTGTATAGAACATGCATGGTAATAATTTATTTATATTTTAAAGAAATTACCTAGGTATCGGGTGCTTAATCCCTTCTAATTCAAACTTATGTGTTTAATTTTTCAGAAGAACTATTTCAGAAATAGAAATTCAAATGTTGCACTTGCTGGAGAAATCATCAAAAGAAGGCCACACCGGTGCAACATATGCGTTTGCCTTAATCTCAATCTTCTTAGGTGGTCAATCTAGGCTAGATGGGGTAAAGACTATTGGCGAGATGAATGTAACATAACAACAAAGAAGAATAACTAGGCGCTGTCGAGAACGTCTTCAAGAAATCTTAAGGGCAATTTAGGTGTTAAATCATTTATTTATTTATAAACCCATACCTGCTTGTTGCACTATTAAACATGTACGTACTGTTCACAAGAGTGGTTGGGATAGTGCAGAAGATGAGGGAGATGAGAATTGTTATGGTTGTAGTACTGATGAAGAAATTAGCAAGTTCTGGTACTTTTTCTAGGCCATAGTGTAATATTTTTTGAATATAAACCATGTATTATGTTTCTGAATTAACAGATAGTTTTGTTTCTTTTTCGACCAAATTCATTGGAAAAATTTTAAAATAAATTGTTAAAATTGTTTTACGTTTAACTAGATTAGGACGCGAATCCTACGGACATATAATATAGTGTGTTTGATGAGTTTTCAATACATTAGCAGTACCACTCATTTAACAAAATAACTTCAGATGCAATGTAATACCATTCATTTATTCTTTTATTAGTAATATCTTAATTTAATTAATTTCTAATAAAAAATAATTAAGAATTGTAGGTAAATGTTAATCAAAATCATAATTATATTAACTATGCTTCATAATTATATTAATTCCGTGTAATTATAAGAAATGACTTTCTTAACTTAAAACATCACTACAAAAGTAGCATTAATTTATTTCAACTAGAAAATGAGTTAAATATAGTTTTGATAGTTAAAACGTCTAATAGATTTAAATAATATATCAATTATAATAGTAATGAGAGTTCATACTTTAAAATGAAATAAATGACCTTAGCATAAATATATGTTTTAATATAATAGATGGTTGAGGTTAAAATGAGTAAAATGCAGTATTGATAGTTAAGAGGTCTAATGGGTTTAAATAATATATAAGTGATAATAGTAATGAGCGTTAATACTTAAAAAAGAAAGAATATACATTATCATAAATAAATATTTTAATAGACGCTTGAGGTTATAACGAGTTAAATGTAGTACTGATATAAATAACAATATGCTATTGCTTAAACAAAATATATTATAAGAAATAACTTTCATAATTTATGACATCACTACAAAATTGATATTCAAGAGTTAAAAACTTAAATGTTTCAAATTTATTATTCTACCTATTCCTATTCTTTATTGTACATTTAAAGGCCTAAATATTTAACTTTGATCTTTCATATCTCCATGAAGAATGACAAAATTATATCTATTTATATAGTACCTAAAATGTCTCAAACTTTACTAGCCCAGTTCATTTTCTCCTTAAAGTAAGAAAATCTATTAAAATAAACTATTGTAATAAAATATCATTTCAAATAGCTTGAAATATAAAATGCTCTCGGCATAAGGTAGCTATTATACGTCGGTGTGGTGGTCATGGACAAAGGACGGGGAAGAGGTAGAGGGCGAGGTCTAGGAAAAGGACGCCCGCGAAAACAACCACTAGTTACTTTTGGAAGCTCTGTAGGATCTCGACCTGAGCTAACTCCGGAGCAAGATCCAATCAAAAACCCAGATGGAGATTCTAAAACCATAACCTCGGAGGTTAGATCTTCATCAAATGGAATAGGAACAAGGAGGAAATTACAGATGAATACCCACCAGGTTGAAGCAATGGGTATTGCTGGGGAAACCCCAAAACAAGGCAATGGAACAATAAACAATGAGGATAGGGAAGATGCTGGAGGAGGAGAGAAAGATGTTGAGCCCTGGGTTAATATGCTTAAGAAGAATAGAAATGCAGGGAATGGTATGCCCTTAGACTACATCTCGCCCCAATTTGAGGATGGGGAGATAGTAGTTCAACTTGAAAAGGAAGAGGTCGAAAGAGAAACTGAGAAGTGGAATTGTGCCCTAATTGTCTCTGCTATTGGGGATTGTCCTGGATATAATGCAATGCACCGATTTGTGACACAAAATTGGAATGTAGCTGAGCCAAAGATCTACATGCATGATCAAGGGTATTTTATTGTGAAGTTTCAATCATTGGAGGACACTCAAGAAATACTGATTGTTGGGCCTTACTCTATAAATTATAGACCCCTGATTCTGAAGAAATGGTCAGTTGATTTTGATTTCAGTAAGGAATTCCCAACAGATATCCCTTTATGGGTGAAGCTACCGCACTTACCATTGAATTGTTGGGGTCTGAACTCACTGAGCCGAATTGCTAGCACTATAGGCACTCCAATGTTTGCTGATGGATGTACAGCTAAACAGACGATAGTGTCCTTTGCGAGAATGCTAATAGAAGTCAATGTCACTAAGTCACTCCGTGATAAAATAGCTGTGAAAGATCCCAAGGGTAGAATATTTACAAAGCATGTTATCTATGAATGGAAACCAATGTTCTGTGACGCTTGTCAAATCATAGGGCATAAATGTGATCCTAATCATAGACCAGGAGAACAAGAGCATGTTCGAAGAAGAGGTGGGCAAGTAGGCTAGAAAAAGGTGGTACAAAATGGATAAATAAAGGACCTATCATCCCAGTGGCTACGGCAGTACAACAACAAGGAGATGGACCCATTATACAAAAGCTGGAAGATCCAAACATAGATACGGGACAAAGCACAAACAAAGAGGGGAATATTCAAAAAAGAGGCAAACTAACAGGATGCAACCCGGAGTTCACGCCTGAAGATTTTCCAGTGCTCTGCTCAGTGCCTCTTAAGAATAGATTTAGTGTAGTCAATGTAGGTGGGATAGCCAGCACTAAGCTTGCAGATAAGGGGAGGTTAACCCATTCCATATGACTTGGTTATTTTGGAATGTTAGGGGGGTGAATAAGAGATACAAACAGAAAGAAGTGAAGAAATTAATCCACAATAATCATATTAAGTTGGCAGGCTTAATTGAAACTAGAGTAAAACATCCTAAAGTAGATAGGATTATGAATAATCTTACTCCGGGGTGGGGTCATCTACACAACTATAACTCAGCGAGCAATGGGAGAATTTGGATTATGTGGGACAAACAAACCTATGCAGTCACACCTGTTGAAGAGGATGCACAATGGATTCATTGTTTGGTGTAAGGTACTATGGAAGATGTGGAATACTGCTTAACTATTATCTATGGTTTCAATACTATTGAGCAAAGAAGATCACTATGGAGTCATATCCAAAATATATCCCAGAATATAGTTATGCCTTGGATAATCTGTGGGGACTTCAATGTCTTACTTTATCCCCAAGATAGACTATCCAGTAAGCTTGTTCAATATGCTGACATTAAGGATTTCTTGGATTGCCTCCAATCTACTCTCCTTAATGAACTAGCCTGGAAAGGTGATTATTCTACATGGAATAATAAGCAACAAGGTGATGAGAGGGTTTGTAGCAGGCTGGATAGAGCTCTTGGGAACAGTGAATGGATGATGAAATGGGGACATGTTATACTTGAATATGAATTGCCAAATATCTCTTACCATGCTCCTATGATCCTTAAAATATCTCAATGTCAAAATAACATCAAAGTACCTTTCAGGTTCTTTAATGTATAGGCAGGTCATAGTAAGTTTGTTACTATTGTACAAGAAATATGGTGTACTCAAAAGGCTATTCAAAGTATGCACAATGTGTGGTGCAAATTGAAGGTTCTCAAGCCAGCTCTTAAGAAGCTGAATAATGAGGAATTTAGAAGCACTATTCAGAGAGTGGAGAAAGCTAGAAGTAACCTGGCAGTTGTGCATCAACAGATCAAAGTTCAATACAATGATGCATTGCAATTACAGGAAGCCAGTGCTTTGAAGGAAATTGAAAAATGGTCTATGATAGAGGAGAATATCATGAAGCAAAAATCTAGAGCTAAGTGGATTAAGCTAGGGGATTAAAATACTAAATACTTCAGTGCAGTTATGAAGGAAAGAAACCAAAGAAAGCAAATAACATAAATTACGTCTCTTACTGACACTCAACTATCTGACCTAGGAGCTATCAGAGAACAAATAGTCAATTTCTACAAAGTACTAATGGGGTCTCCCACACAGAATCTACCAGCGATTAAAGCAATAGTGATGAAGAAGGGGCCAGTCTTATCCCAAGTTGAAAGAGTACAATTGTGCAGCCCTGTAACTGAGACAGAAATTTAAAATTGCCTGGATTCTATTGGTGATGATAAAGCTCCAGGAATTGATGGTTATAATGATGTATTCTTTAAGAAATCCTGGCAAATTATCAAGCATGACGTCACTGAAGCTATGATGGAGTTTTTCAATACAGGTATACTTTACAAGCCTATTAATTGTACCACTGTAACTCTTGTGCCCAAGAACTCTAACCCTTCTAGCATCAAAGAATACAGACCTATAGCTTGTTGTTCAGTCCTATATAAACTCATTTCTAAGATCCTAGCTACTAGGCTACAGAAGGTTGACTACTGTGATCAGTGAAGAACAAGTAGGGTTCATACCAGGAAGGAAGATAGGCGACAATATTATTCTTGCTCATGAACTGGTGAAGGGATACACTAGAAAACACATATCTCCTAGATGTATGATCAAAATAGACTTGCAGAAGGCCTATTACTCTGTGGCATGGATATATCTTAATCAAGTTATGACTGAACTTAGATTCCCAACAAGATTCACAAATTGGGTGGTGGAATGTGTGAAAATAGTGAGCTACTCTATCTTGATTAATGGAGAAATATCCTACCCTTTTGAAGCTGCTAGAGGATTAACACAGGTGATTCTATGTCACCTTTTATTTTTTGCAATTGCTATGGAGTACTTAAGTCGATTATTACACAACCTTAAGGATAATAAAAAGTTCAAATTCCATCCAAGGTGTGGTAAGCTAGGAATGAGTCACTTGTGTTTTGCTGATGACCTGCTCCTTTTCTCGAGAGGTGATTTAACATCAGTCACTATGATCCAACAATGCTTCAATGAATTCTCTAAGGCGTTAGGACTGCTTGCTAACTTAGGGAAAAGTTCTGTGTATTTTGGGGGAGTATCACTAGTTGAAGAAGTGAAAATTCTTACTGGATTGGGATTCACTCGAGGAGAGTTCCCATTCAAGTACCTTGGAATCCCTCTCTCCACTCAGAAAATGTCTCTCATTCAATGGAAACCTCTCATCACAAGGATCACTGCTAGGATATCTTCATGGACATCCAAAAAACTGTCATATGCTGGTCGAGCACAACTTATACAGTCTGTAATCTTTGGCATCCGAGCATACTGGGCAAAACTCTTTATGATACCAACTAAGGTGATAAAATTGATTGAAGCTTACTATAGAAGCTACCTTTGGTTAGGAAGCAGCACCATCACTAAGAAAGCACTAGTGGCATGGGAAACTCTTTGCTCTCCCAAGTGTATGGGTGGACTGAACCTCACTAATTTGAGAATCTAGAACAAGGCTGCTATAGCAAGGAATTACTGGGATATGGAGCACAAAGAAGAAAAGTTGTGGATCAGATGGATTTATACACACTAAATAAAAGGAGAATAAGGGGATGATATCCAAATACCAAGGCAAGCATGCTGGATGATTAGGAAAATATTGGAGGCAAGAACTATAATCTCTCAAAGTCCTTATATCAATCTAAACAAAAGTGTGATCAGGCAGTTGTATAATTATATGATTCATGATAAGCCTAAAGTGCCCTGGAAATGTATATTGTATATGAATGCTGCTATGCCAAAGTCAAAGTTCACAACATGGATCCAACTTCATGGAAAAATGCTGACAATTGATAGATTGAGCAAATGGGGAATGGACGTGGAAAAGACTTGCTGCCTATGCCAACTGCAGGAGGAATCGAGGGAACATCTCTTTGTGCAATGCACTTATGCGAGAAGATTATGGGATGGAATCCTAAGCTGGATGAACTGCCCAAAATACAATGCTACTTCATGGGAGCAACACATACATTGGACTATTAGCAATGCGAAAGGAAAGTACAGGAAGGCTTAGGTATTCAAGATGATGTATGCATAAATTACAAATGGGATATGGAGTGAAAGAAATAAGAGAATTTTTGAAAAAGGAAGGCAACAATGGGAAACAATAGCTAAGGAGATTATATATGTCAGTTCTGCAAGAGCCCCCCTAGAATAAGTATGCTAATGCGTAGTTATATTTTCTAGGAAGCTTGTGATAATCTGATTGAAGATAGCATTGCTGTGTTATAGCATGTTATGGATTGTAAAGTCATTTTGGTGATTAATGGAAAGCTAGTTACCAAAAAATAGCTTGAAATATATTAAATATTTACATAATTGGTCAATAAGATAATTGCTCACTTAAAATATTTAAAAAATGAAAACTCTTAACTCTCCAAATAATATTGTGTTCGATGCTAGGGACACAATATCTATTGTTAGATCAATTTTCAATGAAATAGCAATACCATTCATTTGCCATAGTTATTTTACTTCTTCGCATGCAATGCAATACAACGCATCCATTCATTATAATAATTAGGGATTATATAATCTATTTAATAAGTAGGATGTTGTAGGTAATAAATTTACTATATTTGAATTTGTTAATATTCTTCTTAATTTATTAGCAACTTTCTAGTTTCAATCTAGAAGGTTTGAGATGAAACTAGTGGGTCACACCTCAGAAGTTCAGACACGTGTCACCTAACTCTTCTTTTTCCCACAAGTTTCAGTTTTACAAGACCCAAAAGTACAACTCAATCCTCCACATTGCAAACAAAGAAACCCCAAACCCTTTCACCACCGGAAAATTTTCCTTCAACCAAAACCATGAACGAGATTTGTCATTCCATAGAATCGTATGACGTGGGGATACTAGTTGATATTGTTCAAAAAGTGGCTTCTACGTCATTCAAGGACTTAATGGATCTGAGGCTTAGGTTGATATATAGGGAATATATATTTCTAAAACTATTATTTTCATTATTCTTTCCTAACCGATTGATTTTTTCAGTTCTAAGCTTTTTAATGAACTTGGAAGTGAAATGTACCTTTATGAGAAGGTATTACTCGTAGACTTTCTGCTTTTTCGTTGGACAATGCAGTCAAGAGCGCACATACATAAAAAGAATTACTTCTTTGACCAGTGCCTAAAATATGGGAATCCGATGCCTTGTTCACAAAAGGGGCGGTAATATTTTATTCTTTTTTTTCAAATGTATTCTAATGATTATTTGGAAGCTGAAAGATTTTGATTTAATTTTTAGTCGCAAATTTAGAGATTTTTTCATGTATTCGGATGGTTATAAATGTCACGACCCAAGCCTAGGGCCTAGATGTGACCGGCGAATGGGGAACCCGAAGGAACCCCAAACAAGCCTCATAGCGTATCATTACACATCCTTGGTTGCGGAAGCAATTAAATGACCATAAGCGATAAGCATAATCAAGGAGGAAATCGGGACTAAGGGAGCAAGAAAAAAAAAAGAAATGATACATAAATACCATACATGAGTCAAGCTCAAGCATAATACACAACTTGTCCAACACCCCCTCTAAACATGAGTACTTAGTGGGGGCCAAGACAAACTACCGGGCTCACCCTCATAGTCAAAACATAACTAGAAAGGAAAAGTTTTATACATAGCAAAAGATCATGAGCAACGTCCCCGAAATGGAGGACTCACCAATAACCACTATAGAAAATCGTACTAGCCACGCGGAGGAGGATGGTCAAGCGGTGCTCCGGTCCCTACATGGTGACATCATGTAGGCATAGAGTATGCGTTAGTACATTTGAATGTACTAAGTATATGGGATGCAATGCAATGCTACATTAGATGGACATCATAGGAAAAATGCGTAATCATACCCAATAGATAGCATATTAATGAAATGATATGTATAATGATGCTTACATAAAAATCATATTTAGTGGGACGTAGTACATGTGTGGCGAGTGACCATCAATATAGTATTTCCAAGGCCTACCACCCCCTTGGAGAGGCGAAAGAGGTACAAACCCCTCAATATGGTTACACGGGCCTACCACCCCCCGAGCTAGGGACCAAGGTACAAACCCCTCGATATGGTTATACGGGCCTACTACCCCCTGTACTAGGCAACCAAGGTACCAACCCCTCGATACGGTTATACGGGCCTACTACCCCCCGTACTAGGCAACCAAGGTACCAACCCCTCGATACGGTTATACGGGCCTACTACCCCCGTACTAGGCTTGGTCGACTCACAACACTTATATAGAGAAAATCATATACATGTGTCCATTTCATCATCATTTCAGTAATTACATAACCATCCGACTCATAGGACGTACCTTGGACCTTCCCTTTCCTAAGAATTCTATAAATGGGCATTTTATCAAACACAAGGTGGGCAATTGTTCATGTAAATGAAATCATGTATTTCAAGAATACTAAGTCCAACCAATTCCAAAATCCATATAAATCAGCCCACCAACAACATACATATATATATCAACCTTCATAATTTGATCATGGAAGCATGTAAACCATAAACATCACATAATAATTCCATTTCATGATAATATGCAAAATGGACCATAATAGGGTGTGTAGTAGTAATTCCATAATTCAAGAGTTCATAAATAATCATAAGGACCCATAAACTTGAAGTAGAAATAGAGGATAAATGGTTGGACTTGTGGAAAGGAAGGTTTCCACAATCAAACCCACATACCTCAACTTTGGAGAATCCTTGATGAAGATTGGAATGGAGAATCGAAGCTTGAGATTGAGTCTTGAATCCGGAATTAGAGCTTGAGATGTTTGAATTTGGTTGAAGATCTTGGTGGAATTTTTGGAGAGGGCTTAGAGAGTGTTTTTGGAGTTAAGAAAAATGACTAAGTATGGGACATATCCCCTTTTTATAAAAAAAAAACGTCTCCAACCCGCCTAAAAAAAATAGCTCACTGGAAATTGCAAATCTGCACAGACAGGTTTTACGAAAATGGTCATAACTCCCTCATCCTAACTCGGAATGAGGTGAAACCAAGTGCGTTGGAAAGCTAACTCAAAGAGCTTTAATTTAATAGGTTGCAGCCCTTCCAGTTCCTTGTGTGCTAAGAGATATGCCCCTTTAAAGTTGACCCTCCAAATCGCAATTTTTGTGATTTTTGAATTTTGATACGGTTGCTCTAAAATTCGGGTTAGACCCATTTCCCACTCAATTTGACCCCACAAATAAGAATATGAAGTCAAATTTCCGAAATCATGCACGGATTTTGAGATATATGGAAATTACAATTATAGGTGTTTCCGAAGCACATTTTCGGGCATTTTTGGGTCGTTTCAATAAAGCTCACAAAAATCAAATGGAGTTTTTCAAAGATGCTTGTTATACTTTTGTCAGATGGATTTTTTTTTCAAAATCAAAGTCTGGAGCTTGCATTGGAAAGCCTGCAACAAGCAAAACAAGGTGGGCATGATGGAGCAGCATATGTGCTTGCAAAAATTGCAATATTCTCGGGTGGTTCCGATCATGGAGAAGGGGTCAAATTCATTTGCCAGATGAAAGAATAACATGCGCAGAGATGAAAAATAAATAACTGGCGCCAAAGATTAATATCAATCTTGGAAAACATTTGAGTCAGTAATCCGTTATTTTTGACACAAGGACCCGATCCTTGTTGCACTATTCAACATGAGAATAGTGATCGCATTAATGGATTGGCTGTTGATAGTGAGGATGATCAGGAAGATAGTCTTTGTCACGGTTATAGTTGTGATGTTGAGATTAAGACTTTGCTACATCATTTCTAATAGTTGAGTGACATTTTAGGATATTAACTCTATATTCTCTTTTTTGCCCATGTTTGGCCTATAATTTAGCTTTCTATTTAACTAATATAATTTATGCTTCTTAATTCTGTTCTAATTGTTTGCTTCTTAATTCTGTACTAGTTGTATTCTACTTTCACTTTTATTTGGACTACTTTTTGGGGCTAACACTAATTTGATTATTTAAATTCTGTAAATTAAATTGACTCAAACACCCTCGTTACCAATTGCTCTTATCCCTCCATTTACAACATAATATGGTTGATGCACAATCAACAATAATTGTGTGATATTAAAATTTTTAAACTTCATCAACCTAAAATTTGTGATTTTGGACCACAAAGAAAGATCTCTTAAAAATAATATGTAAATTTGTGAATTCGCACAACAAAAAAAGATCTCTTAAAAATAATATGTAAAATAGGGGAAACCTAGCCTAGATTCGAACGCGGGACCTATGGGCTAATCGTTTGGACTTTTACCATTTGCACTGCAATAGCATTCGTTTGTAATCGATAAACATCATTTCTTTATACTCTGAAAAATCAATCAGTTTTTTAACAAAAAAAAATACTTCATTTATAAATAAGATATTATTAATCAAAATAGTCTAGTCACCCCAAAAAGGTGATAATAAATTGAATTAAAGTTGGGACATAGCATAAGTCATTGTATTACGGCATCTAAACAATTCTATATTGTTGACGATTATATTTATCACATTGAATTGACTTAGCATCGGGAAAGAGCATCACTTATTGCATAAAGGCTTCTATATTCTTTTCGTTTATTTTCATCATAATCAATTGGCTTAAAGTCAATTAATATGATCATCCTTCATTGTATGATGGATCCAAAAAAACACTTTTTTATCAAAAAAAATTCAATTTTATAAGTTCCATGCACCAACAGAGTTATTTTAAAAACCTAACTAAAATGGGGGAACCTAACCTAGACTCGAACGCGAGACTTACATACTAACTAATTGAAGTTGGACCATTCAAGCTGCAATATCATTCATTTGAAATCACAAAACATAATATTTTTATAACATTAAAAATCAGGTATTACTATAATTTAATAAATAAAAATACATATGTTCTCTCGTTATTTAAAACTATTATTCTTAAAGTTGTTCATAATATAAACATAAACGAAAAACAACATGTATCACCGAAAAATATATACATAAATAAAAAAGACATACATAAACTAAATACAACATGCATCAACAAAAAATCTATCCTTTAAAAATGGGTTCATCAACTTATCTTCACGATTTGACTGGTCCAATCAAAACATTCAGCCCGAATCCAAATAGACATACAAACTAATTCTAAATTAACATAACTAATTTAATAACACCACAACATTGCCTTAAAGCTTTACTTTACAAATTAATCTTTCATTAATTTTCCAACAACAACATCAGCAAAAAACATACCTAACATAGATACATATTGTTCATTAGATACCAATTTCTTTTCATCCATCTCCACAGAATTACGAGATGATTCCCCACAAGTTTCATCGCATATTTTCATTCTATCTATTCGGATATTCCAATCTTCTAAAGCTTGAACAACATCATCATAATTCTTGAATTTTCGGTATAAGCTTCCACTAACTCCTATGGTCATTTTTGCACAGTCTTGCCAAGTTGAGTATATACCTTGTTTTTTACCCTTAAACTCAACATATACGTACTTGGCCATGAGATGAAAATTATGAACAAAAATTGTGGGATATAGAAAATGAAGAACCATGGAAGAAATATAGTGCTTTCAATGAAAGATAGACTAAAAATTTGGAATAAATATAGTGATCTCAATAGAGTATTGGAGTGAAAATAATTTTTTGGGGACTGTGATTTGAAATGTGAAAATAATTTTTTGGGGAGTGATTTGAAATAAAAATATCTTGGCAAAGGGGTAGAGTTTTATGACTTGTAAAAGTGGTTTCAATTTTAAAAGGTAGTGGTTTAAGACTTTTCAAAGTAGTTTTACTTTAGAGGGTATTTTGGGTAAAAGAAAATATTGAATTTACAACCATACCCTTTCCAGCCCCCCTGTAATTACGACTTTACCCCCAAAAAGTGGCTTTCGTGCCATTCGTGCCAAATTCTTGTCATGCCAAATATATTTTCCGTAATAATAATAATAATAATGATGATGATGATGATGATGATGACGACGAAGACGATGACGATGACGATGACGATGACGATGACGATGACGATGACGATGACGATGATGATGACGATGACGATGATGATGATGATGATCATGATAATAATGATGATAATGATAATAATAACAATAATAAGAACAATAATATCAATAATAACAACAATAACAATAATAAGAACAATAATAAGAATAATAACAATAATAATAACAATAATAATAACAATAATAACAATAAGAACAAGAATAATAATAATAATAATAATAATAATAACAATAAGAACCATAATAAGAAGAATAATAACAGTAACAACAACAACAACAATAATAATAATATATAATATGTACCGATGCAGTAGTAAATCCACTAAATAATAATAGATATAATATGTTTACTGGCACGGTACCTGATCCATTGAATAATAATAATACTATATAATATGTACCGATGCAGTAGCAAATCCACTAAATAATAATAGATATAATATGCTTACTAGCACGGTACCTGATCCATTGAATAATAATAATATATATAATGTGTAACGATGCGGTACCAAATTTATTGAATAAATATATATATAATATATGTACCTGTAACAACCCTTCATGTTATTTCTATGTTAATGCCTTCTGTCTATCGTTCGGAGCGTTCCTGTAGCGACCCCGAGTCATTTATGACTTGCTGGCACTGACTGTTCGGGTGCCTGGTCGTTCGTTTGGGTTTTATGCCTATTTTTCTATTTTGGAGCTTTTGAACCTTGAAAAGTTGATTTCGGTCATAACTTCAGGTAACCAACCTCAGTTGAGGATTCTGACGGTTCCATCAGCTCCGAAGCAGCCAAATTAGGCTAGAAGCATGGTTTGCCCGAGTCCCAGAGTTTCCGGTGTGATTTTTGGGCCAGTTAGCTCTTTAGCCTTTAAAATTTGGTTTAAGGTTGACTTCGGTCAACATTCTTGGAGAACGCACTCGGATGGAGATTCCGACAGCGCGATTAGTTCCGAAATGCCGAGTTTGGTCTAGAACGACGTTTCAAGAATTTTTGAGAGCTTTCGACCTAATTTTGAATCCCTCGGTAGAAGTTGGCTAAAATGGCTCATTGGGTGTGGGACCCACTTTCTGTCGAAACGACCTCATATGGAAATTTCGACTGCACCATTGACTCCGGAATATCGAATTTAGTGGGGTAGCATATCTGGTTTATTTTCATCGGGTCCCGAACGAATTCCGAGGGTTTGTTGGGATACTTTGAAAAATAGCAAAAATCTGGTTGCTGGTGCAGACCTTTAGCGACAAGAATTTACACTTTTAGCGACCAGAAATGGTTTTTAGCGACCAGTTTTGGGTTTTATAAACCAGAAATTTCAGATTTCAGCCTTCATTTTCAAATATCGATTTCTTCCTCATCCGAGCTCCGATTTGAGTGATTTGAAGTCCTTTATGATCGTGGAGATTGTGTCTACGTGGTGGAGTGATCGGAATGTGTTGGTGAACCCTCGTTTGAGGTGAATTTCAGTTCGAAGGTGCTGTCCATCATCTTTTTGGTGATTAGTTTATGATTTCTTCTTCATTTTAAAACTTCGATATCTCGAGTTCTAGAGCTCCATTTTGGGTGATTCAAAGTCCCAGGTGCTCGGAATCTTGTTGGCTTCGTGGGTTTTTGGTCTTTTAGCATTGGGTGTCCCTCGATTTCCATGAATTTTAGTTGTAAGTTGCTTTCTTGGCCTATTTGTGTAAAGTTTGGCTTTTTGTTGTTGTTGGCTGTTTGGAGCAGATCCGAGCCCTGATGGGTGATCCGTTTTGGGATTCAAGTTCAGGGAAGGATTTTGGACCTTTTCACGGAGTCAAATTGTGGAAAATCCGGAGCAAGTCCTACTTTGCTTGATTTGACTCCAAAATTTGTCTATCTTCGATTTTATTGATTTTTGTGTCTAAACGACCGTATTGACGCTGTGATTCTATTTTTGATAGTTTGGCAGCAGTTTGAGGTCGTACGGAAGGGAAAATCTCTGATTGAGTGACTTGGAGCGCTTGTGATCATCTTTTTGGTAGGTTACGACGTCCCTTCCTTCTAGATTGATCTTGAATGTGTAATTGCTGGTTGATATTTGTGAATCTAGGGTGGTTGGCTAGGGTTGTTTCGCTTCTTCCCCGATTCTTTAGTTTGGAGTTGACTGTTGGGTTGTTATGAGCTAGTATCATGCTATAGGTTGGGTTGTTGACTTGATTGGTTTGATCTTTGTATTGTGGGTTATCTGTTGGTGGTTATCTGATATTGCATGAGTGGGACCGGGTTCTTTCACTCCTTGATTGGCTGATTGTTGTGATTCTGCCTTAGAATAGGCTGTTATATTGTTGACATAGTCCCATGTACCTGGTTGACTTGAGTATGTATCCGACGTCGATTCGGATGAACTAGATCCTTGTAGACTGGTATAGCAGACTTGGGTCTGACAGTATGAGCCTTAGTATAGGCATTTTCTTGGATTTCAAACCTTTCAATTCTTTCTCCCTTATCTCTGCGATTCTTGGGATGCTGCCGGAAGATGTCGCTGTTACGCCGATTATCGATTGAATTGTGTTAGGTTGGGAGCCTTCTGTTGATATATCTATGAGGGCGGCGGCTCGTGATGTTTAGTCTGGCGTGGTATGGTTGGTATTGACTTTATCCGGTTCTGTGTTGAGGATATGTGGGGAGTGGATGACGATCCACGATATATGGGTTATTTGAGGTCCTCTGCAGAGTAGACATAAATGGTACACTTGTCTGGCTGGGTCAATGCTGTCGGAGTGGTAGATGGTACAATCGTCTGGCTGGGTCAATGCCCCCGGAGTGGTAGATGGTACACTTGTTTGGCTGGGTCAATGCCCCCGGAGTGGTAGATGGTACACTCGTCTGGCTTGGTCAATGCCCCCGGAGTAGTAGATGGCACACTCGTCTGGCTGGGTCAATGCCCCCGGAGTGGTAGATGGCACACTTGTCTGGCTAGGTAAAGTTCCCGAAGTGTTAGATGGCTCACTTGGCTGGTATGGGCTAGGCCCAGGGCGATGCCCCCGGAGTGATAGCCTATTTGGACAGTTGGATACCAGGTTATTTAGAGGGATCGGCGTACCTCCGCCCTTTTTGCAGTACTCAACTGTCTGGGTTAATGCCCCTGGAGTAGCTTGCTGGATTGGCGTATTGCTTTGGGAAGTCAGACTTATGGTCGGTTGAGTATTGGTCATTTGTTCTGTTCGGAGTTCTATTCCTTGATCCTATAGTTCTAGCTTTTCAGTGTACATGTTGGGCTTATGGGGGTCCGTTCGGGTTTTTACTTAAACTTGCGCATAAATGTGCCCAGTGGGTCTTATGGGCGGCCCAGCTGGGTTTAGTGTAACTATCCTCAGTTTACATTCCGTTTTCTCTGTTTCCATTCTGTTGATCTCTGTTGTTGTTGATTCTATCTTGTCTGCCTATTTGTACCTTTCTTGCTTAGTTGGCCTATGATGCCTACTGGGTACCTGTTGTTTTGGTACTCATGCTACACTCTGCATCTGTTTTCGTGATACAGGTCTGAACACCATTTATCAGCGTTGAGATCGGGCCTACAGCTGTTAGTTCAGGAGACTAGGGTGAGCACATGGCGTTCTGGGATTACCTGTCTCCTTCTGTATTTATCTTTTGGCTTGTCTTTTGTTTTCGAGACAGTTGTTTCTGTGGTCCACTTTTGGGACTTGTACTCTTGTTAGTGGTTCTGTACATGTGACTTCTAGGTTTTGGGAGGTGTCTCGTACATATTTTGTTTTGTTTCTCTTCAGCCTTCGTTTATGTGTTCTTACGGTATGCTTCCACTTGGTTTAGTATTAGTTTCCACTCTTAATTTCCATTACTATTAAGTTCCAGGATGGAGTTTGACTTGCCTACTGGTGGGATGGTAGGCGCCATCATGACTTGAGAAATCAGGTCGTGACAGTACCGGTGTGGTACTCGATCCACTCATCACCCATAGAACTCACTGTACAACAATTATAAGTTTACTAGCAATATAAGAAATTTAATAATTTCATCTAGTGATAATCGATGCAATCTTAAGCATAAAAAATAATATCATCAAGTTCAATCATATCCGTAGATCAATTGACAAGCATTCAACTTAAGAGTATATGTGAATTTAAGTCAAGCCTAACTTTAGTTAACCATAATCTAAAAAGGTATTCCTTTAAGCCTATTTCCTAGGGTACAAGTTAAAGCCCTTTCTTGAATATTACCTACACTCACATATTCACCTTGTAATTCGTCAAGTAATTCATCGCAGCATAAAATGTTCAACAAAGGGTCCATACGATAACAGATCAACACACAATTAAATTTCTTCTACTTAATTTCTATGTTTACCCATTCAAGCACCGTTCCCGCAGGCCTAATCATGATACTCCCATCAAATTTATTTTATCTAAATATTTTTGTAACAATAGTCTACTACTCATAAGTCATAGCCTACTTGGATGCCAAGATGCTACTACGGAGTGCACGAGTCTAGTCTCTTAGTTTAGTTCTAGCGAGATTAGAGAAGAGTTTTGATAAGGCAAGGTTTGGAGATGCGATTCTTGAGAGCCTTACCTCTCTTTAATAAAGATTCTTCTCTGAAAAATAGCACTATTGCATTTTGGGAGTAGTCAACCCTTTTGAACTTAGACTAGAAAGAAAAATGGTAAAATTCTATAGGGCCACAATCGGATACCGCTATGGCACCCCAGCGCCAGCTTGCTACAACAATTCTGTCTATAGCAGTCCAATGCAGTCTCTGCCCAATTTTCCTTATGTAAGAAAAACTTATGTGTAATGACCCTCTAAGTTATTTCTACTTTATTGCATTCTTTTCGGTGTTCTGAGCTTTCCTATAGCGACCTGAGTCATTTATGACTTGCTTGGTCATTTTGTTGGTTTTTGTACATGTTCTCATATTTTAAAGCTTTTTCAAACTTGAACGGTTGACTCAGGTAAATAGTTCAGGTAGATGACCTCATAATGCAGTTTTAACAATTTTGTTAACTCCAAAACATCGACTTTTGTATAGATGGAATTTCGGTGCAGATCTCAAGGTTTTCTGGCTCATTCCAAGCTATCTTCTGCAATTAGGCTTAAAACAAAGTTCTGATGTGGGATCAATTTTTTATTGAGAAGACGTCAGTTTAAAGTTTCGACAATTTTGTTGAGTCCAATATTCGTAATTTTGTGGGGTAGCTTAGTTTTTTTTTGCATGCACAGGGTTCGAAACAAATCCTGAGCCCCCATCAGGGCATTTTGCACAATCTAAGTACGGGTTGGTGCAACACTTGTTGCTGTGACCAACTTGTTCTTAGCATTCGTGATCCAAGTGTTGTGTTTATGGAGACCAAGTAAATTTGACATCGTGCTCACGGCCTGAGCTCCACAATTGTGGAGTATAGTGGGCTGGACCCTTTGTGTTCGAGAGTGGCCTTCTGTGTTTACAAAGAAGGGCTTGGGTTGACCAGACCCTGTTGAAAACTGTGATCATATTCATGGGCCCACATTCTCGGAAGTAATTTTACTTGTCTTTTAATAAAGACCAATCTCAAAATTTCAGCAATTATTAAATATTTTAAAATTCGATTGTGAGAGATAAGAGAAACCAATTTGGGTGATTCAAGTTTGTAATTATCAGGAATTTATGGGCCCGTGTATTGGGATCATTGCGAAGGTGCAGGGGGCTCATAAAGGAGGTATATTCTCATTCATAACCTCCCTTCGTAGACATTATATGGTGAGATTTATGTTATTTTGTTGCATGTATTGTTTGGTGCTTTGCTTAGGCTCAGATTGTGCCCATTTTGGGTTCAAAAGTTCCTTTAGATAATTAGGAATAAATGATAGAGTCGATTTCGGGATTCCAGATGTGGGTGTGACAATTCCATTTTTGACTCGTTTTTGGTTCCATCTTCAATTGCTTGGATTTTTTTTGGTCTAAGTGCAGTATGAACATTATGATCATATATTTGATAGCTTGGAAATGATCGGAGGCCATTGGAAGGGGAAGCTTTAAAATTGCGATTTAGAGCGCGTGTGGTCAGTTTTTAGGTAGTCTACGACTTACCTGACTTTAGATTGAGCTTGTAATTGTGAAATCATGTGGATTAGCTAGTTTTAGAATTGATTTGTAGATGTATCATGTTTAATAGCTAGAATTCATGCCTTCGACATATTTTGGGTAGTTTTTTGGAATTCATGCATGCTTACTGTAATTGTGTTTGTTCGTCTTGCTTTGTAGAATTGGTATCATCATATATATTGTTATTGGTAGCTTTTACTTTGCCTTGGCCTAGGTGTAGGTTAGTTATTGCCTTAAACATGCATTTTGGAGCTGATAGGCCTTAGAGATTCTCTGACATCATTCCAAATCGCTTAGCTCATTGTATTCTTCTATTGCAGATTTGGGTCTAATAGTACGATCCTTAGCTATGGGACAACTCAACTTTTGTGACTATTCATCCATAATCTCCCTTATGATTTGACCCGAGTGGGTTCTTTTGTGGTTTCGATCCTCATAGGCTATATTGGATCAAGTCTTGGGTTTAGAGCTGGAGTGGGTTCCTTGTTGCTCCGATGTTGATTGCGCTCTATTGTGAGGTCCTGTATGAGGAAGTGTGAGGAAATTGGAGACATTCAAAGTTCATTATCCATGTTTCGAGGTTTGTGCTCTTGATTTTTAGCCGTGATTCGAGGTCTGTATACATGCCTATCATCCTGGGTTCGAGGCCCATGTGTATCCCTACTACCCAGAGTTAAATTCTGGGTGTCACTTCTATTAGTCAGATTTTAGTCCTGACTTGGTGATTCATTTGGGTTCTTTAGGTTGCCTTTATCATAGTTCGAGTCTGTGGAGGGCTGTTGCAGTTTCAGAACACTCTCAGTCTTATCTAGTAGTTTCCTTAGTTTTTCTGTGTAGTAATCAGGCTTATGGGGGTCAATTTTGGTTATTTACTTCCAAATGCGCACGAGTGTACCTTTTAGGCTTATGGTGGTAAGTTGGGTTATAGTTAGTTATTCATTTTACTGTTAGTCCTTTTCTAGACTCATGTGCTTTCTAGATAGGTTTTTCATTATCATTTCACTATTATGACTTGTAGTTGCTTTACTTCCCGCTTTTAATTATTGACTTTGCTTTTCAAGCTCAGTCGGCATGTAATGCCTACTGGGTTTATAGTGTTTTGGTGCTCATTCTGCACTATGCATCTGTTTACTTGATGTATATCATAGTGCCAGCCAACAACATTGATTTGGGCCAATTGCGGATGACTTTGGAGTTGAGGGTGAGCTGATGGTGTCCTAGTTCAGACTATCTCCTTCTATATATCGATTTTGGCTTGTCTTTTTTTTCGACACAAGTCTTTGTTTAGGCTCCATTTTTGGGACTTGTACTCTCTTTTAGTAGTTTTGTATTAGCGCCTACCAGGTCGTGGGATTGGATCCATTTTCTAGTTTTGTATATATTGTTGTTCTTTTTTCCCGTTGTGTTTTTGTTAAATTATTCTATATCTTCTTGTGGATTATGGATTTTACCCAATTTATGTGTTACTTATCGTTTGAGAATATGGTACTATGGGTTTATGGTTGTATGTGCCATCATGACTCAAAATTTTTGGCCATGACAAAGTTTGTATCAGAGCCTGAGTTTCACTGTTGTCGTTAGTATAAAAAAATATCTAGTAGAGTCCTACGGATCGGTGCGAAGATGTTTGTGTCATATCTTCAAGAGGCCACATGACATCTCTAGGAAGATTCTTTCTTTTGGTTCATTATATTGCATTTGGTTGTCTTAATTGGTTTCTAGAATCTTACTTGTTTACTTTTTAGTAGGATGGCTCGCATGCGTGACTTAGCGATCGGGGGTGATGCACCCGGGACTGCAGGTAGAGCCCCAACTAGGGGAGGAGGATGAACCCAAGGTCATGCAAGGGCTGACACACCAGCCTGGGGCTTGGGGAGAGAGGTGATTCCAAAGCCAGTAGCGGAGCCTCAGGCAGCTTCTATTTGTCCATAGCCGGTGGGGCAAGGACCAACCCAGCCATTGCCCGGACTAGCTATGGCTCCAGATTTTAGACGGCTATCACTCAGCTACTAGACATTCTAAGGGCATGCAGTAGGCTCCAGCTCCAGCTATACGAGCGCAGTAGGATACACCTACAGTAGCGACTCCCTTGGTTGAGGTGCCATAACCACCCTTCATTGCCCAACCAGTTATTCTAGCATAATCTATGACATTAGAAGAGCAATAGATCCTAAGAGTATTCTTCAGACTATCTCCTCCAAGGTTTTTTGGGGTTACTGGGGAGGATGCTCAGAAGTTCTTGACAACCTGCCGTGAGCAGATGTATACCTTGGGTTTTGTAGAGTCGAGAAGAGATAATTTCACTGCTTACTAGCTTTATGGGCTATCCAGGTAGTGGTGGCGTTGGTTTTTATATTATAGACCAGTGGGGTCACCTTTGGTGTTGAGGACTAAAATTTTAGAGGCATTCTTGGATAGGTTTATACCACGGAGTGTAAGAGGTCAACTCTAGGATCATTTCTACAGGTTGGAGTAGGGCCCATGAACATATTTGAGTATAAGGCTAGATTTCACATGCGCTACAAACATGCTACTATTATTCTACCTATCGAGTAGCAGAGGGTCCATTGTTTTGTTTATGGTTTGAGGTTCTACCTATAGATAGAGACATAGTCTATGGCTTGAAAGCACCGATCATTCCTGTATGTCATTGATCATTCTGATACTATGGAGGATCTCCAATGTGAGGCCCATGGGTGCAGCAGTAAGAGGGCTCGTCATTAGAGTAGTTATAGTGGTTCTCATTCTGGGGGCAGGGACTTCTATAACATGCCTCGCCAGTGGTATCATTAGTAGGGTTAGTCTAGACAGCCTATTCAGGTGGTACTTCAGGCTTCAAAGGGTGAGCAATATTGTCAAGGTGATTTGGGTGCATATCAGGGTTCTAGAGGCTTGCATTCGAGTTCTTCAGCTTGTGGTGGCTGATTGTCTTTGAGCCAGACTATTCAGAGTTGTTTTGAGTATGGCAAGCTTGATCACTAGTCAAGAAAGTGTCCCCGGTGAGAAATGATCGCACCTTCTCCACCTTAAACTTGGCCTGTTGCAGTTGTAGACCCTCGATTTAGAGGTGGTGTCAAGGGTCAGAACGGATGTGGTGTTCATCATGGTGCTCGAGGAAGACATAGAGGAAGTAGGTCAGTTTGTATATCAGATGCTAAGATCAAAGATGGGTCGGGCCACCTATATGCCGCTCTAGGGTCAAGGCTGAGCCATCAAATAATGTTATCACATGTACAATTCTTTTATGCCATCAGCCAACCTTGGCTTTATTTGATCTAGGTTCTACTTTCTCTTATGTATATGTGTATTATGATTTCTATTTGAGTATGTGTTATGATACTACATTAGCATATTTTTGTGTTTTGACCACTGTAGGTGAGTCTTTAGTAGTGGATCAGGTGTATAGATCTTATTTGGTGATTATACATAGGTGTCACACTTGAGCTAATCTTATCGTGTTGGATATGTTAGATTTTTATTTTATTCATGGCATGGATTGGTTATCCCTTTACTATGTGGTCTTTCGTTATTTTGCTAAGACTGTTACCTTAGTCAAGATTAGTATCCCTCTTGTGGTGTGGCAGGGTTCTTTTAGTCACTTACCGACTGAGCTTATCTCTTTTGTTCAGATGGAGAGACTGGTTGCTAGCACGTGTCTAGCTTATTTTTCTTATCTATAGGATGTTAGTGGGGAGGACCCTTCATTCAAATTAGTCCCTACTGTGCGAGAGTTCACAAATATGTTCCCTACTAATCTACATTGCCTTTCCCTGGAGCGTGATATGGTTCTGCTATTGACCTTAAGTGGGCACTTGTCCTATCTCTAATCTGCCTTACATTATTGCCCCAACAGAGCTCAAGGAGATCAGTGTTAAGCTCCAGGATCTCTTGGGGAAGGGATTCATTCAACCAAGTGTATCACTCTTGGTGCCTTGGTTTTATTGTGAAGAACAAGAATGGGACTATGCATATACGTATAAATTATAGGTAGTTGAACAAGGTGAAAGTGAAGAACATGTATCCCATGCCTGGTATTGATGATCTATTTGACTAGCTTCAGGGTTCCTTGGTGTTCTCTAAGATGGATTTGAGATCCGGTTATCATCATGTGAGGATTATAGCAGTGGACATCCCTAAGGTCGTATAAAAAACACAATCAGTTCAACAAGGGTGTCTACAACATTTCTCAATGTGAGTTAACATGCAAGTGTTATGACAAGTCTACTAACACGTATACACAATATCTCAATCTAGCTCAAGAAGCTTCAACTGATGGCTAGCCAGTATCAATCAAACCTCAAGCTCACTAATGCACCCTTATAATGAAAAACTATGCTTCAAGTTCTGTCAGAGCACCCCATGGAGAGATACTCGGCCGGATGAAGCCCTTATCCAATAAGTCCTTTAATTGCTCCTTCAATTCCTTAAGTTTTGTCGGAGCCATTCGGTAAGGAGGAATACAGATAGGTTGTGTATCTGGGAAAAGGTCAATACCAAAGTCTATTTCCCTTTCGGGAGGAACACCGGGTAGATCATCGGGAAACACTTCTGGACTCATTTATAACGAGGATCGACTCAAAGATAGGGGTTTCGGAATCCATATCCCTAACCCGAACAAGATAGTATATGCAACCCTTAGAAATCATCTTCCTAGCTTTAAGACAAGAAACAAATCGACTCTTAAGCATAGAATTTCCCCCTTTCCACTCTAGGATAGGCTCATTCGAAAATTTGAACTTGACCACTCGGGTGTTACAACCAATAGAGGTATAACATGAATGCAACCAATCCATCCCAAGAATAACATTGAAATCTAACATATCAAGCTCTAAAAGATCAACACGAGTGACTCTATGGGATAAAGAGATGGGACACTTCCTATAGACCCTCTAAGCCACAATAGATTCACCAATAGGAGTAGAGACATAAAAAGGATTTAACAACACATCCAGAAGAACATCAAACCTCATGGCCACATATGGCGTCACAAAAGATAAAGTAGCACCAGGGTCAAGCAAAGCATATACATCAAGATGAAAGACTCTTAACATATCGGTAACCATATCGGGAGAACTCTCTTGCTCATGACGAGTTTGAAGTGCATAAAACCTGTTTGCTTTTGACTCCCACTAGAACCAGATGGAGGATAAGGTTGAGCCCGTCAACGGTCATCTCCTCCTTTGATAGCAATGGTGCGGCAATCCCTAATCTTATGATCCATCTTTCCACAACCAAAACATGCATTGGAATCGGCTAGGCATTTATCCTCTTGCTTCTTTCCACACTTAGCACAAGTAGGCAATGAAGACCCATTACCATTTCCTCCTTGAGGCTTAGGGTTAGACACCCTTTCCTTGTTGAACTTAGGAGGAGCATTGGAGGAGCCTTGATCGGAGAACCTTTGTCGAAACTTAGGACGACCATACCCATCAGACCTTAAGCGTGAAAAGTCACCATCACCGGTCTGAGCCCTCTTTGATTCTCTAGACTTTTCCTTAAGTTTTTCCTCTTCTATTTGTTAGGCATGAATCATTAGATGATAAATGTCCATATCATTGATGAGCATGGCAGTACGGCATTCTTTGACCACCATTTCGGACACCCCCGAAACAAACTTACTCATTCTTGTCCTAGGATCGGCAACCATAGTAGGAGCATACCTAGACAACTGTGTGAACTTCAAAGCATACTCCTTCACACTCATGTTTCCTTGATGAAGGTTGATGAACTCAACCACCCTTGCCTCCCTCATCTCAAGGGGAAAGAACCTATCAAGGAAAGCAACCTTAAACTTCTCCCAATCAAGAGGATCCGCTTCAACCGCTCTCTCACTCTTCCATTGCTCAAATTACACTTAAGCCACACCCTTGAGTTGATAAGTGGCCAATTCCACCTTTTCCACCAGCATCACACCCATGATCATCAGCATTTTATATACCTCATAGATAAACTCTTGAGGATCTTCCTCAACCTTGGACCCATGAAACTTCGGAGGATTCATCCTAGTGAAATCCCTCACTCTAGATGTCCTCGTGAAGCCACATGACATGGCGTACAAGACCCCGAAAGGCCCCATGCAAGCCACTTAGCATGCATCATACAAGATAATAGTAAGTAAGAAGTTGAAAGACAATTTATATCAAAGTAGCAAAAATCTAAACATTGTCTCAAGCCATCTAATACATGAATAGAAGGAAAGTGGGACGTAACTCATACAAGTCTTAAAAGTAAAATGACATAAAAAGGTAAATATGGCTATGTCCTCGAACATACGAGGACCCACCAAATCTTCAACTCTCGAATGCAACGACTAGCCACGGGTGGATGGAGATAGGCCGGATTCTACACTTATAAGAAAATATAGGCAAGAGTATGTGTTAGTACAAGAAATGTACCAAGTATGATAAATATGCATAAAAGTTACAAAATCATGCAAAAAGGGCTATACATAAGATACAATGACCGAGTTAAATCATATGATGGCATGATAGAAAACATGAGATAAAAGCCATGGTCAATACAAGTAAATCATCTTAAAACAACATATTCTTAAAAGCCTTTAGTAAGTAACCGTAGTTCCTTATTGTGGGAAGTTAGCCTTAACCGACATAGACCATGTGAGCTATAACATGGAATCCGGTGTCTACCCCACACCAAAAAGAGGTGTCCTTACTTGCCAAGGTAAGAACCATGAACTTCTAGCTTAAGTGGATCCACTAGCTAATGTCTATCAAGACAACCTATGGCGGCACATAGTTTATGGGACATGGATAATTGCAACTTGTCCACTCGGTGCTAAGCATAATTACCACAGAATAGTCATAATTCATAGCCTATCTTATCATTAATAAACATGGATAATCGCCTCTTTTCTTATTATTAGGGAACATGGGTAATCACCTCTTGTCCCTTCATTAGAATAGCTCCTTAATATTTTATTCAAATTTTAGTTGAGAAAACCTTTCAACCCTTATGAATTCTTCATGTGAGAAAATTCCTTTCACAAATCATGTTTTTGAGTAGTATGTGAGAAATCCTTTCACAACCCCATAACAACAACATTTATGCTTCATTCTCAAAGAAAATCTTAAATCATCATAACTTCATAAATTGAACATGAATAACTTCATAAAATTCATCCTTTGATCATTCATAAAACTTCATCATAGAATCATAGCTTAGAAATCATAGATCATGCATGGGTTCATGGAATTTCAACTTCAAATCATGCAATTAACTCAATTCAAGCATAAAAAGACTTAATTCAATCCATTAGATCATAATTTGAAAGAACCCGTAAGATATAAGAAAACCCTAATTTCTAATTGAAGAATCTAACTTTGCAAATTTGGAGAATTTGGGAATCCTATGGAGGAAAGGACTCCATAGGTGAAAGCTATCATACCTTGATGCCAAAATCTTGAAATCAATGGTGAACTTAAGAGACTTGAATGAAAATCCTAGGACCTTCTTCTTCTTCTTCTTCAATCTTTTAGAGAGAGAAATATTTGGGGAAAGATTTTGGAGGGAGTTTGGAAGTGTTTAGAAAAGGGTAGAATTAGGCTTAGCGGGCTTATATAGGGCTTAGGATTAGAGCTTAACCAACCTAGATTAGGAATAGGTTAATTAGGGAAAAGACCAAAAAGCCCTTAAAAATAACTGCCGGATCCCGACATATGGTTCCGACCTATAGTTCATAGGTCCATCTACAGATCATCATGTCCATCTATAGAAAGATTCAGAAACTATTGTTTTGGACCTTCAAATGACAGGACCCCATATACGATTTGTAGGTCCATTGACGGACCGTACATGGCAACCGTAAGTCCACCCCTTAAACCCTAAAAATTTCACTAAGTCTGGAGGGGCCTACCAAGCCTACTTACAACTCGTACATACAATGATGAGTCATCCTAACAAATCGTCAATGGG
The DNA here is from genome assembly GCA_018342035.1 of Solanum appendiculatum. Classification (NCBI taxonomy): domain Eukaryota; kingdom Viridiplantae; phylum Streptophyta; class Magnoliopsida; order Solanales; family Solanaceae; genus Solanum; species Solanum appendiculatum. The sequence goes on from JAGDQO010001184.1 coordinate 466,585, forward strand.
ATCCTGAAACATGACATTTTGAAGATTTCTACCTTGCCCCCTACGGTTCCCACCCACAACTCATAAGTCAACCTACGGTTTGTAAGTGGCTTCCGTCAGTATTGGCACCAGACCTGAAAACCAAAAAATTCCTTCCTTTTGAATCCGAGGTGTTACAGACAGGCACACTGGAGGTCTCTCAGACTAAGGTGGGGATCAGACCCTAGATCAGTGTTAGGATCCAGTTGTTTAGGGTTCGGTGAGGTAGCCACCAGTGGGTCTTATGGTTTCGAGTGATCCTTTACTAGGAATTGGAGTTCAGGGTGCACCTTTGCTTGTATTGTCTGATGATGAACAACACCGATATGAGATGTTCAGAAAGATGGATCTGCCTCAGTTTCAGGGTGGAAAGAGCGAGGATGCGCATGAGTTCTTTACTACATGTCGAGAGTTGCTTGAGACATTTGGTTTGGCTAAGTCTCATGGGGTTCACTATACTACACTCCAGTTGTGTGTGCCGGCTAGAGAGTTATGGAAGTCTATTTGGGATCTCCATTAGTGACTTGGGATGTGTTTGCTCATGCCTTCTATGATCATTTTGTCTCTTGGAGCATGAGAGAGGAGAGAAGGTTGGTGTTCGAGAGCTTGAGGCAGGATAGCCTTACTGTTGCAGAGTACAAGACTCGTTTCTATTAGTTGTCTAAACATGCCCTGTTATCATTCATAATGAGACTCAGAAGATTCATAGATTCATGAGTGGATTTTCTTTCTCCATCCATTTGGTGGTGTTCAGATAATCCTATGAGGGGTCTTTCTTCCAATCCCTAGTGGGAGATGCCAAGGAGGTGGAGTTGATGGAGTGTCAAGAGTTCGGGGATATTAAGAGGACTCGTACTTCTGGTTAGTTTTTGGGTACCTCATCTATAGGTAGAGGATCCAGCATCAGGGGCCATTTCATGTGGCTATGCAGACATTTGAGGGTGGTCAGACATCTCGAGGTCCCTACAGTTCAGGTTAGAGTTCCCTAGAGTCACAATAGAGGTCGGTGGGCTGAGGTGGTTATAGTAGTTCCTTCGGATCATCATAGTTTTCCTCTTTGAGATCTTGTTATGGTTGTGGAGACCCCAATCACATGGTATTGAAGTGCCCTATGCAGACTCAAGGAGGGCCCAACATAGTTATTCAATTCTGGTTAGAGGACCAGCGCCTCCGATCAGAGGTTGGGGCAGAGCTCAGACAAGTAGAGGTGGTCGAACTCATAGTAAGGGTGCTATCCCAGGGTAGAGGTAGAGGTTTAGCTTAGACTGGAGGTGGTAGAGAGGGTCAGTGTTATGCTTTCTCGAGAGACTCGAGGTTGAGGCTTCAGATACGATTATCACAGATATCGTCCCAATCTGCCATTTATCTACGTCTGTATTATTTGATCTAGGATCCACATTCTCTTATGTGTTTGCCTACTTTGTTGTTGGGTTTGATTTGATATATGATTGTATGTTTGAGCCGATTTATGTTTATACACTCGTGGGTGAGCCCTCAATGGTGAATCGAGTGTATCGATCCTGTCTTGTTACTTTGGTGGGTATGACACTTGGGTAGACTTGATCATTTTGGAGATGGTAGATTTTGATGTCATTTTGGGTATGGATTGGCTCTTTCCTTATCATTCTATTCTTGATTGTAATGCTAAGTCTGTGGCCTTAGCGATGCCTACTGTTCCGAGAGTTGAGTGGAAGGGTGCTAATGCTTCTTATCCAATAAGTTTATTTCCTTCCTTTGTGCTCAGAGATTGGTTGATTGAGGATGTTTATTCTATTTATCCTTCATTCGGGATACTAGAGTTGAACCACCTCCCACGGAGTCCATCCTTATAGTTCTAGAGTTTGCATATGTATTCCCTACTGATCTTTTGGATGTTCCTCCTGATAGGGACATTTACTTTACTATTGATTTAGAGTCGGGCACTAAGCCCATCTCTATCCCTCCATATCGTATGGCCAAAGTAGAGTTCAAGGAATTGAAGGAACAGTTGCAAGACCTGTTGAATAAAAGGTTTATTCACCTTAGTTTTTCACCTTGGGGTGCACTCATTCTATTTGTGAAGAAAAAGGATGGATCTATGAAGATGTGCATTGATTATAGACAGTTGAATAAGATGAATGTCAAGAACAAATATCATCTTCCGTGCATTGATGACTTGTTTGATCAGCTTCAGGGAGCGGCCTAGTTTTCCAAGATAGACTTGAGGTTCGATTATCATCAGTTGAGGATTAAGGCATTGGATGTCCCTAAGACAACTTTCCAGACCCGGTATGGCCATTATGAGTTCTTGATGATGTCCTTTGGGTTGACTAACACCCCAGCTACATTCATGGAGTTGATGAATGGGGTGTTTCACCCATATTTGGATTCCTTTGTGATTATATTTATTGATGGCATCTTAGTGTATTCGAAGACTGAGGCTGATCATGTTCGCAACTTGACGATAGTGCTTCAGAGGTTGAGGGATGAAAAGTTGTATGCAAAATTCTCAAAGTGTGAGTTCTGGCTTGATTCAGTACCATTCTTGGGGCACGTGGTGTCCAAGGAGGGTATTAGGGTGGATTTGGCCAAGATTGAGGTAGTTAGAGATTGGACGAGACCTACTTCCCCTATTGAGATTCATAGTTTTATAGGGTTGGTTGATTATTATAGGAGGTTCGTGCAGGGTTTCTCTTCTATTGTAGCCCCGTTGACTAGTTTGACTCAGAAGAGTGTGGGTTTCCAGTGGGTTGATGAGTGTAAGGTGAGCTTTAAAAAGCTTAAGACTTTGTTGACTTTAGCTCCTGTTTTGAATCTACCCGAGGAGAGAGTGGGTTTTACTATGTATTATGATGCTTCTAGAGCTGGCTTAAGAAGTGTGTTGATGTAGAAGAGGAAAGTGATTGCTTGTGCTTCTAGACAGTTGAAGACTCTTGAAAAGAACTATCCTACCCATGACTTAGAGTTGGAGGCAATGGTCTTTGTGCTAAAGTTGTGGTGTCACTACTTGTATAGTGTGCATTGCGAGGTCTTCATCGATCATATGAGTCTTCAGTACATATTTAGCCAGAGGGATCTAAACTTGAGGAGGTGTAGGTGGCTTGAGTTGTTAAAGGACTATGACATGACTATTTTGTACCACCCTGGGATGGCCAATGTTGTAGCGGATGCATTTAGTATGAAGTCTTCTAGCATGGGGAGTCTTGCCTCGATATGAGTTGAGGAGCAACCGTTGGCTAGAGATGTTCATAGGCTAGCAAACAGTCTTGTTCGGTTCCAAAATTTGAAGGATGGTGGTGTAATTTCCTTTCTTAAGGCCCGATCTTCCCTAATTAAGCAGATTAGAAAGAGGCAGTTGATGATGAGAAATTGTGTACTATTTAGGACAAGGTGATGAAGGGTGAAGCTAAGGAAGCAGTAATTGATTCTGAGGGGGTGTTGAGGATTGTAGGTAGGATTTGCGTGCCTAAGATGGGTGATTTGGTCAGATTAATCTTAGAGGAGGCACATTGGTCGAGGTAATCTGTTCATCTAGGAGAGGCCAAGATGTACCATGATTTAAGTCAGCATTACTAGTGGTGTGGTATGAAGAGGGACATTGTGGAGTTTGTGGCTAGGTGCTTGACAACAGTCCGGTGGTGTGTCTTAGAGGATGTCCATTCCTACATGGAAGTGGGAGCATATCACCATTGATTTCGTAGTGGGTTTGCCTACCACCGTGGGTGGACATGATTTGATTTGGGTGGTTATTGATAGGTTGACCAATTCCACCCATTTCATTCCGGTTCAAGTGAAGTATACAACTGAGAAGTTGACTCAGATCTACATCAGTGATAGTTTAGTTGCATTGAGTGCCTGTTTGTATTGTTTACGAATGAGGTTCTCTCTTTACTTTGCACTTTTAGAGAGCTTTACAACATAGGCTGGTACTCAACTAGATATGAGTACAAATTTTCAACCCCAGACGGATAGACGATTTGAGTGGACAATTAAGATATTGGAGGACATGCTTCAATGTCTAATTGACTTTGGTGCTTGTTAGGATCAACATTTGCCCTTAGTAGAGTTTGCCTACAACAACAGTTACCATTCCAACATTTTGATGGCCCCATTTGAGGTGTTGTATGATAGAAGGTCTAGATCTCTGATTGGTTGGTTCAATGCCGTTGGCACTTTCCTAACTCCCATCAAATTGAGAGACAAAATATTGCAAGGAGTAAGGGTGTTAAAAGTGACAACTCTAGAGTGGAAAAAGGAGAGGTTGTGTGGAGTGATGTGAGAGGGTTGTCACAATCTTATCTTAACTCATATAACTTTTCTTTCTCTAGTTGTTTGAAAACTTGTACAGGTTAGTATTATTATTATTATAATTATTATTACTATTATTATTAGTATTATTATTAGTATTATTAGTATTATTATTACTATTATTATTATTATTATTATTATTCTGATAATAGAATTGATAACCATAGTATAACTTCCAAACTATCTAGATCTACTTCATCTTATATTTCTCCTATAGATTATATTGTAGAGATCCCTTCAAGAGCATCTACTTCTCAGATTAGAGAAAAGTATAGATGTGATAATATTAAAATTGATGAAGATAATATTGCTAGACCCATCCCAAGACCCAGTTCTAATATAGATATAATTGCATCCGGAATGAATTTTTTCCTGATGTACTCTCTACATAGAAATTGTTTTATGATGATTGACAAACAAGTTGATTTAGTCCGGGGTCTCCAGTAAGAGAAAAAATTTCAAAAGAATTCTTGAAATCAAGATGGAAACCTTTCAGAAAATGGTTTTTAAAAATTTTTAATAAAGAAGAACATATCAAGTTCCAAGAAAATTTTTATAAAGATTTTTCTGAATCAAAGCAAAATATTTTGATTGCTTTTGTACCTTGGTTTATGGCCAAATATGTTGATAATTATATCTCTATAATAGAAAGAGATTTTACATTAAGTAATGGAGAAACTGCCAAACCCATCTTTCCTCCTTTACAGTCCTTTCAAATTGAAAAGTACGAAAAAATTGTTTATTTTAATGCTATAGCTAAGTTATTTGAAGATAATACTGCTTTTCTTACGGCTCAGCATATTAATGTTATGATAAAGCAGCAAAATTATGCTAACATTTATATGAGCATTTTAGGAGAATAAATTATTTCTATTCATGATAGGATAGATAAATTGTTTTATGAGTTCAAGTCGAACACTAAAGGTAAGGAAAAAATAGCAACCACTAGTGTTCAATCCCGCAGAGGTAAAATATTTTAAATTAAGAGACCTCTCAGACCTAGAAAGTTTTCTAAAGAAAAGACTTAAGGGTGTAAATCTCAAACCCTTAAGCAATGATGATAATCATGGAGAGGAGATCTCAAAAGGGATCCATAAGATCTCAGAGAAATTTGCTAGAAAGCTTGTCCAAAGGATGTATTACTATCCAAGACCCACTCCTCAAGATGTGTTACTAGAAGAGCATCAGCACATTATAACTAATAGTTATAATGGGAAGGAAATTTATGAGTGGAATATTGATGGATACATAGACAGATAGATTTATACAACTGTACATAGAATGCTCGTGTATAGCACTATCTGTAAGGCCTTTAAACAGTGAAAAAACAATAGTTGATATGATAACCGCAGGATTTACTGGACCACTAAAAGGTTTGTGGGATAATTATTTAAGTCCTGAACATCGTGATAAGATCCTTCAGGCTGTTAAACAAGAAGGGGAACAAGGTGTCACCCAAAATGTTGTTTATACCCTGGTTCTTAACATTATAGAACATTTTTCAGGAAGATTGTCTGACAATAGTGAGACCATAAGAACTATGCTTCAAAACCTCAAATGCAAGACACTCACATCTTTTAGATGTTATAAAGATATTTTTCTGAGTAGAGTAATGGAATTACCAGAATGTAATAGCTCCCATTGGAAATCAAAATTTATGGATGGTTTACCAGCTATTTTTTCTGAAAGAGTTAGAAAAGCTCTTAGAGGAGATAGTCATAGTATCCTCTATGATAACTATACCTATGGAAAGCTTATAAGTGCCTATGTATAAGAAGGACTATCTTTGTGCAATGAAATTAAGCTAAATCAACAGATTAAGACGCACCGTCTTAATGAAAGACAACAACTTGGAGAATTCTGTGAACAATTCGCTTTAGCTATTCCGAAACTATCCTCCAAGGAAAGGAAGATTAATAAGTATTCTTCAGAAAAAGATTTTAAAAGGAAGAAATGGAGAATTGAGAAATAAATCTGACACTTGCCATAAATGTGGAAGATTTGGTCATTATGCTAGAGACTGCAGGGTAAAAAAAAAGATTAAAACCCTGGATATTGATGAAAGCATCAAGGATTCTATATGTAAGATCCTTTTAAATTCTGAATCTGAAGAAGCAGATTATGAATATAGCAGTCTTGAGGAATCCTCTACAGATGAAGCCTAAGAGCCCTTCACCAAGAGGATTGTATGTCATCCGAAGATGAATGCATGCCATGTCAACAGGGAGAAACTTGTGATAGCAAGGAAGGAGATGATCTTTATAAGATCTATTCTCAATTTAAGGAGTTAAGCATTAATGTCATTGATAATGAAAAAATTATAGACCTCCTCCAGATAGTAAAGGATCCAGAAATAAGAGCTCAGATTATTGATAAGACAAACGGAGCTACTACATCAAAAGGTGAGGATAATATTCCTACAAATGAAGGTTCATATACCATGTCTGAAGTCAAGAAATTACTTGAGAAAAAAAGGAAGCTAATAAGCACTCCTACTAATATCCAAGACCTAAAAGAAGAGATTAATAATCACAAGAACGATATTCAAATTCTAAAAAATAACAATGCTATTATTGAAGATAGGTTGGATAATATCGAAGGCCTAAAAGAACTTGATAATAGTTCGGAGTCTTCATATGAAGAAGAAGAGGAAAATAATTTTCTGAAAACACTTAATTTTGGTAAAAATAAAGAAGAATTTTTACAAAGCTTAAAAGCAATCACTTCACAAAAGTTTTATAAAAAAATTACTCTTCTAATTGACTATAATTATAAAAAGGAATTTACAGCTTTGATTGATAGTGCTGCAGATTTAAATTGTATTCAAGAAGGACTAATCCCTTCTCGATATTTTCATAAAACCACTCATAGCCTTAGATCGGCAAATGGTAGTAAAATGGGTATATAATACAAATTACCTAAAGCTTTTATTTGCAGGGAAAATAATTGTATCCCCCAAAGTTTTGTTTTAGTAAAAGATATTACTAACCAAATTATTTTGGGTATTCCTTTTATAAATGATATTTTCCCTCTTACTTATTGGGACAGTAAAAAAATATTGGAACATGGAAGGAAAAACCTTTTATACTTGAGTTTATAACAAAACCTTTTACAAGAATGATAAATGAGTTATCTTCTAGATTGATTTCAAAAAATCAACAAGTTAATTTCATAAAAGGAGAAATTAATAGTATTGAGGTAGAAACCATTCTCCAAAACCCTAGATTACAAGAAAAAATTAATCTTTTAAAAAATCAACTCCATCTGCAAATCTGTGCAGACGGCCCAAACGCTTTTTGGAATAGGAAAAAGCATGTTGTTAATTTACCTTATGAGCACAACTTTATTGAAAGTAATATTCCTACTAAAGATAGGCCTTGTCAAATGAATTCAGCAGACTTAGAATTATGCAAAAAAGAAATTGATTCTTTACTTCAGAAAGGCCTGATAAGATATTCTAAGTCACCATGGTCTTGTACAACCTTTTATGTTAATAAACATGCAGAGCAAGAAAGAGGTGCTCCCAGGTTAGTTATAAATTATAAACCTCTTAATAAGGCTATAAAATGGATCAGGTATCCCATTCCTAATAAAAAGGATTTACTTGATAGAGTTTATGATGCAATAATATTTTCAAAATTTGATCTGAAATCAGGATACTGGCAGATTCAAATTGATGAATTTGACAGGTATAAAACGGCTTTTAATGTCCCTATGGGACAATTCGAATGGAACGTTATGCCTTTTGGTTTGAAAAATGCTCCATTAGAATTTCCAAAAATTATGAATGATATCTTCATACTTCTTTCTTATCATTTTGATTAAATATTTCTACATTCTCGTCATTTGTAAGAACTGTAGAATATGATTGAGGAGCCTTATTTTTATCTTGTTTGGATTTTATAAAATCCATAAATTCTTTATACATGGGGTGATCAGTATTAAGATCTGAGGTATTAGCAATATTAGCTGCTATTAATTTTTGGTTTCCCTTTTGGGCAAGGATTTTACCTCTGCCTGTTCCTGCTTTTCCTCTTCCCCTCCTTGCTGGTGGGGGCCATCACGGTCGCATCCTATCATTCATAAAAATAAAATATTAGTTTAAATATTCTCTTGTGAGAAAATCAGGCAGACTATTATCTGATCCTTTTTTATAATGAATTTTGAAATCAAATGGGGCTAATAAACCCTGCCATCTAGCAAACATTTGTTTTGAAACATCATACTTCCAATCTTTTTTAAACATATATTTAGCCGCTTGGCAATCTGTTTTTACCAAAAACTTTTGATTATATAAATCCCCTTTAAACTTTAGAACACATTTAACTATTGCCAATATTTCTTTTGCCATGGTGGCATCATTTTTCTAGCTATCATTCCATTTACCAGAATACAATTGAATAATATATTCCTGTTTATTATCAGGACAGTATTGCGTTTATACACCTCCATAACCAATATCTGAAGCATCTGTTTCCACAGTCTTTTTCCAATTTTGATTAGCTAAGGTTAGGCAATGGAGATTTTTAACTTTCCCCTTAATCTGTATAACAACTTTTCTTTTTTAACCTATCATATAAGATAGCCGTATCTTTGGCTAAATCGACCTTTATAAAAGGAGCAACATAGTTAAGGCTACCAAGAAATCTTTGTAGCTGGGTCTTATTAGTTAAGATATTAGGAAGCTTTGAAGAAAATTCAATACTTCTATTAATGGGAATATTTTCCCTTTTTCAATATTATGTCCCAAAAATCTGACATTTGTTAGAAATAGGGACATTTTTGGGGTGGAAATAACTAATCCATTTTGAACAATAATTTTTTAAAATAATTCTAAATGTTTAAAATGAGTTTCTATTGTTTTAGAAAATACTAGAATATCATCTTTATAAACAATTATAAAATTTCTATAAGGTATGAAGATATCATTCATAATTTTTTGAAATTCTGATGGAGCATTTTTCAAACCAAAAGGCATAACGTTCCATTCGAATTGTCCCATAGGGACATTAAAAGCCATTTTATACCTGTCAAATTCATCAATTTGAATCTGCCAGTATCCTTATTTCAGATCAAATTTTGAAAATATTATTGCATCATAAACTCTATCAAGTTAGTCCTTTTTATTAGGAATGGGATACCTGATCCATTTTAAAGCCTTATTAAGAGGTTTATAACTTATAACTAACTTCGGAGCGCCTCTTTCTTGCTCTGCATATTTATTAATATAAAAGGTTGAACAAGACCACGGTGACTTAGAATATCTTATCAGGACTTTTTGAAGTAAAGAATCAATTTCTTTTTTGCATAATTCTAAGTATGCTGAATTCATTTGACAAGATCTAGCTTTAGTAGGAATATTACTTTCAATAAAGCTGTCCTCATAAGGTAAATTAACAACATGCTTTTTTCTATTCCAAAAAGCATTTGGGTGGTCTGCACAGATTTGCAGATGAAATTGATTTTTTAAAAGATTAATTTTTTCTTGTAATCTAGGGTTTTGGAGAATGGCTTCTGCCTCAATACTATTAATTTCTCCTTTTATGAAATTAACTTGTTGATTTTTTGAAATCAGTGTAGAATATAACTCATTTATCATTCTTGTAAAAGGTTTTGTTATAAACTCGAGTATAAAAGATTTTTCCTTCCATGTTCCAATAATTTTTTTACTGTCCCAATAAGTAAGAGGAAAATATCATTTATAAAAGGAACACCCAAAATAATTTGGTTAGTAATATCTTTTACTAAAACAAAACTTTAGGGGATACAATTCTTTCCCCTGCAAATAAAACCTTTAGGTAATATGTATTCTATACCCATTTTACTACCATTTGCCGATCTAAGGCTGTGAGTGGTTTTATGAAAATACCGAGAAGGGATTAGTCCTTCTTGAATACAATTTAAACTTGCAACACTATCAATCAAAGCTGTAAATTCCTTTTTATAATTATAATTAAATAGAAGAGTAATTTTTGTATACAACTTTTGTGAAGTGATTGTTCTTAAGCTTTGTAAAAAATCTCCTTTATTTTTTCCAAAATTAAGTGTTTTCAGAAAAAAAATTTCCTCTTCTTCTTTATATGAAGATTCCAAACTATTATCAAGCTATTTTAGGCCTTCGATATTATCCAACCTATCTTCAATAATAGCATTCTTATTTTTTAGAATTTGAATATCGTTCTTGAGATTATTAATCTCTTCTTTTATGTCTTGGATAGTAGTAGGAGTGTTTATTAGCTACCTTTTCTCCTCAAGTAATTTCTTGACTTCAGACATGGTATATAAACCTTCTTTTGTAGGAATATTATCCTCACCTTTTGATGTTGTAGCTCCGTTTGTCTTATCAATAATCTGAGCTCTTATTTACGAATCCTTTACTATCTGGAGCTGTTCTATAATTTTGTCATTATCAATGACATTAATGCTTAACTCCTTAAATTGAGAATAGGTCTTATAAAGACCATCTCCTTCCTTGCTATCACAAGTTTCTCCCTGTTGACATGTCATGCATTCATCTTCTGATGACATACAATCCTCTTGATGAAGTGCTCTCAAGTCTTCATCCGTAGAGGATTCCTCAAGACTGCTATATTCATAATCTGTTTCTTTAGATTCATAGTTTAAAAGGAACTTACATAAAGAATCCTTAATGCTTTCATCAATATCAAGGGTTTTAATCTTTTCTTTGACCCTGCTGTCTCTAGCATAATGACCAAATCTTTCACATTTGTGGTAAGTGTAAGATTTATTGAATCTTGCCTGAGATTTATTAAATCTCCTTTTTCCTTTATACGTCTCTGCTCTTTTTTTCCTCTTAAAATCCTTTTTGGAAGAATACTTATTAATTTTCTTTTCCTTGGAGGATGGATTCTGAATATCTAAAGCGAATTATTCACAGAATTCTCCAAGTTGTTGTGTTTCATTAAGACGGTGCCTTTTAATATGTTGATTTAGCTTAATTTCATTGCACAAGGAAAATCCTTCTAGTACATAGGCACTCATAAGTTTTCAATAGGTATAATTATCATAGAGGATACCATGACTATCTTCACTAAGAGCTTTTCTAACCCTTTCCGCAAAGAGAGCTGGTAAACCATCTATAAATTTTTATTTCCAATGGAAGCTATTAAATTTTTGTAATTCCATCACTCTACTCAGAAAAAACATCTTTATACCATCTAAAAGATGTGAGCGTCTTGCATCTGAGGTTCTGAAGCATAGTTCTTATGGTCTCGCTATTATTAGACCATCTTCTTGAGAAATGTTCTATGAAATTAAGAACAAGAGTATAAACAACATTTTGAGTGACACATTGTTCCCCTTCTTGTTTAACAGCCTAGAGAATCTTATCACGCTGTTCAGGACTTAAATAATTATCCCACCAACCTTTTAGCTGGCCAGTAAATCCTGCGGTTATTATATCAACTATCGTTTTATCACTGTTTTTATTCGCCTTACAGATAGTACTATACATGAGCATTCTATGTATAGTTGTATAAATCTGTCTATTTGTGTAACCATCAATATTCCACTCATAAATCTCCTTACCATTATAACTATTAGTTATAATGTGCTCATGCTCTTCAAATAGCACATCCTGAGGAGTGGTCCTTGGATAGTAATACATCCTTTGGACAGGCTTTCTAGCAAATTTTTCTGATATCTTACTAATCTCATCTGAGATTTCCTCTTCATGATTATCATCAGGGTTATCTAAATCATCATTGCTTAAGGATTTTAGATTTATTCCCTTAAATTTTTTCTCTAGAAAGCTTTCTAGGTCTGAGAGGTTTTTTATTTGAAATCTTTTACCTCTGGGGGGTTGAACACTAGTGGTTGCTATTTTCTCCTTACCTTTAGTGTTCGACTTGATCTCAAAAAGTAATTTATCAATCCTATCATGAATAGAAATAATTTGTTCCCCTAATATACTCATATAAATGTTAACATAATTCTGCTGCTTTATCATAATATTAATATGCTGAGCAGTAAGCAGAGCTGTATCATCTTCAAATAACTTAGCTAAAGCATTAAAATAAACATTTTTTTAATCTTTCTCAATTTGAAAGGACTGTAAAGGAGGAAAGATAGATTTGGTAGTTTCTCCATTACTTAATGTAAAATCTCTTTCTATTACAGAGATATAGTTATCAACATATTTGGCCATAAACCAAGGTACAAAAGAAATCAAAATATATTGCTTTGATTCAGAAAGATCTTTATAAAATTCTTCCTGGAACTTGATCTGTTCTTCTTTATTAAAATTTTTGAAAAACCATTTTCTGAAAGGTTTCCATCTTGATTTCAAGAATTCTTTTGAATTTTTTATCTTACCGGAGACCCCAGACTAAAATCAACTTGTTTGTCAGTCATCATAAAATAAGTTCTATATAGAGAGTCCATCAGGAAATTCATCTCAGACACAATTATATCTATATCAGAACTGGGTCTTGGTATGGGTCTAGCAATATTATCTTCATCAATTCTAATACTATCACATCTATAATTTTCTCTAATATGAGAAGTAGATGCTCTTGAAGGGATCTCCACAATATAATCAATAGGAGAAATATATGATGAAGTAGATCTAGATAGTTTAGAAGTTATACTATAATTATCAATTTTATTGTCAGAAAATTTTATCTTGAAAGTTCCATCATCTAACTGTTCTACTTCTGAAACTTCATCATTAATATTATTTTTGGGTTTGGCTGCACCTTCAATGACCCACTCTTGTGGACAATCAATTTCATCCCACTGAATTGGTCGTCTAGTAACAACCTTGGATTTTCCAAAATTGGTTTCTATCAAAATAGTTTCATTTTTAAAATCATTCATTTTACACATAGGATTTAGAGTATATACAGGCTTATAATAAATTCTATAGCATATACAAAAAACTTCAGTTCCTGGCATATAATCATAACAATGAAGTTTAATATTAAGTAAGAGAGCATTAAGAGAGTTCTCATCCTGCAGAGAAATCTTTAAATTCGGGTAAGCATTAAAATAGACAGGTCCATAAGCAAGAGTTCTTTGGATTGTCCCTATAAGTGATTTTTTCCAATTCTGGTTCCTTCCAGCCCTTAAAGCTACTATAAAGCTTTCAGGCAGACCTCTAAGAGTGAGGGGCTTGAAAACCACCTGAACTAAACCAATATGCATAAATCTGTAGTTTTCCCTATAAGGGGCTAAATCATTTTCAGATAATAATCTTAAAGTAGCATGATCGCTATCAATAGTAAGAGTTTCTTCAGTGGTTTTAACCACCTGTTTGAGTCCAAGTTTCTCAAAAGTTTCCATCTGATATATAATCTTGGGAGGTACTCTTGGAATAGTCCATTTATTAAGAAGATCAAGATGTTGCGGTGTATCATATTCTTCTTTTCTACTGTTTTTAACAGTAGAGTCCTCTTTATGATATTCATATTAAGAGTGTGTCAAACTATATTACCTATAGTTGCTACAAATCCATGGCTCTGATACCATAAATCAACCGGATCCAATAGGCATGCTACTAGGAACCTTTACAAGAATGATAAATCCTGGAAGAATTGTTAAAATCTTCTACTATCCGGGTCCACCCACACTATTGTGTAATCCAACGGCATCTTTGACAGCCTTTTAACAATTCGTCTGGATTATTTAGTTCTAGATCTTAGTATGGCTATTTAAACTAGTCAATAAATGACATTAACACCATTTCTTATAGTAGATTAGTATAATATAGTTTGACATAGGATTTTAGCCTTTCATTAGGCTAATATTCTTTTAAACAAAATTAAAATTAAGTACCTGAAATTGGAGTCCGAATCGATCATGAATGTACAAACCACACTGAAAGCTTTTATTATTGAAATTTACTGGAAGATAACAAACTAGAAAGATAATATTACAAACTAAAGAGAGAGAGAGGGGGTTTTCTAAAACATGCCTCTTATCTAAGGAAATGAAACCCTTTTATAGGGAAAAATGGCGGACAAACAGTGGCCTTTAAAAATAAAAAGAAATATGGCCGACAAACACTTGTGGCCTTAAAGAAAAAAGTGGCCGACACCTTATCACGACCTATCTTATCTTTTATAAAAAAGAATCTACTTTATTAAAGTAGTTTGTCCTATTTCTTCAATAATTTCGTGTGGGGTCTTCTTTCCACAAAATCTTTTCTTTTCCTTTGCAGGATTGTTTACTGGAGGATTCCTCCACTTGCTGCTGGAGCTGTTGTAGAAGTGCTTCAATATCCACTTCTTCATTGATGTGTATACTCTGGGCTTCTCCTGCCATGCATTCATCCTCTGTGGTGTGGCTGGCTGATGCCATCAATAAATCATCTTCTATTTCTATGTCCAAATTTTTTATTAAATCCTTTTTTATTTCTTGTATACATGATGCTATTATATCCGATTTAGAAATAACACCTTTCTTCATTTGAAGTTTCCTGGCTATCTGCTTGAATGGGGTTTGATTATCTATATGAGAGTCTAGTTCATAATTTTTTGAAATTCTGATGGAGCATTTTTCAAACCAAAAGGCATAATGTTCCATTCGAATTGTCCCATAGGGACATTAAAAGCCATTTTATACCTGTCAAATTCATCAATTTGAACCTGCCAGTATCCTGATTTCAGATCAAATTATGAAAATTTTATTGCATCATAAATCCTATCAAGTAAGTCCTTTTTATTAGGAATGGGATACCTGATCCATTTTATAGCCTTATTAAGAGGTTTATAATTTATAACTAACCTAGGAGCGCCTCTTTCTTGCTCTGCATGTTTATTAACATAAAAGGCTATACAAGACCACGGTGACTTAGAATATCTTATCAGGCCTTTCTGAAGTAAAGAATCAATTTCTTTTTTACATAATTCTAAGTATGCTGAATTCATTTGACAAGGCCTAGCTTTAGTAGGTATATTACTTTCAATAAAGCTGTCCTCATAAGGTAAATTAACAACATGCTTTTTCCTATTCCAAAAAGCATATGGGTTGTCTACACAGATTTGAAAATTGAATTGATTTTCTAAAAGATTAATTTTTTCTTGTAATCTAGGGTTTTGGAGAATGGCTTCTGCCTCAATACTATTAATTTCTCCTTTTATGAAATTAACTTGTTGATTTTTTGATATCAGTCTAGAAGATAACTCATTTATCATTCTTGTAAAAGATTTTATTATAAACTCGAGTATAAAAGGTTTTTCCTTCCATGTTCCAATAATTTTTTTATTGTTTCAATAAGTAAGAGGGGAAATATCATTTATAAAAGGAACACCCAAAATAATTTGGTTAGTAATATCTTTTACTAAAACAAAACCTTTGGGGTATACAATTCTTTCCCCTTCAAATAAAAGCTATAGGTAATTTGTATTCTATACCCATTTTACTACCATTTGCCAATTTAAGGCTGTTAGTGGTTTTATGAAAATATCGAGAAGGGATTAGTCCTTCTTGAATACAATTTAAATCTGCAGCACTATCAATCATAGCTGTAAATTCTTTTTTATAATTATAGTCAATTAGAAGAGTAATTTTTGTATAAAAGTTTTGTGAAGTGATTGCTTTTAAAAAATAAAAAAAAATCTCCTTTATTTTTTCCAAAATTAAGTGTTTTCAGAAAACTATTTTCCTCTTCTTCTTCATATGAAGACTCCGAACTATTATCAAGCTCTTTTAGGCCTTCGATATTATCCAACCTATCTTCAATAATAAAATTCTTATTTTTTAGAATTTGAATATCGTTCTTGAGATTATTAATCTCTTATTTTAGGTCATGGATAGTAGTAGGAGTCTTATTAGCTTCTTTTTTTCCTCAAGTAATTTCTTGACTTCAGACATGGTATATGAACCTTCTTTTATAGGAATATTATCCTCACCTTTTGATGTAGTAGCTCCGCTTGCCTTATCAATAATCTGAGCTCTTATTTCCGAATCCTTTACTATCTGGAGGAGTTCTATAATTTTGTCATTATCAATGACATTAATGCTTAACTCCTTAAATTGAGAATAGATATTATAAAGATCATCTCCTTCCTTGTTATCACAAGTTTCTCCCTATTGACATGGCATGCATTCATCTTCTGATGACATACAATCCTCTTGATGAAGTGCTCTCAAGTCTTCTGTCACGACTCGATTTCTCCAGTCATGATGGCACCTACCAACCCTCTAGTATGAAAGCCGAACTCTATCCCGAAACTTAGCAGTAATGGGACTAAGAGTGGAATCTAATCCAAAACCAAGCGGAAGCATTCAATAAGAACACAAAGCGGAAGCTGAGACGAAACCAAAATAATATATACGAGATACCTCCCAAAACCTGGAAGTCACATGTACAGAACCACTAACAAGAGTACAAGTCCCAAAAGTGGACCACATAAACAACTGTCTCGAAAATAAAACACAAGCCAAAAGATAAATACAGAAGGAGATAGGTAATCCCGTAACGCCATGTGCTCATCCTAGTCTTCTAAATTGACGGTTGCAGGCCCTATCTCAACGCTGATAGTTGGTGCTCGGACCTGCATCACGAAAATAGATGCAGAGTGTATCATGAGTACCAAAACAACAGGTACCTAGTAGGAATCATAAGCCGAGTGAGCAAGAAAGGTAAAAACAGGCAGACATGATAGAATCAACGACAACAAAGGTCAACAGAACGGAAACAGAGAAAATAGAATATAAACTGAGGATAGCTACACTAAACCCAGCTGGGCCCCCAATAAGACCCGCTGGGCACACTCGTGCGCAAGTTTAAGTAAAAACCCGAACAGACCCCATAAGCCCGACAGGTACACTGAAAAGCTAGAACTACAGAATCAAGGAACAGGACTCCGAACCGCACAAAGGACCAATATTCAACCGACCACAAGTCTGAGTTCCCAAAGAAATACGCAAATCCAGCAAGCTACTTCGGGGGCGTGAATCCAGCCAATCGAATACTGCAAAAAATGCGGGGGTACACCGACCCCTCTAAATAACCCGGTATCTAACTGTCCAAATAGGCTATCACTCCGGGGGCATCTCCCTAGGCCCAGCCCATACTAGCCAAGTGAGCCATCTAACACTCCGGGGGCGTTTACACAGCTATACGAGTGTGCCATCTACCACTCCGGGGGCATTGACTTAGCCAGATGAGTGTGCCATCTACCACTTCGGGGGCATTGACCTAGCCAGACGAGTGTGCCATCTACCACCCCGGGGGCATTGACCCAGCCAGACGAGTCTGCCATCTACCACTCCGGGTGCATTGACTTAGCCAGACGAGTGTACCATTTACCACTCTAGGGGAATTGACCCAGCCAGGCGAGTGTACCATTTACCACTCTGGAGGCATTGACCCAGCCAGACGAGTGTACCATTTATGTCTACTCCGCAGAGGACCTCAAATAACTCATATATCATGGATCGCCGTCCACTCCCCACATATCCTAAACAAAAAACTGGATAAAGGCAATACCAACCATACCACTCCAGACTAAACATCACGGGCCGCCTCCTTCACAGGTAAATCAACCGAAGACTCCGAGCCTAACACAATTCAAGCGACAATCGGCGTAACGATAACATCTTCCGGCAACATCCCAAGAATCGCAGAGATAAGGGAGAAAGAATCTGAAGGTCTGAAAGCCACGAAAACACCTATACTAAGGCTCATAGTGTCAGACCCAAGTCTGCTATACGAATCTACAAGGATCTAATTCATCCGAATCGACGTCGGATACATACTCAAGTCAACGAGGTACATGGGACTATGTCAACAATATAAAAACCTATTCTAAGGCAGAAATCACAACAATCAACCAAACACGGAATGAAATGACTCGGACCCACTCATGCATCAACAGATAATCACCCAATAGATAACCCACAACACAAATACTAACAATCCAAGTCAATAACCCAACTACAACATGATAATAACTTAGAACAGCCCAACAATCAATTCTAAAATAGGAGATAGGATAAGCAGGGGAACAATACTAGCTAACCACCCCAGATTTACACATATCAACCAGCATTTACACATTCAAGCTCAATCTAGAAAGAAGGGAAGTCATAACCTACCAAAAAGTCAATCACAAGCGCTCCAAGTCACTCAACCGGAGATTTTCCATTCCGTATGGCCTCAGACTGCTGCCAATCTATCAAAAATAGAATAACAGCGTCAATACGATCGTTTCGACACTAAAATCAACAAAATTGGAGAAAGACCAATTTTGGATTCAAATCGTGCACAGTGGGACCTGCTCCGGATTTTTCATAATTGACTCCGTGAAAAGGTCCTAAATCCTCCCCTGAACTTGAATCCCAAAATGGATCGCCATCAAGGCTCGAATCTACTCCTAACAGCCAACAACAACAAAATGCAAAACTTTACAAAAATAGGACAAGAATCAACTTACCACTCGAATTCACGGAATTTGAGGACCACCCAATGCTAAAAACCAAAATACCCAGGAAGCCAACAAGATTTCAAGCACCTAGGACTTCGAATCACCCAAAACGAAGCTCTAGAACTCGAGATATCGAAGTTTTAAATGAAGAAGAAATCATAAACTAATCACCGAAAAGATGATGGGCAGCAGTTTCGAGCTAAAATTCACCTTAAACGAGGGTTCACCAACACAATCCGATCACTCCACCATGTAGCCACATTCTCCACGATCATACAGGACTTCGAATCACTCAAATCGGAGCTCGGATGAGGGAGAAATTGCCATTTGAAAATGATGGCTGAAAGCTGAAATCTCCGGGTTATAAAACTCGAAACTGGTCGCTAAAAACCATTTCTGGTCGCTAAAAGTGTAAATTCTGGTCGCTAAAGGTGCACCAGCAACCAGATTTTTGCTATTTTTCAAAGTGTACTAAACGATCCCTCGAAATTTGTTTGGGACCCAATGAAAATAAACCAGATATGCTACCCCACTAAATTCGACATTCCGGACTCA
This sequence comes from Solanum appendiculatum, assembly GCA_018342035.1. Taxonomy (NCBI): domain Eukaryota; kingdom Viridiplantae; phylum Streptophyta; class Magnoliopsida; order Solanales; family Solanaceae; genus Solanum; species Solanum appendiculatum. The sequence continues at coordinate 485,838 of JAGDQO010001184.1, forward strand.
ATGACGCAGTCAAAATTTCAATACGAGGTCGTTTTGACAAAAAGTGGATCCCACACCCAATGAGCCATTTAGCCAACTTATATCGAAGGCCCAAAATCAGATTGGAAGCTCCCGGTATTTCTCGAAAGGTCGTTCTAGACCAAACTCAACATTCCAGAACTAACCGCACTGTTGGAATTTCCATCCGAGCATGTTCTCATAGAATGTTGACCGAGGTCAACCTTAAACCAAATTTCAAAGGCTAAAGAGCTAACTGACCCCAAAATCACACCGGGAACCCCGGGCCTCGGGCAAACCATGATTTAGCCTAATTTGGCCGCTCCAGAGCTGATGGAACAGTCGGAATCCTCATCTGACGTTGTTTACTTGAAGGTATGACCGAAATCAACTTTTCAAGGTTCAAAAGCTCCAAAACAGAAAAACAGGCATAAAACCCAAATGAACGACCAGGCAACCTAACAGTCAGTGCTACCAAGTCATAAATTACTTGGGATAGCTACAGGAATGCTCTAAACAATAGACAGAAGGCATTAACACAGAAATGACTTGGAGGGTCATTACAATATCCACTACTAAAAGGACTTTCATCCGCGAAAGTAAGGATCAAGAAATACCTGAGGGCTTAAATAAGCTGGGGAACTGCTCCCGCATCTCCCGCTCTATCTACCAGGTAGTCTCCTCAACTTGACGATGCCTCCAATGGACCTTAACTACAGGAATGACTCTCGACCGCAGCTGCCTTTCATCTCTGGCCAAAATCGCAACTGGCTCCTCAACATAGGTCAAGCGATCATGTAACTCAACAACATCATACTGGAGCACATGAGACTCGTCTAGAACATATCGGCGCATCATCGAAACATGGAAAACCTAATGAACAGCTAAGAATTCTTGAGGTAAAGCTAACTCATAAGACACCTCGCCAACTGCCCTCAAAATCTCAAAAGGCCCGATATAACTAGGGCTAAGCTTGCCCTGCCTCCCAAATCTCATCACGCCCTTCATGGGTGATACTCGGAGGAATACTCGATCACCCATGACAAAACTCAACGGTAGACGCCTAGAGTCTGCATAGCTCTGCTGTCTACTCTGAGCTGTCCTGAGCCTATCCTGGATCAACCACACATGCTCCAAGGACTCCTGAAATAAATCTGTACCATGTGGCCTAGGCTCCGTAGACTCAAACCAATCAACCGGAGTGCGACAACACCTACCATATAAGGCCTCAAACGGGGCCATCTGAATGCTGGAATGGTAGCTGTTGTTGTACGCAAACTCTGCCAAGGGCAAGAAATAGTCCTACTGACCCCCAAAATCTATAACACAGGCCTGCAACATATCTTCAAGAACATGGATAGTGCACTCTGACTGGCCATCAGTATGCGGGTGAAATGTTGTGCTAAGATCCACACGGGTGCCCAATTCCTCCTGAAATTCTCTCCAAAAGCAGGAAGTGAACTGTGGACCCCGGTCTGAGATGATAGAGACAGACACACCATGAAGATGGACTACCTCCCGAGTGTAGATTCGGGTCAACCTCTCAGCATGGTAGGATGTATGAACAGGGATGAAGTGTGCTGACTTGGTCAATCGATCCACGATGGCCCATATACTGTCAACACCCTAGGAGTCCGTGGCAACTCAACAACGAAGTCCATGGTGATACGCTCCCACTTCTACTCAGGAATGGGTAATCTCTGCAACTCTCCACCAGGCCTCTTATGCTTGGCCTTCACCTGCTGGCAACACAAGCAACGAGACACATAGTCTGAGATGTCCCTCCTCATACCGCTCCACATCTAATGCTGCCTTAAATCACGATACATCTTAGCTATGTCCAGATGGATAGAATACCTGGAATCATGGGCCTCGCTAAGGATCAGCTGTATCAAATCACCAACTCTCTGAACACACAAACGGCCAGGAAACTGCCAAACCCCATCTGAATCTAAGGTATCCTGCTCGTCATCACCTACCAAAACTCTATCTCTGAGTGCCGCCAAAGAATTATCCTCAATCTGACGGCTACAGATCTGATCATGTAGAGATGACTGAACCCCCACATAAGCTAACACCCAGCCGCCGAAAATTGAAACATTAAGCCTGACCATCTGATTGACTAAGGACTGAATGTTCAAAGCCAAGGGTCGCTCCGAAACAGAAAGGAAGGCTAGACTACCCATACTCACAGCCTTCCGACTCAAGGCGTCCGCTACTACATTCACCTTGCCCGGATGGTAGAAAATAGAGAGATCATAGTCATTCAGGAGCTCTATCCAACGGCGCTGCCTCGAATTAAGATCCCTCTAAGTCATGATGTACTGAAGGCTCCTGTGATCAGTGTATATCTCACAATGAACTCCATATAGGTAATGCCTCCAGCTCTTAAGCGCGAAAACTACCGCCGCCAATTCCAAGTCATGCGTGGGTAGTTGCGCTCATGTAGCTTAAGCTGCCTCGATGAATAAGTAATAACCCGACCCTGTTGCATCAGAAGACAACCCAAACCAACGCCGGAAGCATCACAATAAACTGTGAAGCCCTCGCCCTCAATTGGAAGAGTCAATATAGGAGCGGTGGTAAGTAACTCCTTGAGCCTCAGAAAGCTTCTCTCACACTCCTCCGACCACAGAAAGGGAACATCTAGGTGAGTCAATCGAGTCAAAGGCACCGCTATAGTGGAGAAACCCTCAACAAAGCATCTATAGTACCCAGCCAATCCGACGAAGTTTCGAATCTCAGTCACAGAGGTGGGCCTAGCCCAACCACGAATAGCCTCAATCTTCACCGTATCCACCATAATGCCATCCATGGATACCACGTGCCCCAAGAATGCTACAGATTCAAGCCAAAACTCGCATTTTGAGAACTTGGCAAGAAGCCGATGATCTCTCAAAGTCTAGAGCACTATCCCCAAATGCTGCTCATGCTCATGATGGCTCCGCGAGTATACTAAGCTGCCATCAATGAAGTCTATAATGAAGGAATCCATATACGGCATGAAAACACGAGTCATCAAGTCCATGAACGCGGTAGGGGCATTAGTCAACCCAAAAGAGATCACCAGGAACTCATAATGGCCATAACGAGTCCTAAATGCTGTCATAGGGATGTCCGTTGCTCTAATCCTCAGCTGATGACAACCAGATCTCAAGTCAATCTTAGAAAACACGACAATACCCTGAAGCTAGTCGAATAGGTCATCAATACGAAGCATAGGATAACGGTTCTTCACCATCACCTTATTCAACTGCCTGTAATCGATACACATCCGCATGGTGCCGTCCTTCTTTCTTACAAACAGGACTGGGGAACCCCAAGGGGATACACTAGGTCTGATGAACCCTCTACTCAGGAGATCCTAAAGCTGATCACTGAGCTCTGCAGGTGCCATGCGGTACGGCAGGATAGAAATGGGATGAGTACCTGGCTCCACATCTAGGCCAAAGTCAATGTCTCGATCTGGGGGTAGGCCAGGAAGGTCGGCATGAAACACATCTGCGAACTCTCGAACTACATGCACTGAATCAACTGTAGGGCCCACCCTACTAACATCTCTAACATATGCCAAGAAAGCTAAACATCTGCTGTCCACCAGCCTCTGGGCCCGAATATAAGAAATCACCTCAACTGGTGTGCGACTATAAGAACCCTGCCACACCACCGGCGGGATACCAGGAATGGCTAAAGTCACGGTCTTGGCATAACAGTCCAAGATGGCTCGGTGAGGCGCTAGCCAATTCATGCCCAAAATCACATCAAAGTCTACTACACAGCACAATAAGATCAACCAGAGTGTCTTGCCCTCGAATAGTCACCACACACCACCTATAAACCCGATCTGCTACTAAAGAATCCCCTACTGGGGTTAAAACATGCGAGGGAACAGATAAGGGCTCAGGACTAACTCCCAATCGAGGCACACAGTAATCAGACACATATGAATAAGTAGAACTAGGATCAAATAAGGTTGAAGCGGACTGATGGCATAAAAGAATCGTACCTGTGATCACATCATCGGATGCCTCGACCTCTACTCTAACTGGAGCTGTATAAAAGTGGCCCTGGGCACCTCAACCCCGTACGTCCAATCTACCGCTTGACCTGCCTCCCCGAGGACATCCCCGAGAACCCTGCCGCTGACCTCTTCCCCTAGCTGTAGGTGCTACCGCTGAAACCGGTCTCTCCGCCTGAGGGGTTGGTAAAGATGATCTGGAGACAGGGCACTCCCTGGTCCCAATGGTCAGGTGACCCACAGGTAAAGCAACCCTATGACAATTTGCTCCTAGTTGGAGGTCGGCCACCCTGACCTAAAGAACCCAGCTGCGAACCACCCCGGCCCTGACTCTGCCCGGCACTATATCCTCCCTGGCGGTGCTGGTCACCCTCTGATATCTGTAATGCTACCTGAAATAGGTGACTAGGCTGATCTGCATGGAATCTCTGATAAACCTAGTCCTGAGCAACTCTGGGCTTGGAACGGGGTCCTCTAGCCCTACCATCCTGTCTATTCCTCTTGCCGCTGCCCACTTGGGCCTCGCGACGTAGCTACTGCTGCATACCCCTGATAGCAGCTAAGATCTGGGCAAGCATGCCCTGAAGATCCGGGGCGACAGTTGGCACGGGCGGTAGCTGGGCTAGTCCCCGCTCCACCGGCTGAGGAGAAATCTGATCTACCCGAGCCTCCGGCTCTGGAGTTCCCGCTCTAACGCGGCCTGGTGCCGCAACACCCCTTCGACCACGGGGTCGACCTCTACTATGCGAGCGAGCCATCCTGTAACAGAGTGGAACAAGTAAGATTTCAAGGAACCAATTGGATAGCAACGCACGAAAAAGATACAGGGTAAGAAAACATCCTAAGAACATCCTATAGCCTCTTGAAAATAAGTCACAGACGTCTCTGCACTGATCCTCAAGACTCTACTAGATGTTAGTTTCGTACAAGTGAGAGCAATGAACCTAGGCTCTGATACCAATTTTTCACGACCCGATTTCTCAAGTCATGATGGTGCCTACCAGCCTAATACTCCTTCGAAAGAAGGAAAACCTCTGACGAAACCATTCGTCTTACCTCCAATGACACCGGCAAAAACCCCACAAAGACCGGTATTTGACAATAGATTCACTATGTTGGCAGACTATCCCAAATTGCCTGCTCTTCCTCCTCCCAATCCTACCAAGTTGATACAATTAAGGCCTTCCCCAAGGAATAGATTAGATTCTTAGGTCATGATCTACAGAATAGCTTCATAAAATTTTCTGGTTTTGTAGGAACAGTCTGTATCAACAAAGTTGCCATCTGTGTAGCAAGGCTTGATAAGAGTACTAACTTCAAAGTTTTCAAATTCTCTATCTAAAGCAAGTAGAGGTAACATTTGGTTTGTTACAAAATCAAATTTTTCTTCTTTTGGAATAGAAGTTTGAGTAGGAGTGGGAGTAAGTATTTCAGGCTTAACAGCTTGGGCAAAAGACTCAGGGGTCTTCATAGTATAATTGTCTTTGGTTTGGACATTAGAGCTTGAAGCTCCTGGAGTTAGAGGTCTGTTTGGCCTTAATTGTATCAACTTGGTAGGATTGGGAGGAGGAAGAGCAGGCAATTTGGGATAGTCTGCCAACATAGTGAATCTATTGTCAAATACCGGTCTTTGTGGGGTTTTTGCCGGTGTCATTGGAGGTAAGACGAATGGTTTCGTCAGAGGTTTTCCTTCTTTCGAAGGAGTATTAGGCTTGAAAGGCCTCATTTTTTCCCTGTAAAAATTCTCTTGTTAGAAAATCAGGTAAAGAGTTATTTTCTCCTTTTATAAAATCTATTTGAAAATCAAAGCTAGATAATAGAGCTTGCCATCTAGCAAATATTTGTTTTGAAACAAGATTTTTTACATCCTTTTGTAAAATTTCTTTAGCTGATTTACAATCAACTCTTAATAAAAATTCTTTATTAATTAAGTCATCTTGAAATTTTGTGATACATAGCACTATAGACAAGATTTCCTTTTTAACAGTGGAATAATTCTTCTGGGCAGAATTCCAGATTCCAGAAGTGAACCTAACTAATTGTTCAGGGGATTCTAAGGATTTTCTTTGTTTAAGAATACCTCCATAACCAATATCTGACGCATCGGTTTCTACGATCATAAAGTCATTAGGATTAGGAATACCTAGACATGGAAGACTTTGAACTAATTTCTTAATGGCTATAACAGCCTGAGTTTGTTCAATTCCCCAAGGAATTGGAGTCTTCTTAAGCCTTTTATATAAAGGTTCACAGGTTTGTCTGACTTTTGGTATGAAATCAGCCACATAGTTTAAGCTTCCCAAAAATCTCTGCAATTGGGTTTTGTCAATAATTTCATCAGGGAATTTGGATGAGAACTCGATGGCTCTACAAATAGGTTTATAGCTTCCTTGGTAAAGATCATGACCTAAGAATCTAATCTTAGTTTGAAAAAGCTTAATCTTCTTGGCACTGACTACTAGACCATTTATCTTAACAATCTTAAAGAAAGTATTAAGATGCTTGAAATGAGAATCAATATCATCAGAGAAGATAAGCACATCATCAATATAAACAATGGACATGTAGCTATAATTATTGAAAATGTTATTCATAATATTTTGAAATTCAGATGGGGCATTTTTTAACCCAAAAGGCATGACATTCCATTCATATTGTCCAAACGGGACATTGAAAGCAGTTTTATATTTATCTTTATCAGCAATTTGTATTTGCCAAAAACCAGATTTCATATCAAACTTACTATAGACATTAGCCTTATAAGTTCTTTTTAACAAATCTCTTTTATTAGGTATAGGATACCTAATCCATTTCAAAACAGCATTTAAAGGTTTATAATTAATAACGAGTCTAGGTGCTCCTCTTTCTTTTTCAGCACTATTGTTAACATAGAAAGCAGAGCAACTCCAAGGAGATTTAGAAACATTAATAATTTTATTTTTTAATAAATTATCAATTTCTATTTTACAATAATCAAGTAATTCATGATTCATTTGAATAGGTCTAGCCTTAGTAGTAATAGCCTGTTCATTAAATCCATCAATGTAAGGTAAATCCACAATATGCTTTTTTCTTTCCCAGAATGCATTTGGAAAATCAGAGCAAATTTCATTTTCGAATTTTTTATGAAGATTGGATATTTTAACTTCCATCTCCGGGGTTTTTAAAATTTGCTCAATTTTTTTAATTTTTATTTCTTCTTTGAGAAAATTAACATGTTGAGATAAAGAGTTTATTCTAAAAACGGTCTTATCTCTGATAAAATTACTTTCATCTTGAGAAAGAGTTTTAACAAATGGAAAATGTAACTCTTTTCCCAGAATGGAAGTAGTAATACCATTAAGATTAGTAATGAAAGGTTTTATCTGAGAGATAAAAGGAATTCCAAGAATTATGTCTTCATTAATATCTTCAGTGATAATAAAATCATTGGTCAAACAAATATTGTTATTGCAAATATGAGCTTTAGAAAGCTTATAATTAATTTTTAGCAATTCGCCAGTAGCAGAATATAATTTGGAAGTACTTTTCTCTAAGTACTTTGTAGGAACAATACCCTTAACAATGCAATTTCTATCTGCACCACTGTCGAGCAAAGCAATTTTATTAATAACAAAATTCTTACTAACAACAATTTTGATAGGAATATGATGACTCTGAGGTCTAACAGAAGTAATAACATCGATACCTGGACAAGAGGTAGTCGCGATATCAGGAGTAGGTGTGGCAGAAAGATCAATATTAAAAGGAGGATAATCTAGGTTATCCTTTTCAGGGATATCATCTATTTCTTCATCGAGATTTTGTTTATCAATCTCTTTGAGGATTTTATCAGTAATGACATCAGTTTCGACTTTCCCAAGTCTAGATTTAATGTCTTTGATTTCTTCTTTGAGAGTCTTAACTTCTCTATGAAGATCAGAAATAGTAGGTTCAGCATTTCTTTCGAACCTATTTATGATTTGTTTCATGCTGAAAGGTTCAACCATAGTACGAGCTTTAGGTTTTTCCTTTTGGTTGAGAATGAGATTCTTGAGTTCTACAAGATATTTTTTCCTAGCTTCTTCATTATCAATATGTTCGATAATGTCGAAGAGAGCTTCTTTAGAGTCGTTACTAAGGACTCTGATTTGAGGAATAGTTTCACAAACACAGAAAGCCTCAGTACAATTGCAATCTTTTCCTGATTGACTAGAATCTGAATCATAATCGACGTTGATATCTTCTTCGTCGCTATATTCAGCAAAGTTATTTGAAGAATCGGATAAAGGTTCTTCAAGAATAGAAAAAAAATTTTCTTTTGTTGCCTCGTCTATTTCAAGACTGTTGATCTTCTTCTGTTTTCCAGATCTGCATTCACTAGCTCTATGGCCAGATTTTCCACAAGTCCAACATACATCCTCTTTGGATTTCTTAAATCCTTTTCTTCCTTTTCTTCTTTTTGAAGATTTCTTATATTCCTTATCAGAAGTTCTTCTAGATTTGCTGCGATGAGTTTTCTTGCTATCTTTGCTTTCCTTTCTAATTTTTCTAGAAGGAGGGGTTAAAGTAACAAATCCGAAGTCTTGGCAGAAACTTCCCAATTCTCTTCTAGACGAAGATTTTTCCTTTTTAAGTTGATGCTTCAACTTAATGTCTGTGCAAAGTTCTAATCCTACAGTGTTTATTACACTAATAAGATCACCATATGTCATTTGATCATAAGGAATTTTTCCATCATTCCTATCTTGGATTTTGGTTCTTACCTTATCGGCAAAGAGAGGAGGGAGACCGCTAACAAATCTTTCTTTCCAAAAGTCTAAGTTACAGTCTGGTCTAATCATAACCTTTTGCATAAAATTATACTTATACCAGGTGAAATCATCTAAAGAAGGACAACTAATATTGTTAAGGATTTGGAGACTCCTATCCTGAAACAATTTTGGTTCTCCTATAAAATGTTTAGCAATGTGGTATAGAAGGGTAGCACATGCATCTTCTTTAACCACTTCAGTTGGAACTTCAGTAGTTCCTTCCATCTTAACTACTATCTCAGTAGCATGAGCTTCATAGATAATTTTCTTAGTTTCTTCTGAAACATAATTATCCCACCAATGTTTAATCATACCAGTAAATCCTGCAACAATCATAGAAGCAGCTTCCTTATCAGATGAATTTCTTATTTTATAAGCTGTGATTGCTATTCCCATCTCGTGGAGCTTGTTGTATATTTGATGTTCTGCAAGACCATCTATGTTCCATTCAGTAATACTACTTCCTTCATGAGAAGAAGTGGATAGAAAAGCATTTTCCTCATACTGGAGATCAGGGAAGGAAGGTCTTTTATGATAGTTTTTTCGGTTATGAAATCTATCATTGGAGAGTTTTTGGACAAGATCATCTTTTTCTTTTATGGTAGCAACTTTTTTACCACCAATAACGGATTGACGAAATTCTTCTGTAGTAGGGATGGAAGAGGTTTTCTTATTTTTTCCCGATATAGAGAAATTGGCAAGTTTTTCATTGATTTTATCTAAAATATTGTCAGATATATCAAAGGTATTTTTGAGCTTAGGATAATTTTCTCTGGAAAATTCATTGATTTTGAATATAGGATTTGGGTCTATTTTCTGACTCACGTTTGTAGAAGATAGAGGGACAGGCCTTCCTGAAAAAGAGGCTCTTTCTTTGGAATCTTCAATTTGTCTAGAAACGACATGAAGAATTTGATTTGTATAATTATTCTGTTCTATAATCTTGTTGATTTCAAGATTGGTGGCAAGGACAGAAGGTTTTTCTTCAGAGAGGATTTTGAAAGGAGAAGCTTTTATAATAGTTCCGGAAATAGGGATATTTATTCCTTCAAGAGGAGGAGTAATGCTTTCAACAACCTTGTTTGAAGTAGTATACCATTTATTGATAATGACTTTAAGAGAGTCTTTCTGATTATCAATTTTGCCGGTCATTTCAAACCATTTGAAGAAATCTATTTCACATTGGATTCTTTTCATATCCAACATCCAAGAGTTTGCAAAATTCTCTCTTTCTTTGAGAGTATAAGTAGCCTTATACCAATCTCTGTTGATTTGGTTATGAGGATGAGTCCAAGATTCTTGCAGAGTCTGAGGATTAGGAATAAAATCCTTTTCAGATTTGATCATCTTTAAATGATCAGGTATAGAATCTTTTTGATTTGGAGGTGGTTCCATTTCACTGGCTGTAGGACTACCAGGGATTTCTTGATAAAAAACTTTAGGGACATTTCCCGAAAAATCCACACCAGTAACTTTTCCTTTGTCATTATCTCTTCGGATAAGTTTTTCATCTTCATCATCCTCCGGGGTTTTTGAAGAAGAGGGTGGGTGAGGAGCAGTCCTCGAAGGAGCAGATGGCGAATAAGGAGCCATCCTAGCTGGGACAGACGAACAAGACGCTCTTCTAGAAGCAGTTCTGGATAAAGAATTCTCAAGGAATTTTAGATCTATAGAACCATCAGGGTATTGAATTACCCTTTCAATACGAGATCTCTCTGAATGAGAGGAAAAGGGTTGAGTGATTGCATCAAAATGCCATTCATCGTTAGACAGAATGTCATTCCAATTGATCAATCTAGGGACGAATATTGAACTATGCTCATGATTGGCCTCCATAAGCATGGTTACACCCTTTTGGCTCTCAATTCGAGCCTTTGGTGCAAGAGTAGTAGACATAAGCCGATAATATACTCTGTAAATAATCGCTATTTCTCGAGTATTGGCTTTGCTATTAAGATTTTTAGTTTTGACATTGAGTGTCAAAGAGTCCATGACATTAGGATCATTAATGTCTATTGAAAAGTTAGGATAACAATTAAAGTAAACCGGGCCATCGGCTAGATTACTTTGAAGAACACCTAACAGCGAATCATCAAAATTAAGAAATCTGTCATCTCTAAGGAGGACACAAATAGGAATATCTAAGCCTTTCCTGAACAGGGGCTTAACAGCAACTTGCACTAAACCAATATGCAAATAATTGAATTTATTTTTATAACGATTAATATCGTTAGCATTCAACAAACGAATAATTTCAAGAGAATTATTGATAGCAACAGTTGATTCACAAGTTTTAATATTGTGATTAACAAATAAATTAAATTTACCTAAATGATAAATAGCTTTAAAAGGTTCTTCTGGTATATTCCAGTTTTGAAGATCATTTTCAAGCTTAGCAATCTTAGTTGCTTGGGAGGATAAATTAACACTGTTTAAAATATGCTGGTTGGTTTCCATTTTTAAACAATACTGTCTTAAGGACTTATAGACAAAATTATATCAAATATAAACAGATAATTCAAGCATGATCAATCAATAATAATATAAAAATATGCAAAGAGATATTAAAGATCTAGATCTTAGTTTCTAAGGGAGGTTCTCTTGGTTTTACATCTGTTCTTTCTCTAGAGTTATCTTGGCTACGGGATCACCATACAAGGTCTAATGCTCTCCTAGCTTGACGACCTATTCAATTCGGCTAGCCAACGTATGAACCGGGTATTATTCGGTTACCTCACACACTTAGAGAAGAATGAACACCTCACACCAGTTATAGAAACAAGATTAAGAACATAATATCAATTAACATATTAAAATATTAAAATAGATTAATCAAAGCTTAAATAATCAATTCATAAATTAATATAAATTTTGTCATGCCCCAGACAGTATATGTACTTAGCTGCTCATGCTAGGTACGTATACTGCCAACATGGCTCTGATACCAATAACGGATCGGCGGTAATCCTCCGAAGTTGTATTAGTAAAATACGACAAGATTTATACGAAGAACAACAAAGATTAATAAAAACTCACAGATTTTTATTTATATGAACATCAACATGAAAGAGCTACAGGCGGAAGCATTAAAAACATAGGGAGAGAGAGAGAGAGGTTTTCAGTATTGGGTACAATAGCTGATGCCTTCACTAATGAGAGAGTCCCTTCTTTTATAGAGTAAGAAGATGCTCTTTACATTATTTGACCGTCTATTGTCGGTTGAGTGGGGCTAGCTTTTACTTAAAGTAAAGTATTAGATTCCTTTTTAGGAATAGTAAAATGTCTCCTTTTGAAAAGTAATTCCGACCTTTGGCCTCTACTTTTCTGAAGAGTCAAGTTGCTATTCATAATCAGGGTCCACATAAGACTGTGCAATTCCTTTTAGGTCGCACATGTCTCCATTACTGCTGCCCGAAGATGCTGCATCACTGACGAGTTGCATGATTTGTTGTTCTGTATAATCTTCAAGATTATCCATAGCTTTTTTAAGTTTAGCTTTAAGTTCTTCTTTTGAAGTCTTGGTTTTACCAGGTTTGACAACTGGAGTATTAACGATGGGTCTTCCAACTGGCTTGGGAGTCCATCCTTTGATCATAACCTCTTTAGCTAAGAAACGGATTTTATCTATTTCTACCTTGGTAAAATTCCAAGAAATAATATAAGAAATTCTTTTCTGAATAAAGAACTTACATAATTTAATATATTCTGGGAGAGTAGATATCTCCGGATTATTCTGAAACTCACTGAACTTGACGTGGAATTGTTGTGGCAATATCTGCAAATTTCCCCCAAAGATGTTCCACCATTCGTAGAACCATTTGGGAATAATTGATTTAATTACCTGGGGGCAATATTTGACGAACCAAGTATGTCTTGGTCGGAGATACATGAAGTTAAACCAAGCTGATTTGTAATCATGCCAATTGTAAGTTTGTGGCCTATGAGGCATTGTTAATGACACTGGAGTGTGTAAATGATCCGTATACCATTCGAACGGAGACAAGATTCTCTTGATTGTGAATCTGGAGTATCTGATAAAGTCAGGGTTTTGATCATCCCTGTTATGTTCAATCTCGATGGATTCGGTATCTACCAGAATAGCTTCATAAAATTTTCTGGTTTTGTAGTAATACCATTAAGATTAGTAATGAAAGGTTTTATCTGAGAGATAAAAGGAATTCCAAGAATTATGTCTTCATTAATATCTTCAGTGATAATAAAATCATTGGTCAAACAAATATTGTTATTGCAAATATGAGCTTTAGAAAGCTTATAATTAATTTTTAGCAATTCGCCAGTAGCAGAATATAATTTGGAAGTACTTTTCTCTAAGTACTTTGTAGGAACAATACCCTTAACAATGCAATTTCTATCTGCACCACTGTCGAGCAAAGCAATTTTATTAATAACAAAATTCTTACTAACAACAATTTTGATAGGAATATGATGACTCTGAGGTCTAACAGAAGTAATAACATCGATACCTGGACAAGAGGTAGTCGCGATATCAGGAGTAGGTGTGGCAGAAAGATCAATATTAAAAGGAGGATAATCTAGGTTATCCTTTTCAGGGATATCATCTATTTCTTCATCGAGATTTTGTTTATCAATCTCTTTGAGGATTTTATCAGTAATGACATCAGTTTCGACTTTCCCAAGTCTAGATTTAATGTCTTTGATTTCTTCTTTGAGAGTCTTAACTTCTCTATGAAGATCAGAAATAGTAGGTTCAGCATTTCTTTCGAACCAAATCCTTTTCAGATTTGATCATCTTTAAATGATCAGGTATAGAATCTTTTTGATTTGGAGGTGGTTCCATTTCACTGGCTGTAGGACTACCAGGGATTTCTTGATAAAAAACTTTAGGGACATTTCCCGAAAAATCCACACCAGTAACTTTTCCTTTGTCATTATCTCTTCGGATAAGTTTTTCATCTTCATCATCCTCCGGGGTTTTTGATAACTGATAACTGATGCTCGAACCTGCATCACGAAAACAGATGCAGACTGTAGCATGAGTACCAAAATAATAGGTACCCAGTAGGAATCATAGGCCGACTGAGCAAGAAAGGTAAAAACATGCAGACAAGATAGAATCAACAACAACAGAGGTCAACAGAATGAAAACAGAGAAAACGGTATGTAAACTGAAGATAGCTATGCTAAACACAGCTAGGACCCCATAAGACCCGCTGGGCACACTCGTGTGCAAGTTTAAGTAAAATCCCGAACGGATCCCATAAGCCCGACAGGTACACTGAAAAGCTAGAACTACAGAATCAAGGAACAGGACTCCAAACCGAACAAACGACCAATACTCAACCGACCACAAGTTTGATTTCCCAAAGCAATACGCCAATCCAAAAAGCTACCCCGGGGGCATAAACCCAGCCAGTCGAGTACTACAAAAAAGGCGGGGGTACGCCGACTCCTCTAAATAACCCGGTATCCAACTGTCCAAATAGGCTATCACTCCGAGGGCATCGCCCTGGGCCAAGCCCATACCAGCCAAGTGAGCCGTCTAACACTCCGAGGGCATTGACCCAGCCAGACGAGTGTGCTATCTACCACTACGAGGGCATTGACCCAGCCAGATGAGTGTGTCATCTACCATTCCGGGGGCATTGACCCAGCCAGACGAGTGTGCTATCTACCACTCTGAGGGCATTGACCCAGCCAGGCGAGTGTGCCATCTACCACTCCGGGGGCATTGACTCAGCCAAACGATTGTACCATTTACCACTCCGGGGGCATTGACCAAGCCAAAAAAGTGTACCATTTACCACTCCGTGGGCATTTACCCAGCCAGACGAGTGTACCATTTATGTCTACTCCACAGAGGACCTCAAATAACCCATATATCATGGATCATTGTCCACTGCCCACATATCCTCAACACAGAACCGGATAAAGTCAATACCGACCATACCATGCCAGACTAAACATCACGGGCCGCCACCCTCACATGTATAACAACCGAAGGCTCCCAGCTTAACGCAATTCAACCGACAATCGGCGTAACGACGACATCTTCCAGCAGCACCCCAAGAATCGCATAAATAAGGGAGAAAGAATTGGAAGGTTTGAAAGCCACGAAAATGCCTATACTAAGGCTCATACTGTCAGACCCAAGCCTGCTGTACCAGTCTACAAGGATCTAGTTCATCTGAATCGATGTCGGATACATACTTAACTCAACCAGGTACATGGGACTATGCCAACAATATAACAGCCTGTTCTAAGGTAGAAATCACAACAATCAACTAACCACAAAATGAAATGACCTGGACCCACTCAAGAATCAACAAATAACCACCCAACAGATAACCCATAACACAAATACCAACAATCCAAGTCAACAACCCAACTACAGCATGATACTAACCCAGAATAGCCCAACAGTCAATTCTAAAATAGGAAATAGGATACGCAGGGGAACAATACTAGCTAACCACCCCAGATTCACACATATCAACCAGCATTTACACATTCAAGTTCAATCTAGAACGAAGGGAAGCCATAACCTACCAAAAAGTCTATCACAAGCGCTCCAAGTCACTCAATCAGAGATTTTCCCTTCCATACGGCCTCATACTACTGCCAAGCTATCAAAAATAGAATCACAACGTCAATACGGTCGTTTAGACACTAAAATCAATAAAATCAAAGACTGACCAATTTTGGAGTCAAATCGGGCAAAGTGGGACCCGCTCTGGATTTTCAGGAATTGACTCCGTAAAATGGTCCTAAATCCTCCCCTAAACTTGAATCCCAAAATGGATCGCTCATCAAGGCTCGTATCTACACCTAATAGCCAACAACAACAAAATGCAAAACTTTACAAAAATAGGCCAAGAATCAACTTACCACTCGAATTCACAGAATTCAAGGACCACCCTGTCAGGACCCTGGGTAGCCCCTAGATGTAACACGGCGTACAAGACCCCGAGAGGCCTCATACAAGCCCTTAGCATACATAACATACAAGATAATAGAGAAATAAGAGTTCAGAAGAGCATTTTATATCCAAACTTTACTCAAAACAGCGGAAGTCTACAACTCATGTCTCAAAGCCTTCTAATATCATAGAATACTTAATAAAAGTGATAGGGACGCAGCCCAATACAATATCCAACACTAAAAAGAAACGACATGAAAAGAAGCACAACTAGGCCATGTCCTCGGATGGATGAGGACTCACCAAGTCTTCTTCAAAATTCTACGTCAATGCTCTAGCCATGAGTAGGAGAACTGCCACGTCCTACACCAAGGAAATTGATGCAGGCAAAAGTATGCGTTAGCACAATTAAGTACTAAGTATGATAGCAATGCACATAAACACATAAATCATGCTAGAAATAGAGACATAAGCATGACATGCAATGGCAAAGCTAAAAACATTATAAACATGAGAAACATGAAACATAGAACATATATCAAGGCCAAAGCAAGCTAAATCATCTTACCTTCTTTTCTTTACTTCATCATGAGAACACTTATTCATTAACTTGTGGGGGAAAGCCTTAACCGACATGTAAGACCATGTGAGCTATCAACACGAAATCCGGTGTCTACCCTACATCGAAAAGGGGTGTCCTACTTGCCAAGGAAAGACCATGTACTTCTTAGTTTATGTGGATCCACTAGCTAATGTCTACTCAAAGACAACATCCTATGGTAGCAACATAGTTTATGGGATAGAGATTGCTTTAGGAGACTCGGCCTCAACTAGCGGGAGAGTTCCATCCAGAAAACCTGGCCTCTACTAACGGGAGAGCTTTCACTAGAAGACCCGACCTCTACTAATGGGAGGGCGTCCATGTCAATATCCACTCGGTGCTAAGCATAATTCCCATGGATTAGTCATTAACATATTTATATCATTAAACATGAAAAGGGACAACTAGGGTTACCAATTCAAGCTAAAATCATGCTTATAGATATTCATCTTTCATGGACCTTTTCCAAGCTTACATCATTAGAATAGCTCCTTAAGAACATGGGTAATCGCCTCTTAGTTCTTCTTTTATCATAATGGGAGGATTACGTGAAAAAACCTTTCACTACTCAAGCATAGCATCATCATATCATAACTTTGGTACTTTGCTCTCAAAGCACCCTTAATTCATCATGCTCATATTTCATAGTTCATAGAGTTCATATGGGTTCATGCAAGTTCAACTCATATCATGCAATTCAATGCAAGCTCATGCTTAGAAAGCCATACTTAAGATAATTTACCCATACTTGAAGGAACTCACATAATAGAGGAAAATCATGCTTTTGACTTGATCATGCTAAATTCATAAGATTATCCTCGATTCATTTCTAATACATGCTTGATTTCATAGAGAATTCACAACCTTCATCAAATCATAACTCAACCCAACAATCAAAGCATAGATTATCAAATTGGGGAGAATTTGCTTGGGATCATGGGGGTTCATGAAATCTTTACATGAAATCATGTAATTCACGCTAATTAGTGCACTAAGTTACTTTATCACACTAAATCGTGCACTAGGAATCATAAAATCAATAATTGGAATCATAATTGAAGAACGCACAATGATTGATCACAAACCCTAATTCAATTGGGTTAGAGTAAACCTTTGAAAATCATGAAGAAGAGGAAGGGCCCATTGGAGGAAAAGAATCCTAATGGTGAACACTATCATACCTCAAAGCAATCAACAAGAAATTGGAGAAGATTGAAGATCTTCAATGGAGGATTCAAGCTCCTTCTTCTTCCATGAGAGTTGAGAGAGTTCTTTGTAGAGAGAAATATTTGAGAGAGGAGAGTTTTGGAATCAAATAGAATGAAAGAAATTAAGCTTAGAAAGTATTTATAGATCTTAGATTAAGGGCATAACCGACATAGATTAATAGGTAATCAATTAGGAAAAAGACCAAAAAGCCCTTAATTAAAAACTGTCAGGGCCGATCGACGGACAGGATCTACGGTCCGTGCATCAATTGACGGACCGTCCTGTTCTTCCGTCAATTGATTCAGAAAGTTCATTTTGGGCTGAAAATTTGGCTAAGTCTGGAAGGCATCTACGGAACCCATCTACGGCCCGTCAACTGGACTACGAACCGTCCTGCTGTTCCGTAGGTTGAGGTTCAGAAACTTGGAAATCCTGAAATTTCACAGTGCCATTGATGGTTCCCACCTACGGCCCGTCAATCCATCTACGGCCCGTAAGGTGGCCTCCGTAGGTCACTGACTTCAGGTGAGTTTAGCATTTTAAAATCCTTTGGAAGCTTGGGGTGTTACAATATCTCCCCCTTGGGAACATTCGTCCTCGAATGAGAATCAACACATCTTGAGAAGGGTAATAGACACGGACTAACAACCCAACCTAGCATGCAATCACATAAGTGCACATATCCGAGGAGGAAACATCAACTCCAAGCTAAAGCATGATCAACACATCATATCATGAAGACTTTATGCAACTCATACTCAAATGCACATAATCATATAAGACTCTCCATGAACATACATAATCAAGGAATCATGGAAATCAATTATGACACATGAGACCAAAAGAATGAACCATGAGGATCAAGATACCTCAAGCTAGAGTAGGATCGGAAGGAAAAAGATGAGGATATCGGGACATCATATCGGCCTCGGCCTCCCAAGTAGCACCCTCAACCAATTGATTCCTCCATAGAACTTTCACGGAAGCAACTTCCTTATTTCTTAACTTTCGGACTTGTCGATCTAAAATCTCCACCGGAACCTCTTCATAAGAAAGACTATCCTTTATGCCAAGATTCTCTAATGGCACTATAGTGGTCGGATCACCAACACACTTCTT